>CM051380.1:4552414-4873698 GCA_028015245.1 Cardamine occulta | reverse complement strand
GGTTTCCTTTTTTTGCTTGACACTATCGGATTAACGTTGCTTTTTTTCTTCTTCAATTTCCTTTGGATTTGTGTTTTGATTTTGCTTGGGCTTGTTTTTTAGAATGAGTGTTTAAAAACGCCCAAATAAAAAAAGCCATTTGAGGTTATTTCTGTTGAACTTTTCTAAAACCTCTTTTGGGGATTTAGAAATCAGTTTATATTGATTCTCCGCTTATTAAGGCTAAATCCTAATTTATTGTCTTCAGTAATTCGAAAACTTTGGATATTTAGATACGTAATCTGTCTAAGAATCAAGCGTCATTGAATCAGTTTTTTCAAGATATTCCGAAGCTGTAACCAAAGAGATGCTTGGAGCTTCGGACAAGAGTCAGAAACCTGGGAAGAGTACAATTCTCTACCGATTCGCGGACACAAGAAGTATGAAGAACATGAAATCAATTTATGGATCAATGAATCCTCATTTTTGGGCAAGACTCAGACTTATCAAATACTCCTTTTCACTGTCTTCAAAAGCATTCTACTCTGGAAGCATCAAAAGCCAAACTTGTAGATGCCAACGCCGTAATCAGAAAGAGACGGCTTATTTTAAAGTTTGATATTGTTTATATGTATTTTTAGATATTTTATCGGCGAGGTTCGTTTGGAAAATCAGCCTGAAGTTTTTTGAAAATTTTTAACTGAAGAAGATATATAAAGCCTACAAAATTGCATGTTATGTTGTGCGCGTATTTGCTAATCATGTTACTATAGGGTGAGCCTCAAAATGGGTCTACTGTTTGAATGCATATCTAATTGGTTCTCCACTAAGTATCATAAAAGCATTTTGCTTTCCAGATCATATTAGACCTATAGTATATAGATTAGCACATTGCTGTGTTTGTAGTAGAATCGAATATTCTAATCTATTATCATTCAAAGAAAAAGGGAATTTGCTAGATTAGGTTTTTATATAAGAAAATGGGGCGAAATACTTGAAGAAAACAACTAAATATCAATAAAATAGTGTTTTCTACAATTTGACATATTTCTGCAAGATATTATCTAAATATTTATTTTCTATGTAGATGTGATATATTCCACTAAAGAACGATTAGTAGTAATATTGTCTTTGAAAACAATAATAGAAAAAATTGTTCAAATCCGAACTTTATTGCGTCTATTGTGTGAGTCAAGATATAATATACTCTGACAAGAAGTCGTTTCAATTTCAAAAGCATTACACACGTTCGACGGCGAGAGGCTACTTTTCCAAAAAGCCAAATATAATTGGGGGGAAAATAAAATTAAAATAAAGCTAAAAATGAAATAAATAAAATAATATTAAATAAAAACAAGAAATAAAATAATTCAAACTTACAAACCTTTTAGCATTCAGTAGCCTAAGAAGCATTGCCCATACCTAATATGGTTAATCAGAAACACGAAAAACCGATCATAATTTTACAAACCAACCCACAAATCATACCAAAAGAAAAACTAAAACTAAGAAAACAGCAATGAACATCTTCCAAGATGAAAAATAAAATAAATACATCAAATAGAACCATGATCCCTAAACCCAATTAGTTCTTGATTGGTTGGTCTTGTCTTGTGAGATTAGATTCACTCGATGTCTATGCTCTTGCTTAGCTCTTCCAGCTTCTTCAACCTCAGCTTCTCACTTTCTCCAACCAACTGTCCCATCTCCCCAGGGAGAAATTAAGAAAAAAAGAAAACAAACCATTACGGTTAATGTATATTCGGTTTGGTTCTCTTCGATTCAGAGAAATTAGAACCGAGAATTCGAAACTAACCTCCATTAGCTTAGTGATCAGCTGAACTTTCTCACGATTCTTCTCATTAAATGTATCCAATGCTTCTTTGTATTCCCTTTCCTGTTTCATGTCATCCATCACACACACAGACAAGCAAACATGAGTTTCCGGTTTTGTTGATTGAATCAAAAAGCAAATGGGAAAATAAGTCTTAAATTTTTGTCTTTTTTTGTGAACCCAAATCTTGCAATCAACACCACAACTACCCAAAAAACTTTTCGGTTGACATTTATGAGTTTGAGTTTGGGTTTGGTAATGACCAAAACTTGTAATAGAATGAAGCAAAATGGTCTTGAAAAGTAATTTTACCTTCTTTTGAACAGTAGCGCCTAATGGTTTGAGTTCTTTGTTGACGCTATCAATCTTCTTACGCACCCAAGAAACTTCCTTCCTCATAGGATCAGCCATAGACTCAAGCTCCTGAAGTAAACAAAATGATCATTTACACAAAGTCAAACCTTTGCCTAAGAACAGAACTTGTAAACCCCAAGCAGATAGATGTTCAGGTCCAAATCATAGAAATAAACAGACTTGCTTTACTGTGTAATCTAATCTTCAGAAACTTACAAAACCCTTTTACTCAACAGCACAAAGATTGTTAGTTGTTCAACAAAATTGAGTACATGCAGAACATTTCCTTACATGATAAATGACACACATTTTTAATCTGAATTCCAAGCTAAACCATTTCTGTTATATATCATTCTCAAATCATCAAGTTTACAACTAGAAATTTGTATGAAGAGCAAAACAAAACAAAAAAAAAGTTTCTCACTTTATCCCCTAAATCTACAATTTCACATCTTAAAAACCCTAACTTTTCTAAAATGGCAACAACAGCAACAAAAAAATCAAATCCCAGAAATACACATAATTAAACGTGCATGAGTGTAATTTTAAAACTATTTGAGCTTTAAAAATTCTGAGATCTTAAAAAAAGTTTCAAACTTTAAAAAACCAAAAAATCAAACAAACCTCACGAATATTAGCAAGACGACGGGTCTCTTCCTCAACCCGACCCATCTGAGCCTTAACACGTTCACGAACTTCCATTTTCCTCTTCTCAATCTCATCTTCTTTAGCCCTAAAAGCAGAGAGAGCAGAACGAGCCATTTCTTCATCTTCTCTAGACATCTGACTACTAAAACTCAAGCTCACCATCTGCTGACCTTGCGGTGGCTGTGGAGCTTCCGTCGTCGTCATCATCTTCGATTTCTCTTCCTTGATTTGGTTTCTGTAACTGTTCCTCTTCCTTAACCCACAACAGGAACGCGACTGATGCAATTCCTCAGTGAAGTTCCGGTGAGGTTCTTCGATTAAACCTATTTTTACTGATTTGGGAATGAATCGAAGCAAAAAAGAGCTTTGGTTTTTATTAATGGAAGATGTGTGGATGAGTGGATTTGTGTGTGGTAAAGGTTTCTTCTCTCTGTCTTCTTCTGCTCACTCTTTTATATTTTGGTTTCTTTCTCTGATATAAATATTTTTTATTTAATGATTTGTTTTACGTATCCGTTAAGTTCGTAGTTCTTAACTATACTTTAATTACGTGTCGTTTACAGCTTGTTTTTCTCTTTTTTTTTTTTTTATATATATACAATAATCTTTGTTTCAAGTAATTAGCCGTAATACTCGATTTGCTAATGGCATTGATTATTATCCTATATATTTGGAGGTTTCGTTTGGATACAGGCTACAGATATTTTGCGAATATAGTTACAGATATTGATATAGGAAATTTTGAATCCTTCTCTAATGATTCAAACTATATATTAGTTCTATTTTTCTTATTATATTTTTTCCCATTTTGTGATAGTATAAAAATTATATAGAACATAAATTAGTTTTATAAAAATTGATAACTGGTATTTTTAATAATAGGTGTACAAATACTTCATAACTGAATGTTGAATTGCACATGTTTGTTTAGTCCTAAAATATAAATTTGGGTTTATGCGAATATCTAAGGTTGCTATACATTTTTCTGGAATTTTAATGAAATCCGCTATCCTTTTTGAATATGTATTATATATGATCGAAACATACGGAGCATATGATTATCGTGTTTTTTTAACTCTTTTTTTGTTACAGGTTTTTTATTTTTTAGCTTTGGGTAAAATGGATTATTAGAAGAAGAAAAATATCTTTAATTAGTTGTTACTGAGTAGTGGATATATAGTGTATCATTTCTTACGGGATTGTGCAACTATGGCTCTTAAAATATCGTTATTATATAAAGGGAATTTCATATAAAAAATTATTTGATGTTTTATTACTTGCTTGTAGAATTGCTAAATTATACTCCATATAATATTATTAAAAATATTTCTGAGTTAAACAAAAGAATTATAAGGATTTTAAACAAAAATTGTTCTTTAATATTTTCTGCCTTACTGATTTGAATGTTAACAAATGTAATTCTAATCACTTTCTCGTCGATTTCTTTTCATTATGCCAAGATTCCAAGTTTCCAACTATTGATTTTGTCGTCTGGTCTTTTGACATTAATATGTTAACGGTCAGTTTCAGGAATCATTTATTGTTTTTTTTTTCTTTTCAAAAACCATGAATCATTAATTGTTTGTAAATGCAAAATTTGGGTTTTTCTAGTATTTTATTTGGAGCTAGGCTTTGCCCACTTGGCGTTCTAGAATTTTAAATGAATCCATCTTTCAAAAAAGATGACGGCTGTAAAGCAAAAGCCCAAATTAAATGTGTAGATATTTCATTCTATCAATTCCTAGAATATAATGCAATGACATTATCAAATTGAAACAAGTTGACCTGTATAGTTGTAATTTATACTAATATCGTAGTAGTTGTGCTTGTGCTGCCATCTTAATTCAAACATACATAATTGATTTTAGAAAAAACAATTATTAGTTACATACCTAATACAAAATGAGAGTTAAGATTAGCTCTTTAAATCAACAATGTGCCAATCTAACTTCGGTGGTCTCTTAATCTTTAAAGGAGTCAATCATATTCACATATGATATGATATAACTCATTTACAAGAGAAAGAAGTTCGAGAAAAATTAACGAAAATATGATAAGAATCACAATATTCTTCACTTTTTTCGTATCTATGCATTCATGTTTCATCTTAAATGAAACACACATTTCTCTTATTTTTGCACTGAAATTTCATCTCATATACAATTTAATTCTTATTAACTAGAGTAAAGATTGAACCATGTTTTTTTTTTTTTGATAAAGGGTTAAGATTGAACCATGTTAGAAATATCATGTAACAGACCCGCAATATATTTGTATATTGTGATCTATTATTATTATTATTATTATTTTTTATCGTTGCATTGTTTTTTGTAACTCTAATAAATTGTCTTATGATCCGAAATCTGATATGCATGCATGCTATTTAAAATCTGATCAATCTCGATAATAGTTTTAGAAAAGCGTACGTAGAGATAAATATTACAGATTATTTTTTTCCCAGCCTTGTAGAGTTTGCTTTTAAATTTTAGTTAAATGAGATAGGTCTGACGAGTGACTACTGACTACCAAAAATGCCAAGCAAAGCTGCCCAATCATATAAGCAAACATTTATTGTCTTTCTACTTTCTCCTGAAACTTCAAAGATGCAAACAAAACTAAAAGACATTTTGACAACCAAAAGATTATGAAATCATTATAGGCTAAAATATGTCAATAAATACCCAGTTATCCGCCAACGAATCTTTACTAACACTTGTTTATCACATTATTATACAGTAATACTCTCTCCGTTTCAGAATAGATGATGTTTTATCTACTTTATCTTGTTTCAGAAAGTTTGATGTTTTAATCTTTTTACTTAATTTTTATTGATAAATTATAAATATCAAGATGTAATGATTGAAAAGAACTATGTTACTATTGGTTTATAATTATTAAAATAATTCTTGGTAAGAGAAAATAATATATATTAAAAAAGTAATGATTATTTTTTTAATTTGTGTAAAATATCCTTAACATCATGTATTGTGAAACAGAAGGAGTATTATCCATCCAAACTACACGATTTACTCATTTACAACAACAAAATGAAAAATCTATAATTCCCCAACCTCAGTATTTTTTTTAATAAAATGATACATTTACACAAAATAGAAAATGGAAAAAATGAATGGAGAAATAAAGGTGTATACACAAGGTAGGAAGAGAAGAGGCAGCTCACTAAACTCTTTAGACAATAATATCAACTTCTTTCCAACTCTTACCTTCCCTTCTTAATCTTATTTAATTATTTCAGTTTTGCAATTTGATTATTCGTTAGGAGTTTCTACATCATCATAGTTTCACCGAATCCAAGCAAACAATAGAAACTTAGAAAAATATTTTGATATTCAAAGAAATCGTGGAATTTGCTTATTGATTTATCAAACTTCTAAGTATTCCGGAGCTAGTCTACAAGTAGGATTTATCAAGTAATCTATGTATAAGTAGGTTTCTTAATTAAAGTCCTAACTTTTGTTGAGTTGATATATATATATATATATATATATATTCAACTATTATTGACTATTGAGTACTAATGTTAGTTAAAGAAAACTTACATAGTGTTTATTTCAGTAATCGAACATCAATATAGGAGATCTTACTATAAGTTTTATTGGAAAAGTAACAATGAGTACACGTTTCACTTTTATAAGTTACATATGCAATGCCTTCATGGAATTATTGTGAGTGTGGTCAACAAAACAACTTTACAGATTGGAATTTTTTTATATTGAATGTAGTAAAATAAAATAAAAAATATCACAAAAATGATTTCCAAATAAAAGCATAAATGAGTTCCTAAAACAGTCCAAGGCATGATTGATCGGTAGTGCTACAGAGAAGAACCGGTGGCGGTAGGGGACCAAACATAATAAATTCGTCGTAACATTCAGACAAATGTACGGCCTGGATTGAGAGATCTCCAAGATATCTCATGGGTAGGGTCCATCCAACGGTGGGCCTAAAAGCAGATCCACGAGGAATGGTAACGACCATCATGTTTTTGTCGTAAATTTTAGGTTATTGTGTTAATCGATTGATTATGTGACTAACGTTTCACAAAAATATAATCTAGTATGCTCACAAAGTCACAATAGAAGAATATATATACCCGATTCAAATTTTAATATTATCTCCTAACTTGAGGATTTTGGTGTATATTATGGTGCGTTCCTTGGTTGGGATCGAGTTATCTATATTTCTACTGACTAGTAGAATCACAAAAAATGTTAAAAATAACAAACAAAACAAGTTTCATCAATTAAAACATAGAGTTGGAAAAGCCCACAAGAATTATTCCAAATTGTGATATATTGAATATAAAAAGCCCATTGAGAAATTAGAGGTTACCTAATGAAGTGGTTCGTGATTTTATAATGGGCCTGATAGCATTTTATATATTCAATCTATTATCCTTCTAAAATCTAAAGATTTAATGATCAATGGATCGAATATGCGGAATTGATGTAGCAACTAGCAAGCAGAATAGTTGGACAAAGATTTAGATTTTATTCAATATTTTTTTCAGTCTCAGTAATTCGGGTAAAAAAATAATCTTACAGAATTCTGTTTTAATATTTGTTTTTTTCTTTTGCGAAAATATCAACTGCAGCCAAACGCACCAAAAATTGGTGTATCACGCTAACCACACAATGGTGATCGAAGTTGGTGTGTCATGCTAAAAAAATTGTTGATGATGGAAGTTTTTTTTTTGTTGGATCGGTGTCTGAAATTAAAAAAATATAATTTATCTCCGAAACATATATCTTTAAACCATTATTACATTACAATCACGATTTAGATTTTTTGTTTTCAACAAAATTACTTAAACTTAAGGGGATGTGGCGAGCTATACCGAAACAGAATAACTTATATAAAAAATTAATCTAATGGAAGATTTAGATAAGCGAACCAAAAGGTATGCATGATAATTTGATATATGTGAAACATGCAAAACGGAAAAAGAACTAAAGCAACTACAAAGGCGGAAGATTTCTTTAAGCTGGCCAATCTCTCAGTTTTTTAATCATTGTAATCACATTCCGACAATCAATCTCAAAAGCTTGGTGTGAGGTGCCGTCAAAAAAAAAAAAAAAAAAACTTGGTGTGAGGTGAACTATAGAAGATTTTACATTGCCCAAATGAGAGTTTCAAGTTCTGAGTAGAGCGGTGATAATCTCCTAAATTGGAAAAATGTTAACCGAAATCAATGGTCATGAAACTGTATAATCGTAATAGCCGTAGTAGTCATTGCCTCGTACATAGTCATGGCAAATCAAGAAAAATAGTAAGGCACGTGGTATCACAAAAATATAAAAAATATAAAAAATCTTACAAGTTACAACCAAATGGGAGAGTCTAGGGCCTACGTTGACTCACCTTCTGCTGTAATATGCATACGTTTTATTTCTAAAAAATATTTATAACTTATATATTAAATTTAATTACTTGACACAATGTCCCAGAAAATGTATTTGTCTTGTCATGGACTCATGGACATGTGACTTTAATAGTCTTACAAGTGACAAATTCCTAGCTCCTCTTTTACTTTTTCCTTTTTTCTTCTTCTGAATCTCCATTTTTCAACCATTTATAACTCTTTCAGTGTGTCAAATTTGATCTATAATAGATGTTAATACATATATAAGCAATAGAACTATATGTATGTAATCAATCTTAAAATTTTATGGGAACTAAAATTAGAACAATCAATCAATGTACATATCTATTCTGATTTCTAGAGGCTATAACATAATTTTTGGTTAGCACAAACAAATAATAATGTGATTTCGGCCTAATTTATCTACATTAATCTTTTATATTATTCACCATATTTTGTTGGGATTCTTTTAACTTTATAGAAATGGGAACATAAGTCTGTCTACTTGTAAAAATATCGAACAAGAAAGTTCTTGATACATAGGTTTATTCTTGTCCTAAAGGTGGCAGCTACATTCTATACAATCGAAAATTATTTTTTAAATAACTAATCACAAATTATAAAAGAAAAGGTTTTTGTTTTGATGTTAGTGGTAAAAAAACAATTGAAAAACGGAGTAGAAAATCAGTAAATATATATAAATATATAACCAATTCACCACGGCCCGGCTCGCCCCATCGTAAACGAACAGTAATGGCATAGTGCGTAAATAAATGTACCTTGTGGGATAGAAAAATCAGATTGCACATATACAATTGGTCATTGGGTCTCACATTATAGGGTGGGGCCCACTCTCTTCGCCCCTGTTAGAAACTAGAGCTCATAAGCTGATTTCATTGTCCGGCTCCATCTCATTCCAGCTCGGCTCGGCTTGCGGTATTTTCAAATCTGTGCTTCTGGTAAATTCGAGTAGGTTGAGAATTTGGGCTGGGCCCTCGTTTGATCTCATTTGGTCTTAATTTTAGCACGTGACCCAACTTTCCTCCACTGAATTTTCAATAGATCTTGATATATTTATTTCTGAAAATATCCTTTTTTTTTTTTTTGTTCTTCAAAGTAAGACAACAGATCTAGTTTGTTTAAATTTATTTATGTTCCTTGTTTGAGACAAGGATGGCCATATTCATTTTTCTTTTCTATTATCAAACAATTGGACATGAGCAACAATTAAAAAATTAAATAATTTGTATTAAATACTGAACATTTAGTTGGTTGTTTTGTTACCTTTATTGCCATATAAACATAGTTGTATTCATGTCAAAAAAAGATATAGAATGTTTTTTTTTTTTTGATAAAGGTTGTAAAGAATGTGTTCAGTTTCATTACGTTCACACTTTGCTTTTGGTTTGTTGTTCTTAATGCGCAGAGTTATTTTTTGTATCTAAGTTCTGGCCCAAAGATATTTCCGCAGAAGATCCATTAGTAGTGAAGATCCATCAAACAAAAATTACCACATTCTCCCGAAAGTACCACAAAGGCACAAAAAATTTAGAAAAATCAGTTGCATGAAACCTTCTTGAAGATTTTCAAGAATAAAGAAGTTATTGTATATATGCAAACAAAGATTTGTTTTTCTTCAAATATTTACACTTAAAATAAAGTCGATCGATACTTGTTATACATGAGCCATGGTGTATTTTGAGTATTATTAAAGCCAATTCTACCAATAATAGTTAATTTGATATTGTGATATTTTCTTATGGATGAGTAAAACGCAACGTTTAGGTAATATCGGCATATAAATGCCGCCGAAACTGGTGGGAATGAATGAATAGAAAAACTTAGGAAGCTCCTCTATCATAAGAGCCTTTGCTGGCTCACTCCTTCATGAAATATCGTTATCGTCCTTCTCATATTTATTACTTTTATTTCCTCAAAACTACAAAATAATGCTATCGTTTTTTTTTGTTTTGGCACCACCAAATAAAGATACTTTGAAAATAATAAATGTCTTTTGTATTATTTAGCCCAAGTGAAGATATAAAGTAAATGTTTCTAACTTCATTTTAATAAATGTTTTCCAAGTTTACTTGGCCTTTTCTGGTAATATTATTATTCCCTGGTATCGATATTTAGATATACTAGCTAGCCATGTTTTTTTCAAGAAAAGGGAACCACAAAAATAATGTTCAGTACACACAGACGTTACAGATTATTTTTTTAATAAGTAAACAATGTCACAGTCTAAGAGATGATAAAGTAACGACGGTTACAAATTTGAACTAACTAAATAAACTAAATATTTTATTACCCACAGACAGGTATGGTTAGAAGACAAGTAAATAGTAATAAGGAAAATTTACTAATTAAGTAGTTTCTTTGTAAATAGAAAAACATAGTAAGTCAATTCATATATGTAATTTTGTGCGACTATAACACAACTATTGGAGACTACAATAACATGTACTACATCAGTTGACTGTGTGTACTTAGTCAAATCCAAAGTGATTATTATGCTGAGAAGGTAGAATCTACTAATCCATTTGTACCACAATGTCTGAAACAAATGACATATGTATCACAGAAATTGAAGGTTACTTTTCACCACATTAAATGATTCTTTAATTACCTTATCTTAATACTCTCTCCGTTTCATATTAGTTGTCATTTTAGATCTTAAAATTCGTTTTATATTAGTTATCGTTTTATGTTTTTAATGCATATATTTGATAAAATTTCTAATTTTTTTCCTTTTGTTTTCTAATTTGAAACAGAGAGAGTAGGCTTCTAGTTTATCTTTAACCTACTTATCGAATATTAAAATGAGATAAAAAGAGGAAGTGATATTTCCAAGGCAGTGAGACATAAACACTGCAGGTTACTATCTCTCCATCTGCATCTTGCAGTGCTTTCTTTCTGTTTTTTTTCTGACTTACATAATTTTATACTTAAAAATAATGAAACAAACCATTTTTAAACCTATCAAATATTATTAAAATGCACTCTTTTTTACTCTAATCTTGTATTTCCACCTCAACTGTCTTGTCTCATAGTCTTTTTTGCTCTCTCAAGTTCCCTAATAAACACTTTTCTCTAGCTCTCTCGAACAAAGAGTAAAAAAAAAGTTTTTTTTAGTTTTTGGGTATTTACATGAGAAGCCAAACAAATAAGACTTTTGTTGTGGTTGTCTTTGCTTATTAAGCCAATCTCTCTAAAAACAAAAGAAGTGGGGAAAAAAACTATCCCAAAAGCAACCAACACATTTCTCTGTCTCTCTTTCTTTCTCTCACTCACTCTCTCTTTGTTCCATGGACTTGCAACTGAAGCAATGGAGAAGTCAGCAGCAGCAGAATGAGTCAGAAGAACAAGGCTCTGCAACTAAGATATCAAACTTTTTCTTTGATCAGATTCAGTCCCAAACTGCAACTTCTGTTGCTTCTCCTCTTCCTCTCTTTGTCCCTGAACCCACCTCTTCCTCATCTTTCTCATGCTTTACTCCTGACTCTTCTTCTTCTTCATCCAGGTTCCAAAGTAAGTTGTTTCAAAAGGGAAAGACTTCTTTTCACTCAAATGTTGAAGTGATTACTGATATTTGATATGGGTCTAACTATGTTAAATTTTGTAGAGATGGGAAACTTTTTCAGCTGGGCACAGTGGCAAGAACTTGAGCTACAAGCACTGATCTATCGATACATGTTGGCTGGTGCTTCTGTTCCTCAAGAGCTTCTCTTACCCATCAAGAAAAGTCTCATCCATCAATCTCCTTTGCACTTTCTTCACCATCCTCTTCAACATACATTTCCTCATCACCAACCTTCTTGTCAGTCTCTCTCTACCTCTCTTTGCTTCTAATGTCTTTGAAAGAATCTTTCTTATCATGAGTGCATATGTTTTTTTTCTTTTCTTGATGTTGGATTTATGTTTCCAAGATCCAGAAAATTCCAATTCATAGGCGCACCAAACAAAAACAAGTATATATATTTACTAATGAACATTCTTAATATCAATGTCTTGAGTGATATTTTTTGTTTGTTGTTTTCTAATGAACACACACTATATAAAAAAACACAGGGTATTGGGGAAGAGGAGCAATGGATCCTGAGCCAGGGAGGTGCAAGAGAACGGACGGGAAGAAATGGAGATGTTCGAGGGATGTTGTAACCGGACACAAGTACTGTGACCGCCACATCCACCGTGGAAGAAACCGTTCAAGAAAGCCTGTGGAAACGACCACAACTACCACCACAACAGCCGCCACAACCGCCGCATCTTCCTTTGTCTTAGGAGAGGAGCTTGGTCATGGACTAAACAACAACCACTTCTTCTCCTCCTCTGGTTCATCTCAACATCTCCACCTTAATCATCATCATCAAAGGTAACAGAAAACAAAAACACTCTGTTCAATTGAAGTCATCATTAGCTTTTGTTAATTACAAAAGGATTTAAAACATAGTTTTGAATAAATAAGTTGAGATTATTAAAAGTTTGTGGAATAGTTATTTCACTGTGAAGTGATGGTGTGAAGAAAGGGGTAATGTTGGCAATTGGGTGACACAGAGACTTATCATCCTTTGTTGTGATAAAAAAACATATTCTTCTTTTCCTTCTTTTGTTGAGAGATAATGATAACAAGTTAAATTTGATAGAATCTAATTTTTTTTACTAGTTGGGTGAGACTTTTCAATCAGAGAAATAGTAAAGAGAGAGAGAAATAAAGAGAAACAGATGTATACTTATATGTATTTTGAAATAATTATGAGATGGTAGGTCCTCAGTGAAAGCTGACCAAACCTGCAGACAAGAACAAAAAAAAAGCTCTTAGATTCTGCAACCACTTCCCTTAAAACACACATTTGAGAATAAAAACATTTTAAATTATTTGACTTCTTTATTTTCCTAACCAAGTTTCATTGATAGTGGAAAATTGTGTTCAACTAGTAAGACTTGGTTATTGAATTGTATAAAAGATTGAAACTTTCTTGTTCGTTCAAATGTTGGATCTTCTTGTTGAAAATGTTCATAAAAGATTGTGACTTTGTCTCCCTCACAGTTGTTCCTCAGATATGAAACAAGAAAGCAACAACTGTAACAACAATAAGAGGCCATATGAAGCTCTCAGTGGATTCAGCAATGGAAGATCAGACGATGGTCACATCTTGAGGCATTTCTTTGATGATTGGCCAAGATCATCAGATTCTACCTCCAGTCCTATGAGCTCAGCCACTTGTCATCTTTCAATCTCAATGCCTGGTAACAACACTTCCTCGGATGTTTCTTTAAAACTTTCCACAGGAAATGAAGAAGAAGTAGAAGAAAACATGAGAAACAACAATGAGAGGGAGCAACTGAATTGGTGGAGCAATGGAGGGAACCATCACAATATGGGTGGACCATTAGCTGAGGCCTTGAGGTCAGCCTCATCGACGACGTCCAGTGGTCTTCATCAGATGGGAATCTCAACTCAAGTCTTTCATTGAAGAAAAGTGTTGTAATCTTTTGTTGGCCTCTTTAAATTTTCTATGAATTGTTTCTTTTTTGAGACTGGAGTTGTGTTTGTTTTGGAATGATTTTCTTTCCTCCTAATGCTAATATATTTATGTCTAAAAGTTTGAGAATTGATATAAGCCAATGAAGCTTTTGTTTTACAATCAAACTACAATATGATCCTCTGCAAGTAAAGAGAGTTTGTGCATTCAAAGCTGCATATTACAGGATTGATTGATATTCAACAATCTCAAAAGCTCTGCTTGCAAAGACAGACACAAGTTAGGTTTTCAGTTAAGCTAAACCGAATCAATTTTGGAAAACCAGTTCAAAGAATTAGCTGGTTTCCGGTTTGAAGTAAACACTCTGATAGAGCTGAAGGGTTTAGCAGAAACAAAACCTAATGTTTGTCTGTCTCTTTCTTCTTCACCGACGGTGAACCTTCGAATTAAACCGAAACTAACCGGAATAAACCTTTTCCAGTCCATCTCCATCGTGAGTTTTTTTGTTCGCTGAAGAAACTTTAACCGTTACCATTTCGTCGTCTCTTCTCGCCAGAAAGTTTCCTTCTTTAAGTAAGTCAGATATTCATTTCAATTCAACAGAAACTAAAAGTTTTAAACTTTTTTCTGATTACGCTCAAAAATCCTTTTGAAATACTTGTTTCACTGTCTGATTGAAGGCTCTGGGTACAACAATCCTCAAATTTCTGCACTTTATTGATTAAGATTTGATTTTTGAGTCTCTCGATTTGTGAAAGTGCTTTGGAAGTTTGATTCAGTTATTTGACCAGGAAATGAAGTATGTGAAGCCATTGAACTTATTGGGTAATGCGTGGAAGACAAAAGTGTCAGTCCCTGGGAGGTTTCTCGGTTTAGATGTTGGTGATAAGTATGTTGGCTTAGCTATTTCAGATCCTTCTAATATGGTTGCTTCTCCATTGAGGTACTTATCATTCTTTTAAGATTAGTTTTCGTTGTTTCATACAGTACTTGTTCAGTTGTTCACTACAATTCCAAAACTGCAAATCCTGTCTAGTTATATTAGTCAAAGTTGATTCAATTCATTTCATCAATCATCATAGCTATTGCAAAATCTTTTACTTCTCTTGCAGTGTTCTGCTCAGGAAGAAAACAAACATTGACTTGATGGCTACAGATTTTCAGAATCTGGTAGGTGCTTAAATTTTGATTCTTTTTAGCTATTAGATTTAAAGGAGACCTTAAACAAATACACAGCTTTTAATTCCTGTTAACAAGTGGAGGAACTATAATTTCTTAGTTGTTTTTGACAATGAAGAAGAAAGTTTGATAGTATTATAGATCAGTGTCTACAAAGATTGTAATGATTGATCAATACTTTCATCCTACTGCTTTTTGTGATTACTGGTGATTAAAGGATCAAGGTTTTATCTTTCAGGTGTTTGATATCTCTATAAAGCTTACTGTTAAGTTATATCCAATATGAGTCCATGACGTTGTAGATACTTTCTATCAACAAGTAGTTTAATGAACTCTGTTTGATTACACCAATCATTTGAATTCACTGATCTCGTTGGCTCATTTAGGTCAAAGCATTTTCTGTGTCGGGCTTAGTCGTTGGTTATCCATTTGGCAAACTGAACAATGTAGAAGATGTAAGCTTTTTCTTCCATTGAATTGTTAAGTATTTTTCCTCTTCACTAGCACTTATAACGTATAAAAGGGTTATTTTTCAACTTGGAACAGGTTGTCACTGTGAATTCTTTCATTGAGGAACTTCGTAAAACCGAAAAACTCAAGGATGTGAAGTACACATATTGGGACGAGCGGTTATCATCAAAGGTATATTTTATTCAGATTTAAAAATCTTGCAAGTCCTAGTTAATAAAGTGTTAGCATTTAACGAACTCCGTAACGTATAAGCCCTTGAATCTCATTTGATATTGTCCGCAGACCGTTGAACTGATGTTGAAGCCCTTGAAACTACATCCAGTTCAAGAGAAGACAATGTTGGATAAGTTAGCTGCAGTAGTTATACTTCAGGTACTGTTACTAATTTATACTTTAGAGACCGATGGAATCCGTTCTTATATTTCTTCATTTCTCACTTGGAAACCTCTTTTACGTTTGATTGTTATTTGCAGGAGTATTTAGATTACGCAAACAGGTATGTCAACACCGAGCCAGCAGAGTAATAGAAAAACGGGTAATGACAAAATAGCCAAAGCAGCTAGTTTCGGATAATATGAATATAATGTTGTTTGATTTGTTGTGTGACATTATCTATGTGTACAAAGACATCTTGCATCGAACTAATTTGTATCTTTCAAGAAATTTGTTTCTGGCCGCATAAACCTTAGGCAAATCATTCTTTCATTGTACATCGTGTTACATCATAGCTCAATTATAATAGAGGACTTGGAATAGAATCTAGTACCAAAAATGCAAAAACCTCAAACAAATTTTCAGACTCTTGTAAGGTAAGATCCATGTAGATTGTTTCTCCTCATTGCAAGGTTCCAACAGTCTTGTTGATTTCCTCCAGTTTCTTTATCCTCAATCTTTCACTTTCAGTCAGTAGCTGCCAAAGAAAATACCTCTATTAACACACATTGGATCTGCTGTAGGAATCTACAAAGCTTATGTGGTTTAGATTAATTACCTCCATTAACATGGAAACAAGGTGAGCTTTCTCTTTGGTCTTTTCGTTGAAAGCTTCCAATGTGTCTTTGTATTCCTTCTCCTGTCATGTTTTTATTCTCGTGTCAGTTAAACAAAGCTGCAACGTTAACAAGAAAAGAAAAAGTTTTTGAAGGATGGAAATGTGAAAAACCTTCTTCTGACAGCTTTGTGCCAAAGATTTGATATCTCGATTCGCCATATCGATTTTCTTCCTCACCATTCCAACTTCTTTTCTCATAGGATCTCCCATAATCTCTAGCTCCTGTTTTAGTAAGAACATTATTAACTTTGTTGCTTATTCAACATTTTTGTTAATCAAAAAGGCTTTTTAACTTACTTCCAATGTTTGAGTTAAGCATCTTGTAGCTTCCTCTGCAAAACCGAGACGCTGTTGAACTTTTTCCTTAACAGTCATCTTCTTCCTCTCGATCTCTTCTTCTCGGGCTTGAAACCTCGACACTGCGGCTTTCCATATCTCTTCTTCTTCATTCTCCTCCATTGGTAGCTTACCGTTGGTGGTGTTGACTCCAGAAGCTGCAGCAGCTCCTGAGTTCTTGCTACTCATATTTTATTCTTTCTTCTTGTTACTACAAGAAGTCTCTCTGTCTGTCCCAATGTCTATTTATGTACTTTTTTCGTTGTCTTTTGCTTTTGCTTCAATTCAATCTTCGCAAATGAATTTTTGCTTTGCTTTTACACCATCCCAAAATCAAAGCAAGCAATCCCGCCAAAAGGAAAAGTTAAAAAGTAAAAAATAAACAATTTCGTAATTAAAGTGGAGCCAATCTGATGATCAAAGATGTCTTTTTTGAGCTTTTCTTCTTTAATGTTTGCAAGTTGCAATCTTTGTTGAGAAGGAAAATAACTTAAAACTAAGGTGTCGAGTTCTAATATACCTTAGCAAGACGTTAATTAGGTGTTTCAAATTTGATTAAAACCCAAATTATGAAAATGAGCTTAGCTCAGACATATTCGGCAACACTTTACCTGCAATCTAGAAAAAATTGGCAATACTTAAATACTGAGATACTTATGATTTCCTTTTAGCACTAAGCTGGTGAATATATGAGATTATGTCTCTGAAGAAGAGGCTAAATTTACATATTACATTTGAGAACTTAGAGATATATAACTTACAACAACGTTTACTCTGACAATTTTTACCAGAAAATTTCTGTCTTGCTTAAAACAACTCGAACTCAAGATGATCGCCTATGGCTTTACATTCAAGATACTTATTATTACTGCCTCCAGGCGAATCCGGTGCAGCCTCTGGTCCACCACCAAACTCGTAGAAATCTGGCAGCTCAGGCGGGATTGCGCACCGGATCAGAGCCCAATTCAATCCTTCAAAGAAAGGATGTCTTTTGATCTCTGCAGATCCTTTCTCTGACCCGAGTCGGTTCTCTGGTTCCTTAACCAGAAGCCCTCTGATCAAATCCTTTGCCTGGAAGCTCACAAGCGGGCTATCGGGAAACTTAAGGTTCTGCAACACAACACTAGCCAAAGTCTCGTCGTTGTTGTAACCTTTGAAAGGTGTTTTCCCATATAGAAGCTCGTAAAGGAGAACCCCGAAAGTCCACCAGTCAACTGCAGCGCCATGTCCTTCTCCTTTGATGATCTCTGGAGCTAAGTACTCATGTGTTCCCACAAAGGAATTGGATCTTGCTTCAGTTGGTTCAGCCACAAGCTGAGGCAATGATCTCTTCAAGTGTTGTTGGGTTTTTGAAAGATGATCAGCCCTTTTCAGCTTCCTACCTTGCTGTTGATTTGAAGAGAGCCTAGGGCTGAAACATGAAACCTGGCAAGATGGTTCTATAATACAGAATGGTTGTATGCAGTTGGATGTGTTGTATGGACCTGAAACCCTAGCAGGTTCTTTACCAGGCGGAGAATTTGACCTGAGAAGAGTTGGGTTCACTGCACAACGAAGTGAGAGGTCGAAATCCGTAAGCATAATGTGTCCATCTTCACGGACAAGAATGTTTTCCGGTTTCAGATCTCGGTATATGATACCAAGCATGTGTAAGTACTCCAATGCAAGAAGAATTTCTGCAACATAGAATCTGAAAAGAAAAACATTTTTTATCATCAATTTAGTAAATTAATGATCTAGATGCGAGATGTAAAAGTAGTCTTTACCTTGCTGCAGGTTCAGGGAAACACCGGCCTAACTGCTTCTGTCTGAGAACATGAAGATCTCCTCCAGGACAGTACTCCATGACTAGACAAGACAAATTATCCGAAGTAAATTGAGCGTATAATGTAGGAAGAAAAGGATGGTCCAACATTTTAAGTATTTCTCGTTCCGCTTGTGCCCTCGGACTCTTTTTCCTTCTCGCCAAGAACTCATTGTCCATGACCTTTATAGCAAACAAGCAGTTTGTACCAATCAGTTCAGCAAGATAGACTGTTCCTATATCTCCACAACCGAGTTTCTTCAAAAGGTTGAAGTGTCGTAAACCCAAAGAGCCACATTGCAACTTGACATGCTTAATCGCTTCCCATCTCACATCCATAGACATGTGAGGCTTATTCCCACAGCTAAATCTGCTCAGATTGCTTTCCTCACTCATGCTTGTGCTCCTGCTATAATCCCCTAGACTATCTTTTGAACTCAAGGAGAACTCAAATTTCTCACTCGAAGTTGGATTCTCTGTTTCCTTTCCATCCCTTGTACCGTTTCCACTGTCATTGCTTGTGGAAACATCTTGTTTCATGATGACAATCTCAGCTTCAGAGCTTTGACTTACATTACAAGAAGCGGAGGAGTTCTCGTCAGCCACTTGAGCTTCTTTACCACCATTATTTGAAACAGAGCTCAAACTGTCTGAGCAAATCTCAGGATTGTGACTACTAGTATATGAGGGCGGGTGGTTTTCAATGCTGGTGCTCTTCAACGAACAGTGACATCTCTGGCAGAGAAGTTGATTTGCACTAGAATCTAAACAAGGAACGCTTTCTTCATCCTTTTTTATTGGGATAGTTGCTGAAACCACCCCGATTTTTAACTTCTTCTTAACCAAAATCTTCTTTTTCGGTTGCTGTTTGGGACGTGGAATCATTCTTGTTACCTTGCGTACTGTTTTGCTCTTCTCTGTTCCTGAACTAAGTGCATTATCCAACTTCCCTTTCTGCCCCGACTCTAAAGCGGATGAGGGAATTTTCTTTTCAAGCTCTGTCGCATTACATTTCTTACTAGAATGACAAGGCAGTGAGGTAACATGTTTGTCTATTTCTATCACATCATCTTCAACAATAGCATGAGTCGAAGGACAGGGAGCATTTTCATTTAACTCTATCTCATAATCTCCACTGCCAGAACTAAGACAAGACCCAGATTTGCTGGATTTATTCAACAGCTTAATCTCCACTTTTTGTAAACCCGAACTGGTTCCAGCTTGAGGTGGCTCAGAAATGGGGTTAGAAGGCTCTTCAAACGACTGAGGCACGCTCTTTGAAGAGCTTGGTTTATCATTTACCGGCATCAAAGACATCTCAACCAAACTTCCTTTTCCTTTGCCCACAGGAACAACAAGCCCAGACCTGCTAGTAGATTCATTCGCAACTTGGTTATACAAACTCTTTATCCTATCTGCTTCTGAAACCCTAGGAGAAGCAGCTGCGGACTTCGACAACCGTTTCTGAGCAGCCATTTCCGACGCCTTGGAAATGCAACGATCCCTCAGAGCCTGCTTCAAAGAAACCGAATCAGACATACCAACAAATCTAGGCGACTGAGGTGTCCCCGGTCTTTTCATGGATGCAATTCGCTTCGAAGGGCTCGTAGTCCTGCTTGGACCAGCACTCACACTCGTCTCAAGATTATGGAAAGAAGAACTCATTAACCTCATTGATGGCTTCACAGGAATAGACTGAAAAAGCTTATCAATGTCATACTCAAGAGAACCATGATACTCTCGCTGCTTCCGCTCCAGATCTTTACTTGATGATCCCAAAACCGATTTACCATATCTCCCTGAATGTTTTGTCAATCTTACTTCATCATCTTTCTCTTCCACAATCTCACAGGCCCCTGCAAATGATCCCATTGCAACAGAGCTTTGACAAGTATCTAAAACCTCTGAGAAAATCAAAACGGCGCCGTGTTATTCATCTTCTGTGATCTGTTTCTAAACTTCTGAAATACAAGATCCTGCAACAATCACAGTTACCTGAAAAAGAACAAAGAACAGTCTCAACTCTCAACTACAGAGTAACTTCAAATGAAGAGCAATGACTATGGAAAGAGAAGCAACAGATCTAGAACGCAAATGAATAGCTTTAAATTAGGTCATTCTATTTTGCAGATTCACCATGAACCCTACATAAGTACAGACAGAGATATTCATAAAATTAGTACAGCGAAAAAAGAAGACATTTTTATACATCAAAAAATTGAAATCTGAGACTATGAGATATTTTGAACATTTGAAAGTAAAATTAGTTGATTTGGTGTGAACACGAACTGTGATTGGACCCATCATTTACGCAGGGATTAAAAGAACCCTAAAAATCGAAATTTACAGGAAAAAAGTTGGGAAATTAATAAATCAAAACCGCGTAAGGTAAGAGATCTAACAACTATGAGGTCTGAAATAAGAAGGAATTGAAGATTGTTCAGAGTCTCAGATCTCAATAGCTTAAATTAACTGAGAAACAAAGAACAGTAGCTGAAGCAGGAGTGAAGATTCAATGTAACCAAATTAAATGCAACAATTTCTATTAAATTTTTTTTTTTTTAAACCCCACAAACAATCTCAAATGTCAAATCAGAGAGAGCCATTAGTGTGAAGTGTGAACAAAGAAAAACTAGCTCAAGCACACCCAGAAACTTCAAAAAAAAAAACCTTAAATTTTTTGAATTGAAACTGCTCAAAACCAAAGTGACCACATATAGAAAATGAAAGGTTGGTCAGAAAAAGGAAAAAAAAAATCAAAGAAACCCACAAAAAAAAATCCTTGAATACGGTCCCCAAATCTCATAAGAAAAAAAGCAATAAAATGAAATTAACAGAAGAAAAAGTGGAAATGAAAGCGTACACAAGAAAAAAGGTAAGGAAAAAGAAGAAGCTAACCACAAATTAAAGGAAGAAGGCTTACCTTTGCTGAGAAACAACTCTAGAATTTGGGTGAATTCGGAGCTCAGATAAACCCTAATGGCCTTTAGCTTCAAGAGGAGGGAGGAGGATTCAGAGCGAAAAAGAAAGATGGAGAGAGTAAAAGTTTATTTGTTTTTTTCAATCAAGTTGAAAAAAACATGGTGGGCCCCATAGCATATGTTTGCGAGTCTTTCATATTATTGTCTGCCTCTGAAAAATTAATTAAATTACTGTATTTTTTCATTTCTTGAACCTTTCATATTTCACTTCCAAGAGATATTTTTACACTATTCAAAATTTTGTCCAAAGTCACTTTCGTTCATAATTTTTTTTTTTTTTAGTTAATTTTTAACTTTCATTTGGATCTATGTTTTTATTTTATTTTTATGAAATACTTCTATTCATGGACTTGTCTAGTCATAGATATATTTTTATTGTCATGTCAAAATAATTCTAGAATTCACGCACGAAAATATCATGATCAATAATTTACTTCTACTATCATGACACATTTGACTAGCTGGTCTGTACCCAAACTAAATTTGTGTGTGTAAAAACACTGTTTTTATCAGTTTTTTTTTTTTTGTTCAAATTGTGTTTATCAATCAGTCTTTCGAATTCATAATATTACTTCAACCAGTAGACTACGAAAGTACTGAACATACAATTAAGAATTACGCCGGTTACTAACCAGGGAAACATTAATGATTAACGAAAGATATGTTCAAATTTAACCAGACAAAAATAATACAAATCAATCTTAATGTAAAATAAGATATAGCATTACTCTCGGAAAAAAAAAAGAGAGTAGAATATGACTTAATGTTCAAACGAAATTTTTTAATGATGACCAAAGTGGCAATTATATAGATATATACACTTGTCTCAGTATACTATTGTACCCGTTGATAGATTCATTTGTGTTTATAGGTGTTGTTGACTCTTGACTCTTCATTCTTGAGTATGATGGTAGGTCAATGGCTCATAGATTACTTTGGATCTCGTTAATAAAGCTTATACACAGTGCACACATGCATGCGAATCGATCCTTTTCCTCGGTACAATATACTATGCGATTGCAATTTACAAGAAATTAAAAACGTTTTCCCCGTAAAACACTAATAAATGGAGTAAAAATTTTGGAATGGTGTAAATCTTAAGGAAAAAAAAATAGTCAATCGACGTTTACATTTCTCCAACAACCAAAGTGTTGAAAATTTTATATGTTAGCAAAATAGTCGTCTTCGTTAACGTGTTCTGTCATAAAAACACTAACACCATATTTTCCCCAAAAATATCAAGTCTTTTTATTGTTTTATGTTGAAAAATACAGTATGAGTTGTGATAATATGATTTAGGTGAATATAACACATAACTTTTGAATTCTGGCAAAAAGTCTAAATCATAGTTGGAACGTGGACGTTATGAAATAATGGACTTATAGGCCTTTGAGAACCCTTGAGCCTAGGATTCCTCTTTCTGCGCCTTTAATCTATTTTCTATTGCTTTTAATCCCTCATTAAATATAATTTAAACATTAACTAACTCGAATTAGATCATCAAATGTACTATCTCCGCTTCTGATTTCTTACTTAACTTAAATCCAGCCATCACATCAAAAGATCGTATTATACAAACATATGCACGCGCATATAGAAATATATGATGGTCCTGCTTATCATAAATGGATTATTTAATATTTGTATCTTTTCAAGAAAAACGATCGATGGAACCAGATTTTTTTTTTTTTTTGATGGAACCAGATTTTTTTTTATTAAGAAAAATATTAATCAAAGTCGTGCGTCCTAAAATCAAAAAAATATTGTTTCGATCATTGTAAACTTTTTTTTGTTAGGGATTAAAATCATTTTGAATCACTATTATTAGTTTATTCTAATCGTCGTCATGTTATGTTTAGTTGTTCCCATTTCCGTGCAAATATATTTTTTTCGTTTACAATTGGCAAACTATTTATAATACTACAATAGTGGTACTAATATAAATCAGTAGATCGCAAACATTTCACTATAAATATATATATATATATATATTGTAGATTTACGTATCGATTATTATAATTATTGTGTGGACGGTGTACCAGTAACAACGGTGCACAAGGACAAAATGATTTGAGTTTGAGTTATATTTATTCTGGTAAGTATTAAACAAAACAAATAAAAAGCATTTCAGCCATTGATTTCTTTGAGAGAAAGAAAAAAAATCGCCAAATCTTAGCGCCCTTTTGTATCAAAAATCCAATCTCCTTTTCGATGAGCGGTGGCTCTCACCGCCGCTAGAAAAAGAACTCATTCATCTCTATTTGCTTCTCCGGCTATCAGCTTTAGGTGATTCCATGAAAGAGGCTCGGGATCTCCGGTTTAGCTCAGCTCGCAGTGTCTCAGTTAGGTCAGGATCTAGGCCGGTGGCTCTCATCGTTGGTAGGTTGCAGCTCGCCTCATCTCCTTCTGGATTCTCCAGAACTGAGTATTTGATTGGGATTGGTTTGGGTTCGTGTCTTGCTGCTATTCGCAGCCTCTGGTTTTTCTTCTCGGCTCTTCTTCTCAGTGAGTTCCTACTTGGGATTCGGATTTCTTCATAGGTTTGTTGGTTTGGGATCAAGCTCTCCTCTCCTATGCTCGAAGACGGCTTCAGCTGTGTGCTTTGATATGTTCTCCTTCATATCTCTCATTTGTCTCTCTGAGTAGTACACTAGATCAAGTTGTCTCTGGTTTTAGCCTCGTATTCCTCGTCTCTTTCCACTCTAGGGTTGGTTAGTGTTAACCCCTGTCTAAGTTTTTGGTTCTCGTCAAGTCTGGTTTCTAGTCGCTTTTCTGTTGTTATCTGTGTAGCTGTGTAAGTTATTCCTTTGAGGAACCGTTGTGATGCTTCTTTCTCCTCGCCTTCGCATCTTCCGGTGATCTGTTGGTTTTGACTGTTTGATTGGTTTGAGTTTGCCTCCTTCTCGTCGTGGGCTTTCTTTTTCTCTTCCCTGTCTTCACGATTTGGAAGCTTATCTTCTGCTAGTTTGACAATGTGGTTGTGCATCTCTGCTTCGGGCCAGTTTAATTCCGCTGATGTTGCCTCATTTGGACCAGTTAGACTCACAGTAGTTTGGTGTTTTGGATAGCAGTGGCTCACTTTTCGGAAAGCTCCTTCTACCATCTCTTGCTTTCTGAGTTGTGGTGTATCCGTAGCTCCTCTTTGGTTTGTTTTCCTCCTCTCAGGTTCTTTAGGTTCTCTCCTTTGGCGGTGTGCTAATTCCTTCTTGACAGTTTCTTGTCTTTGGGGTTGTTTAGTTTGGTTTGTGGTTCCTTTGGCTTCGCTTCTCTTCAGGTTTTGGGGTTGATTTGGGCTCTCTGTTATGTGTACTGGCCTATCTTTTGTGATCAGAGGAATAGTATGTGTCCATTGGTTGGCCCTCTTTGTTGGTTGAATGGTTTTTCGGCATCTTGTGATCCCAAACCTTTTTAGAGTGTATTGAATAGGCGCATCTCTTCTTATGTCGTCGATCGTGGTTGTTGATTGTTGGCGTTGGTTCATGGCTTCTTAGGGTCTCGTTGAAGGCTAGTTGTTCTGAGTAGAAGTTTATCCATTTGTATCCTTTCTTTTCTATGTTATTTCTATTATTGTTCTTATCTTCTATTTTTCCATGTTGTATTCACCCACCTGCTTTTGTCAATAGAATGTTTTTTATCAAAAATATATATATATATTAAACAAAACAATATCAATAAGAGCTAAGATCTGAGAGATGAGAATCCGAGGAAGATGGTATATATACTAAATTAATAATAGAGGAGAAATCAAATTAGTTTTGGTTTAAAAAAAAAAAAAAAAAAAAGGAGGAACAAGCTAGAGAATAAGGCTACCGGTATTGGTTTCACATGTTTGTGTCGACAGGCCACACACACCCATAAAAAGGCTTGCTTGGCGTTTTTTTGTCATCGCATGCATCTAATCCACTCCACCATTTTATCCTCCATTTATTAATTCGATATTTTAGTTACATATATGTATTTTGATTTCGAGCATTTGTAAGAAGGAGCGTCATTGAAATGCGTTATTGTACCTATAGTTTTGAGATAGGAATGTGAAAATTAGTTCCTTCAAAAATTGGTATTATTTAATAGATAGAAAAATTAAAGACTTACGCCGCTACGTGCTCCGACTACCTTAGTGCCACAGCGTTCTCTTGATTTTGTGAAGGATTACATCAAATGTATTCATTCAAAATTAAACAAAGAGAAGAAATATTGTTTTGAATTTTTTTTGTTTCAAATACAAAAATACGTGCATTATGTGAATTTGAATTTCAGAGGTAACACAACAACCACACTAATACGAACGGTTAAACTACATACCTTAGTCAAAATCCTGCGAGTTTATATAAATAATTGTATGTAATTTAACTTTACTTCTAAATTATATGCTTTTGACTTGCCGTTTAAAGTTTGTGTTAAATTGGATGGTGATATGCATTTTAGCTGTGTGCTAACAAACTATGGTTGTTTACTGGTAGAATGGGTTTATATCATGTGATGTGTGTCGAACTTTCTATGTTTTGAGTTTTTTTTTTTTTTTTTCATTTCATTGAATTTGTTATTTTGGGTGTTAAATCCTTAAAGCCATAAAGGTCAGAAAAAGAAGCCCAATAAGCGAAAAAACCCCATCACACTAAATTACTTACTAACCTCATAACTTATCCAATGGCGTGGCACATTTGTGACTTTTCCACCAACTATTTTTCGGGTTAAACATTAAGAATTAATCATTCCTTTTTTCCCGTCCTTAATCGTCGATATAATTATTTCCTTTCATTTCTACTTTCCTTCCACCTATAGCATGGATCACGATCGTTAGATAATTTGCCACGTGTACGGTCTTCGTCTACATCCTCCAATCAACGGTCGCGTTTTGGTTAAGTTGTGGCCAATTAGACTCATCTGTTCGTTCATATTTAGCCTTATTTCTCTACACACCAACTTAAGCGACAAGATAACAAAGAGCTTCGGAAGATCGGATAAAATGGCGGAGAAGAGCTTTAAGTACATCATCCTCGGCGGTGGCGTCTCGGCTGTGAGTCTTTCTTCCTCTTTAGATTTTTGCAGTTTCGTTTTTCGATTTGTGTTGCAATATACCCACAATTCTCATGATTGTTTATGTCCTGGAGCTCGTTATTGGTATCCAGATAGCGATTAGATTTTGAAATCGTAAGTTTAAAACGTCCGATCGATGATTGGTTTCTGATTTGATGCATTCGCTGCTATTTTCTAAGAATCGTTGAGGTCATATTACAATCGTAATTTGATTTTGAATCGAACAATCCATTTTTGAGGTCCTCTGGATTCGCTTTAGTGTATCTTGATTTGAGCTACCATAGTTACATGCTGTTAACAAAGATGATTTCAGATGCACTTACCAGTAGTACAGAAGCTGATCTTGGATTTGTTGTAACCTTTGCTCCATTTGTGTGTGTAAGGGATATGCAGCTAAAGAGTTTGCAAATCAAGGGGTTAAACCAGGAGAATTGGCAGTTATCTCGAAAGAGGCGGTAAGCTTTCGCTCAATTTGAAAATAATTATGCAGTGTGTCTTGTACCAATGATCTTTATTTGATCCAATATTGTGATTAGGTGGCTCCATATGAACGCCCTGCACTTAGCAAAGGGTATTTGTTTCCTGAAGGTAAGACAATTTTTTTCTGGTTTACTTTGCAAACTACTATGATTAGTCTTGATTTGCTGAAACTTAGCTTTGGGTTATGCTTTTTTTTTTTGTTTCGGAAAACAATTACAGTCATCTTTCTGTTGCAGGGGCTGCTAGGCTTCCAGGTTTCCATTGCTGTGTTGGTAGTGGTGGAGAAAAACTTCTTCCTGAATCGTACAAACAGAAAGGTATTGAACTCTCTGCACATTACCAAATATCAATGCCTTGCTCTCTATTATAATATCTATTGTCCCATAGAATTTCTCCAGCACTACATTACTCTCTATACAAGCTTCACCGATTGCGCTACTGGAACTAAATTGTGCTGTCATTATTGTTGGTCTTTGTGTTTGCAGGGATTGAGTTGATTCTAAGCACAGAAATAGTGAAAGCTGATCTTGCTGCCAAGAGTCTTGTCAGTGCAGCTGGGGATGTCTTCAAATATCAGACTCTCATAATTGCTACTGGTTCTACTGTAAATACCGATAACCATCAGCAAGCTTCTGACATATTCTTTGATAAGAAGAAAGTAACTCTTTTTCTTTCATTTGCAGGTTCTCAGATTGACTGATTTTGGAGTAAAAGGTGCAGACTCTAAGAATATCCTCTATCTGAGAGAGATTGATGATGCCGACAAATTGGTTGAAGCAATTAAAGCTAAGAAAGGCGGAAAGGCTGTAGTTGTTGGTGGAGGCTACATTGGTCTTGAGCTTAGTGCAGCTTTGAGGATCAACAATTTTGATGTCACTATGGTTTTCCCTGAACCTTGGTGCAGTAAGTTGATTCATATCCTTATGTAATTTGGTTATTAATTTGTGTATTACTTAGTTATACATAATAAAAACAATGTTTACGCACAGTGCCTAGGCTTTTCACTGCCGATATTGCTGCTTTCTATGAGACTTACTATACAAAAAAGGGAGTGAAGATCATCAAAGGAACAGTGGCAGCTGGGTTCACCGCTCATTCAAACGGAGAGGTAAACTAAATAAACATTAGCTAATAGGAGTGGGTAATCCAGTAAAGTCTAAACCAAACTATAATTTTATGTAGGTTCGGTTTGGTTTGGTGAACTGATTAATTAGCTTTTCCAAATGGTCTCGGTGCAAATGTCTTACTTGTGTAATCATCTTTCAGGTGAAGGAAGTACAACTTAAGGATGGGAGGTCACTGGAAGCCGACATTGTGATAGTTGGGGTTGGTGCAAAACCATTGACATCTTTATTCAAGGGGCAAGTCGAGGAAGACAAAGGTGGAATCAAGGTATCTATCTGCTGCGTCTGTTTCTTTTTCTTCTTCTCCTGTACCAGTTGGAGTTGGATCTTTTAATTAACCGATTAACCTGTTCTCACAGACCGATGCATTCTTCAAAACAAGTGTTCCAGATGTTTACGCTGTTGGTGACGTTGCCACTTTTCCTTTGAAAATGTACGGAGACATGAGAAGGGTCGAGCATGTTGATCATTCCCGCAAATCAGCGGAGCAAGCTGTTAAGGTAAATCTTACAGAGTAACATAGTTTGCATATCTGAACAAGCGTTTATAAAAACTATACATTTGTGGTACATTGTGGCAGACAATCAAAGCGGCTGAGGGAAGCGGATCCGTGGAGGAATACGACTATCTTCCATTCTTCTACTCGCGATCCTTTGATCTCTCATGGCAGTTCTATGGAGATAACGTAGGAGACTCTGTGTTATTTGGAGACAGCAATCCATCAAACCCAAAACCAAAATTTGGAGCATATTGGGTTCAAGGTGGTAAAGTGGTTGGAGCATTCATGGAGGGAGGTAGTGGTGATGAGAACAAGGCTTTGGCTAAAGTCGCCAAAGCTAGACCTGCTGCAGCGAGTCTCGACGAGCTCATCAAACAAGGCATCTCCTTCGCCGCTAAGATTTGAGAGAAACACAACCACTGAAAGACTCACTTTTTCTCTTCTATGTTGCAATAATATGTGTAGCAATGTATTTTGGTAAGTACGTTTGGTAAAATAAGTTGTGTGTTTGTATTGCCTCTTTAAACTCCATGAGAAGTAGAGGATACCTGAACCACATTCACATTCACATTTTATATCATGTATTTGGTCTTCTTTTCTGTATTTCAGTTTTTGTGTTCGTTTTCATAACCACTTTAACACTCACATATGCTCCTTGTTAAAACGCACTGTTTAGATCAGTAAAAAGCCTCTATGTCAGACAGAGTCTCTTGAGTGGTCGTTTCATAACTTATGAAATCCTGAGACATATTAGTCATCTTAATTCAGTTTTAGTACTAATTCAGTTTTAGTACTATGAAGTCCTAGTACTAATTCAGTTTTTCACAACATAATTCAGACATTTTAGTCTCAATAATTAGACTCATTAGTCTCGGTTCTCAATCAGCTTTCACCCATAAAATTAGAATAGACTTACCGCCAGTACTTGAGACTTAATCGTTATAGTTGGTCTATATATTACGTCGTACTCGCCAAATTAAATTGTCCACATTGCTAGTTTTCTATACACTTCTGGTTTATGGAGAACATTTGATGAGGGTTAAACTGATTAGGATAATGGGATTAGCTTCATAATACATACGTAGTTTTTGAGAAACGAGATGAAACTTAATTCCAGTTATAGAAGGAAGAAACTTACCTCTTTTTCAGGTAGTAGGAAGTAATTTCAGAGTTTTCGAAACATTGTCTGAGAGACTTTGAGCGTGTACCACCTTTTCACAAAAGCTTCAACTTGATAAACACCCAAAAAACCCAGATCTTTAAGTGCTTTATCAATGTTGGTGTAGATATCTTTGCGAGGGATACATTCGGGAATATGACATGTTAACGAGTCCCAAAAAACTTGAAACATGTTAAAATGAAGAAGGTTGGACAATACTAAGATAAAAGTGCAACACTATTGACAAAAGAAAAAGATAAAAATGCAACACAATGACTTAAACCTAACTAGTGACCAAGGCAATAACTTGTGACCGTAGACAATTATTCATATCCAATAGTCGGACTATATACATCCAAGAGGAAATCACTATGAGGGTAAGTGTAATCTAACTGGATAATGACTAGCCTATACCACAGGTTTAGCAAACTCTTTGTGGATCGATCCGAGTTCGAGAAAAGCAGACAATAATTTGAATCCGAAATGTTCAAGTGACCACATCCTATTGGAGTTTGGTTTGAAGTTCGGTATATGCTGGTTATTGATGGTTACAAAACCGGTTCTCTAACTACAACATATGAACCAAAATTAAGGGTCTTTTGTTTTCCTTTTAACTCTGGTTTTTTTTCTTAATTGGGTGGGGATTTGAGTTTTCCAAGAAAGTGTGTGTTTAAATCGAAGACATAATTTTTCTAAGAAAAAATTGTTTTGATTTTGGCTATCATTCTTTTGGTTTAGTTATTAAATTTAATTTTTGTGGTTCTTTGAACGAAACCTGTTTGGACACTTATAAACGCTACCATCAAATTCATAATTAGTGTTTTAAGTAATGCGAATTACATTGACTGTTCACATGGGATTAGCCAAACTGTAATTAATTAGATAATGAGAGATGTGATGCATATTCATAAGTTTGTTGGTGGGGCAATCTCTAATAAGTATGGAGGTCTTATTGTTAGGTCTTCGTCTTAAATTTAAAGTAACTGGAAATAAATAGGACAGTGAAGCTCAACCAAAAATATTCACCAGAATATTGTTCATTAATTTAATATCTCTTTTTGTAATAAATATATGCTAAATTTGTGAGGAGAAGGACGAATTAACTGATTTTACGTGTCTACATTTTCCCCCTACAAAGACAACAAATGTGGTGGGACATTTATGACCTAAACAATTATTCAACGTCACAGAACCTAATTAACTTTTTAGAATAGTTGAATGCTTAAACCTAGGCATGGGCATCCGGATATTCGGATCGGGTTCGAATCTATCGGATTTATGTATTTATTACCTAATAGGATAATTATGAATAATCGGTTTGGTTTCGGTTCGGGTCTTGTCGGGTTCGGATCGGTTTGGGTTTTAAATTTAAGAATCTTTAAATACCCGAAAAATGAGTATTCCATCAGTTCGGGTATAAAATACCCAAATATACTCAAAATCTATTCATATATCCGAAATGTAACCTAATTACCCGAAAACACATACAATTTAACATACACAAACACATACAAAACTCACAAAACATATAATATAACTCCAAATTTAACATCAAAAGACTGAAGAAGATAAGCTACTAACAAAAAATCCAAGTTACACAAAGCAAAAGATAAAGACAAGAAAGTAGAGAGTAGTACTGAATCGACAAAAGTAACAAAACCAAAAATGTGAAAAACCTAAGTACTAATAATACCTTTAGTCTCGGGTTTATAGGTACCCCGTATGGGTATCGGTTCGGATCGGATTTTATCCTATACCCACAAGTAGGACTACACAGGACCCAATAGGGTAATTTGATAATACCCATAACCTACCCGAACCGGTTTTTTTGATTCGATTCCGATTTAGGTTTTCGAGTTTGGTTTTTATGCCCAGGTCTACTTAAACTTGTAGATAGTAGATACCATCATCTCCAATTGTGAATATATACTTTACATAGATCATGATAGTTAGCGTCGTTAAAAGGAAATAAAAAATAAAAAGACAAACACGTAGATCATGAAAGTTCTCCCCCCCCCCAATCTCAACTAACATAGATCATGAAAGATTACGATCGTTTTTGAAATTGTGACAAGTGTGAAAACATAAGAAATAGTTATTTATGAGCAATTTATATACAGGGAAAAAAACATCTATCAAAGATTTTTTCGGTAGATGTATCAAAGATGTAAGAACATGTATGGATACTAGTGCTTACTTTACATTAAGTAAGTATATATTGTTTAATTTGACCAATGTCTCACCTAATCACATTTTAGGCTATTTGTTTAATCAACTACACATTTTACACAGTTTTATTAGGAACCACATATAAATCGGAAATAGATTAGACATTATTGAAAATTTTCAGAACAAATGTTAATCATAGTCCTGTTTATTTTTTTATTTTTTTGAAATGGAATGCTTCAATTATAACAGAATATGTTACTCAACAAAACATATACGAATAGCCGATCTAAGAAATGATATTTGATCCCGGAATTAATGAAGAAAATATAATCAATCTTGACGAATATAATTTGACTATCTCACACCATATTATAAACGAGTATAAATAGAACTTATCAATAATTCTTGTTAGATGTTATTTTTTTAAACGAGTATTTCTCGCATAGTCAACAACGCTTTATCCAAGTCATCTCGTGGAACTCAAGGTCTCGAAGCGGACAAAAATTTCCAAGCTGTAGTGGAACGATTAGGTGGTCGGACAAATTATATCCATCTATATTAATTATCTTTTAAAATAGTACTATGCATTATTTGTCCTCGTGTTCTACATAAATTTTCTTTGGTAAAAGTACTTCGGTGGGTGATCTAAACTATCTGAAGAGTCATGTAGTATAACGCAACATTGATCGATCACTGAACCTAAAGGATTTAATTCTTCTGATTTAGAGATGGTTTATGATCACCTTTGAAATCTTAGATCGAATATTAAACTTAAGTAAATACTTGGTGATAAATATCGAGATATATATAGTTATCTCTGTCAGTTTGAATCATTATCCGCGGGCCCCGCCCCGTTAGACCCGCCGCGGGTGGGTGCGGGTCAAACAATTCCAGATTTTAAATTTAGTGGGTCATGCGGGTGTGTGTGTATATGTTGCGGGGCGGGTGCGGATCACGTTATTTTTATTTGCGGGTCATGCAGGTACCCGCTAATATTTGAAGTTGTGCCGTTTTGAGGTTTTATAAAAGTAAAGCTGTGTGTTGTTTTAAGGAAGTGTGTGTCGTTTTAAGTCTTCTTTTAGGGTTAAGGGTATATTAGATCTCTTTCTCTTTTACGGTCGCCACCATCGCAGACTCTGCGCCTCCGCTCCGTTTCTTCTCTCTCTCTCTCTTCATCGAGAAAACTTGAAAGCTCTTTAGTATTTGAATTTGATGGCCTCCGAGATCTAAGGCGTCTCTCTTAACCAACGGTCCAGATTCGATCCACCTCCTTTAGAAGATTATATACCCAAACCATTCTCACCGCCCTTGTCTCTATCAAATACAACCAACGCTAACCTCATAAAAAGGGCAAACAAAATCTCGGCGGTTTCTCTTCTGACGACGACGTCCTTCGTCACATCCGAGATCCGAGCACTTCTCCTTCGAGGTTCTATTCGATTCTCTCTTGTTCAGTAGCTTAATTGTTTTTGAATCCCTATTTGTTTCCTCCTCAGATTTCATTTTGCTGCAACATTGAGATTTCCATGGAATTTGAATAGCTAGATTGTTTGATTCGATTTGGTCTTAGTGTTTAGATCGGAATAATTTTTTCTATCCTTCGGTTGACAAGTGTTTAGCACAGAACTATCATAAGTTTCTCACAATTTGATTACGCATTGTTGAAAGGTAATTTAATTTCGCCAAATAAAATGCTCAATTGGTTGCTAGAGGAATGGTTTATCATGGCTTGGTAGAGTTTAATACGTTAAAAAAAAATTGTTGTCTAGGAAATGAAAAACATGAGCCTCATTGTTTCTCACTGCAAGCGTAGTGAATAGTTCAATGAAACGAATTTTGATTGAACCATAGTTCCCATTTTTCTCCAATGGTTATAGGCTAGGATTCTTTTAGATTGTGTTTCTCAAATCCACTAGTGAGCTGTGTGTTTCGTTTCCTTGATGTTAACTTGGGATTTGATGCTTATGTATTTGGTGGTGGGTCCTTGGAGGAGAATGAATTAAAAAGCACATATGAGTTGTGTCGTACCTTCTAATTTTTTTTAATGATTGTTTATGTGACTTTCATCTGAAATTTCAACTAACACTTGCTTTTTGTGCTTGGATTTCAATTTTTTGGTTTTGTTATGGGACCAATTAGCCTAGTTATATAACCGTATAAGTGATTTGGTTATCCAGTACAAGATCAATAACGTTTAACAATCTTGTCAAACAATAGACACTGTTGTTTTTTAAAAAGTGATGCATGAGATTCAGGCCTCTAATCTGGCTAAGAAAAATAAATTCTCAGCTGACAAAGGAAAACTAAACTAGTGAAGAGAACTTGTACATTTATATATTTGACATGTTGAAGCTGACATCAGTTGTTTCATTATATTTGTTCTTAACAGATTGTAAATATGGAATCTGAGAAGCAAATTCCAGCTGATTGTGGGAATATGCCAAAGCAGCGGACTGCTGCAAGTGAGGGGTCAAGTTTACCTGTGGAATCTAAGGCCAAGAGGCAAAGGCACTCATCTGCGTGGGATAATTTCACTGTGATCACCAAAGTCGAGAGTGAGGGTGTCTCGAACTCAGAGCTAAGGCAATCATTGCTCAAAGACTATGCTTATGAATCACATAAGCAAGGTACATCTAACTTTAACCGCATTCACTAGTGTGCAGAAAAAGTCTAGAGATGGTGATGTAGGTGCAATGTTTGTTAATTTAGAGGGTAAAATACAAGCTAGAAAGATTGATCAGGGTGTTTTTCGTGAAATGGTAGCTAAATGCATAATTGAGCATGATCTGCCCTTTTCATATGTTGAATATGATAGAGTTAGGCTGATATGGAAGTACTTGAATGCTGATGTCAAGTTCATTAGTAGAAATACAGCTGCAGGTGATGTTTTTAAGTTTTATGAGAATGAAAAGGCAAAGTTAAAGGTAGAGCTGTCGGAAATTCCTGGTAGAATAGCATTTACATCTGATCTTTGGTGTGCTATAACTGTGGAGGGGTATATCTGTTTAACAGCCCACTATGTAGATAGGCATTGGAAGTTAAGGAATAAAATTCTGTCCTTTATATCTTTGCCTCCTCCACATACTAGAATCGATTTAGCTATGAAGATCCTAGATGTGTGGAAAGAGTGGGGGATTGAGAGGAAAGTATTTTCCCTGACCTTAGATAATGCGAGCAATAATGATAGCATGCAAAACATATCAAGAAAAGCATGTTAATACTGAACGATTTTGTGTGGTGGACAGTTCTTCCATGTAAGATCGCCCACATTCTGAATCTGATTATCCAAGAGGGGTTAAAGGTAATGGGTGATGCTTTAGGAAAAATCAGAGACAGTATCAAGTATGTTCAAGCTTCAGAGTCTCGTGGTAAATTGTTTGCAAGCTGTGTGGATTCTGTTGGGATTAATCTTAGGGCTGGTTTGACATTGGATGTGTCTACACGCTGGAATTCTACGTTTAAGATGCTTGATAGAGCTATCAAATATCGTTTTGCATTTGATAGTTATCAAGGCATTGATCCAATCTACAAGTTTCTTCCCACAAGAGCTGAGTGGGATATAGGAATACAAATATGTGAGCTGCTGCAACCTTTTGATGAGATTACTAACTTGATTTCAGGTTCTACTTATCCTACCTCAAATTTGTATTTTATGCAAGTGTACAAGATTGAGTATTGGCTGAGAGCATATGAGGATAATGGAGAACATGTTATCTTTGAGATGGTGGCTGCTATGAAAGCTAAATTTGACAAGTATTGACATGATTATAGTGAGATCCTTGCTATGGTGGCTGTTTGTGATCCTAGGTTTAAGTTATCACTACTTGAGTTTTATTTCACAAATTTGGATCTGAGTACGAGTCAACAAAAGGTGGATAATGTGAAAGATAAACTGAATCAATTTTTTAAAGCTTATTCAAAGCCAATAACCCAAAGCTCTCAATCTGTGGAAAACTTACAAGAAGCAGTGGCTGGAGTTGGTGATTCTCAGTCTCATGGGAAAACTTCCATCAATTATAATGTAAGTGTATATATAGTTACTAAGTTATTTAGTTTTGTTTAAAAGATCTTACACATGGCATGTTCGCATCGATGTAGGATTTTAATAACTTCCGCAAAAAGAATGTGTCTGCTAGCGGCAAATCTGCGTTGGATTTGTACTTGGATGAACCACCAATCGATGTGGAGATGTTTGCAAGCTTAAATGTTCTTGATTATTGGAAAGACAACTCCCATCGCTTTGGTGAATTATCTATGATGGCTTGTGATCTCCTGAGCATACCGATCACAACAGTAGCATCTGAGTCTTCTTTTAGCATTGGATCACGGGTTTTAAATAAGTATAGTCTGTCTTCCCACGTAATGTGCAAGCTTTGATATGTGCTCGTAACTGGCTTCGAGGTTTTGAACCATATGATGGTAAGTTAGAATGCTTTGTTGATATTTCAGTTATAATTTAATTGTTATAGTTGTTCTAATTTTAAAGTTTTTTTGGACAGAATCTGAGAGTGGTGAAGTCCATGGTGAAGATGATAACTTGCCTTCGGTAGAGTCTACAACTTCGTAAGCAATACTTAGTGTTGGAATCAGAGAGTTTGGAGATGATTAGTGTTAGAATCAGAGAGTTTGACATGTATAGATAACCTTATGTTTATCTTATGCTTTGTTGTATGACTTCTAACTTATGTTTTGTAACTTTTGTTGCCACTTTAAACATTTTCAAGCAGAAGTCAGAAGTTTTTAAATGGTTTTGTTTTTTTTTTCATTTTTGGCGAGTAACCCGCCAGACCCGCTTAATTAATACGGGGCGGGTGCGGATTACCTATTTACATTATGCGGGTCACGCGGATAATTTTTCACTACATAAAATTAACTTTAACCCGCGGCGGGGCGGGTTAGCGGGTCGTGAGTTGACCCGCCTGACAAGGCTATATATAGTGCAATACAAACAAAAATATCTCAACTTACAACATTTAAATTGCGGTTATAATGCATAATTGAAAATAGTGGAATAAATATGTGATTCGTCGTATTTTATCAATTAATTTTTAACTTAGAGATTCCACTATTCCATTTCCACTCAGTAAGTAACTGTCATCAAAAGAATTACCTCATTTAACAAGTTTTCAGTTAAGTAAAAGTTTCATGATTGTTCCATTTGATATTTCTATAATGTAGAGTTTGTTTTGTTTTAACATTTAGCATTTTGATGGAATTTTTCAGTGACATCTTAAATTTTGTTCTAGTGATATTCTATGCCGTTATTGTAAAAGTTTTCAAAAAGCTATTAGAGAGATATAAAATGTAGGAATCAAAAATAAAAGTTATATACAAAATGAGGATTTTAGGTAAATGAAATCCGAAACTTTTTATTCTATATAACTTAGGCTATTAACACATAATTTTAGGTATAAAAATGCTCACTCTAATCAAACATTTAACAACAAAAAAAAGCTATCTCTAATCATGAATTGCTGGAAAGTAGGAAATAATACACCACCTAGAAAAAAAAAAACTCCACCATACATATTATAGAACTTTGGAGAAAGTGAACGTGAATCAATGTTGTACACGAGTAAATCAATGTGAATCACATGCAAGCACGCAAAGAGATTTAAAGAGAGAGTAGTTTAGTTAGTCGTCGTACGAAGAAGTCAAACGTAAGATTAAGAAAGAAAGGCCGATCACGTGTACCATTTGCTTCTTCCGACTCTTTCTACGTTTCTTCTTCGCTCTTCAACCAAACAAATTTTTATATCATTTTTTTTTCTAGACATCAGTCAATAATCAATATAATATATATTAATCATACATGCTTTACTATATTTATTTATATTTATATTTGAGAAGGATTATTATACATCGCATGAGATTTAGCAAAATATTCTGAACTAATGGTTATACATACCGGTTACAATATTAGTGCACCAACCCAAAATCAAATAATATTCAGACAACCCTGTTTAAATTATAATATATAGAAGATTAGAAAAAAAAAATAGCAACTCAGAAACGACTATACAACGTACCACTACATGCATCACATTTGAAAACGACGTCTAAACCACAACAGGTTAATTAACTAGTTAGAATAAAGTTTGATATAATTGAAATTAATCGATGACGAATTAGTTTCTGAGTGCCGATCATGTCAACGTACGCACCTTATAGTATAACTTAATCATGGGACTGAAGAAAAAGAAAAAAACATCTAACCGAATCAAATGTGACTAATTTTTCTTAATAATAATTTTAACTAATTTATCACAAATTTAAACTCAATTGCTTTTAATGAGAAGTCGGTATCTTGAAACCAAAGTCAACTTAGCCAACCTTCCACGAATGTCCAGTTTAGGACTCAGGACTACTCTGACTAATACAACGTATGCCTATTTGGTTAAATATTAGATTCAAATATCCTTTTGAGTGTACAACAAATTATAAAAATATGATACAACAACTTTTAATACTAATAAAAAAATCATGATGATATCATTGTTGTTTCATTTATTAAATATCCAACAATCATAACATGACACATATATAGACTTCTGATTCGTAAGAGATTTTTCAAAAACCCATATTTTGTGTTTATTTTAAAAGTTCCGAACCAGCAAACGTAAGAGAAGATAACGTCTAGCACTATTATTTTACTCTTGAAAGATTTTGAATGACTCATTTGGTGAATCGTGAATCATGTTAGATTGTTAGCCAAAGAACTCAAATAAACAACTATTTTTTTCAAATAAACAGACTTAAATATTACATATCTCGTTATATGTAAATCTTTTAATTTGTTGATCAAGTCTTTTTTGGGCATTATAGAAGTTATAAATGGTGCATAAAAAAAATTAACTTTGAAATTAAATTGTAGTTCGGTTCAAAACTTATATGGTTATTAAACAAAATAAAAATATGTAACATCTTTTTCGTTAACCAAAATGTTGGTGGTCTAGTATGAGTAGAAGATGATTGATTTTTGTGTGTCTCAAATTCAATTTCCCTTTGATACGGATGATTATTTTTTAAATCAAAACTCTTATTTTGAAGACTATGAGAGATTTATAAGGACGTCCACAACTCTCACCGTTTATCAAAAGAAAAAAACAACCTTTCCTTTTCTTTTATATTATCATGTAACATCCTTAAAATCGTATATACTTTGTACATATCATCCATTCTTCGAATCATAAATGGTCCGAGTATATCAAATTACGATATTTGATCAAATTGTGCAAATTCCACAGCCAATTAAGTACTTAGGTATAAATCGAATACTTCAAAGCTTGAATCCAATCAGAAACGTTGAAGAATTGGTACTAGCTCCAATCATTGTTTTAAAAAATGTACTTTGGTTACGGTGTATTCTTTTTGTTGACATATTTGTCATATTTTGACAATTCTTTCATGACATATTTAGTCCGCATGACGAATACAAATTTGTAATTTTTCTCCTCCGCTTCATCAAGAATATATAGGAAACTAATTATATAAAATCATTATAAGTATTAAATTTCTAATATTAGTTTTGTAAAATGTATTTTCATTTAGACTTTGTTTTTTTATTTGTTAAAATTTAGACATCGTTTGTGTGTATGTGTGTTAGAATTAGATCTTAGAAATTCTTTTCTATTCCTCTAATATTATTAAATCTAGATTAGACAATCACTGTATTTCTGTATATATTATTCTAAAATTTCGTAACCAAGATAAATCACTAAAAATCAATCCTGTGGCCTAGATGTTTCGTCGCATCATCTATCCTCTGAACAGCGTAACTTTATTTTCCTGCTGCATAGTGCCAATTTTTTTTTGTAAGTATTATTTCAATAATAATTAATAGTGGCAGTTGAAATTTTAAATACGACATCTATTTCCACTCTAACGCTTGTCATTTCCACGCGCGTGATTATCTTAACATGTTTGGTCTATATCCGTCTCCCGTCATTGAAATAATATGAGGATAAAAATGAATAAGACTCTAATAAGAGAAATAGTACGAAATATTGTTAGGTGGAATAATATTACAGGAAAACAAAAGAAGGAAAACATAATGGAATTATTGGAACCAAAATTATATTATGAATATAAAGGATGCTTGAAACCAGACCAGACTTTGTGCATAGACTTAACAAGCAACTGTTTTAGACCGCAGATTGTATAAAAAATTTTAGAGGCATCAATTTAAGAAAGATGTCTTTAGTATAGTGATTTACTAGTTTGTGTCTTTTACTTAGGAGTTACAGTTTTAATTCCCCAACCCACATAAACGAATTTTTTTTATAATAAATTTAGTTAGCTTTTACTAGAAAAAAAATTGAGATTTTATTTTTGTTTATTAGACAAACTATGATATTTTATGTCGTTTTGACTTGGTTTAAATGCTTGAAGTTTTTTTTACAAACTATAATATTTTATGTCGTTTTGACTTAGTTTAAATGTTTGAGTTTTTTTTATGTATGAGACATCAATTTTTTGGTTTGCTTTAAACATCAAATAAGTCCGGATGAGGCCTGCTTGAAACTGCAAGAATACTCTTTAATTATATAAAAAATGTAAATACAAGTGATTTTCTACTAGATTCAAGCGTGGCATTGTATGTAATTTTCTAATGCAATTGTATTATGTTTCTTAGATTTTTTTGGATAACAAGACCATTTGATATTTAATAAATCATTTGAAAACCCATTAAACAGGGAGTACTCTACCCTAATTATTATAATTTATAGAGCAGTAATAATATTCGATGGTCATATGTTTTTTAAGTGAGAATTCTAAACCCACGGATCCGACTAATAAAGATGTTATATTGCTTTTATGGCACATGTAACTTATATATTTTCAGTAGTCCGCAACTTAAGCATATATTATTATACAAAATACGGAATGATGATTAATGGTATGTTTGCATTAAACAAAACAAAATACGGAATGATGATCTTCATGGACAGTCACACGAGACAATGATTTTTTTTCTGTCCTAATATTGACTTCCTGGTCGACATCCAGACATGTGTATTTATGAAGCTGTACAGTGTCTAGTGATTCGAGTTATTACTTATTATACGTTAATGACTTTTCAATCTACATTTCATTATTTTGTAAAATATATGATCCGTCTAGTTCTTTTTAGATAGAGATATACAAGAAAATTGTATAAAGAGGCACATTTTTTTTTATAACTTTCATGGGAGGTTTGGGAATTTAATGAAAATGCTCAAGTAAACGACCACTTTTTCTAAACCAAACAAAAAAACATTTTAAGGGTAATTACCAAATTAATCCCATCTTCTATATTTTACGACAATTTTTATATTATATTTTTCAGTATAGTATGGTTCTTTATTTTTATTTTTATAAATCCAATTACTACTAGTATATTAGAAGTATTAATGTTAAAAAGAGAGAATGTGTGGATGGGGTAATTTACTCATTTATAATTTATGTAATTAACCTCAAAGGATCATTTACTTGAGCTTTCTCATTAAGTTTCGAAACCTAAATAATGAAAGTTTTTAAATAAGGAATATGTGCCTCTTCTTTATACAGTTTTCTTTACTTTTATAGCTATGAATCTAAAGTATAGAGTTAAACAGAAGAAGAGAAATTGAACATGAAAAAAAACTTAAATTTCGGCTGGCTAAGAAACTTTCAATCTATAAAATCTAAACAAATATTGATGTATAAGTAATTAAGTATAACCCGCAAAGAGATTCTAGATCTGAAGAATCTGTATATACTGTATGTTATCAATTGAGGGAAAAGAGACTCGTAACAATTGCAATATTCTAGATAGTTCCATTTTTTTTTTTTTTTTTTGACATCATTACAACACTTGAAACTTGGATAAAAACACCCTTAAAATGCAGGATCCAAACGACCATGCCTCCACCACTAAGGGCGTATAGTCCTAATCAATACATAAGCTTTTAACCTTTAATAATCAACACTTAAAACCACATTACTTATTATTCTGAACAGAATAAATCATTGACGTGTACATATATCATAATATTCATAATCAAATTTCACAATCTTAATAAAAAATTGTCCACAGGAAATTAATAAAAAATTGTCAAAAATGGCAAAAAGGAATAAAAATAAGAAAATAAAAAAAAAACTAATTAGGATATGGTCCACCGGGTCATTAATTTCTTTATATATAATAAACACACAACACAACACTGAGCAGAAACACACATAAGTCTCTCTCCTTTGGATCTTCTCTGATCTCACAAAAACAATTGTCACAATCTTCCATTTTCTGTGACTTCCGTTTCTCGTTCAGACACTAAGTTCAAAGTGAGAGAGAGACCTCTTTGGTCTGATTTTGATTTAGTCCTCAGATAAGATGCAGGTCGTTGCCAACTTCGATTTCCAATCTTCGCCGTTCTCCCACGGCGCAGGAGATATCCTCATTTCTCCGGTAAACCGCCCAGAGGAATCTTTTGCTGATTATACCGACGCACTTGATGGCGCGTGCGTCGATTCAGCTGCGGTGAAAGTTCAGAAGGTTTACAGAAGTTACCGCACGCGCCGGAGGTTAGCGGACTCTGTAGTTGTCGCCGAAGAGCTCTGGTAATTACAAAAATTAAGTTTTAGTAAAACTCTGATTAAATTTTAATTATGTTGAAGGATTAGTTTGAGTTATTAACGTTAATTAATGATGGTGAAGGTGGCAAGCAATGGATTATGCGAGACTAAATCATAGTACAATTTCGTTTTTTGATTACTCGAGACCTGAAACTGCGGTTTCTAGGTGGAATCGTGTGAGCTTGAATGCTTCTAAGGTATGCTTTATGTTTTTTTGTTATTGTTAAAAAAGCAAGATCCATTTTTACTCCTTTTTTCTCCACAATTTTTTAATTTAATTCTCTAATATTATCTCAAATTAAGAGGAAAATGTAAGAAGATGAAAATATCTCATATATTATTGTAAAGTAAAAAGATCCACTTGGTGAAAAGGATTTTGTAATCTTATGGTTTGTTTGTGGTTAGGTGGGCAAGGGTCTGTCCATAGTCGACAAAGCTCAGAAATTGGCGTTTCAGCATTGGATTGAAGCCGTAATTTTTTTTTTTTACCTTTATCCTTAAATTTATTATTTTTTGTTTGGGTTAATATTAAGATTTTTTTATGTGTAACAAGGAGACTAAAAATATGAAAATTTCAAAATTAGATTGATCCTCGACACCGGTATGGACATAACCTGCATATGTATTATGAAGAATGGTGTAAAGCTGATGCTGGTCAGCCATTTTTTTACTGGTAATGCTTAAATCTTCTTAATCCACATTTTCTCGCGGTTTATGTAAACCGTGTATTGATATTTCCCGGTTCAATTCACCATGACTATCTAAGGTTCATTTGTTAGTGTTTTCTTGTAGTTCAAGAATCTTTTTTAGGTGACAAATCTCATATGTAACTCTGTAAAATATCTGATTTTTTATACAGGTTGGATGTTGGAGAAGGGAAGGATCTGGATCTTAAAGAATGTCCAAGATCGAAGCTTAAGCAGCAATGCATCAAATATCTTGGACCTGTATGTGCCATTTCTTTTCTTGTCAATTTTGTTTTCACATGTTTTGTCGATTTCTCATACAAGTCTTTTTGCGGTATATCAGCAAGAGAGGGAAGAGTATGAGTATGAGATCATAGAAGGGAAGATTTTTCACAAGTTAACTGGAAAGATTTTACACACGATGCATGGATCTGAAGGGACCAAATGGATCTTTGTTATGAGTACTTTCAAGAAACTCTATGCTGGTTTGGTAAGTTAAATCAAGTACATCATTGTATTGGTTATGTATGAGTACATGATATATCAAACGAACAAGTTTCTAATGGATCATCTTTTGTTGGTTTATGTTTACTTCAGAAGAAGAAAGGAAGGTTCCATCACTCTAGCTTCTTGGCCGGAGGAGCAACATTAGCCGCCGGGAGAGTGGTTGTTGACAATGGAGTTCTCAAGGTAATTTACTAAGGTTTCGATTGTTTCAAAATGCCGATTTCCTGCGTTTGCGTTTGTACTTTACATGTGAATTTTTTACATTTTCAAAGAAATTTTGCATAGTGTAAACGCAAACGCTAAACAAATAATCCGAGGCTGAAATGTTTCTTAGAGTAGTTGAGCTACATATTCATAATTACTTTGTTATGTCTGCCTTTGGTGATGTTTCTGTCTCTATTTGTTTTATCAGACAATCTCTGCATACAGCGGACATTACAGGCCGTCAGATGATAGCCTCGACACATTTCTCTCGTTTCTCAGAGAAAACGCAGTGAACTTAGACGATGTTGAGGTAAACTCTTGTTCTACTCAACTTCACACAATCAAATCTTCTTGATTGTATTTGAAAACTAATTTATCATGGTCTAATCTTGGTTGCTGAATGATATCATTTAACTAGAGTTTGGATGTTTAGAGAAGAGACTACTTGAGAGCTAATATAAGCTTTTTCTGCATAGGTGCACAAAGCTACTGAAGAATCCGACAACTATGATGAGCCGTTAAAGAAAGAGGACGCAACATTCAAAGCAGAGACTGAAATAGATGAGAATGGTAACGGAACACTCGAGAAGGCTAAACGCAGTAGTTTCAAGAGAACGCTTTCAGGTGGACTTGAGAGTCCAAAATCTGACGTGCCACAGAAGTCGATGCTACTAAGAATCAACTCAAAGAAACAGTCGAAATCTTTACAGTTGGGTCATCAGTTAACGCTGAAATGGTCGACAGGAGCCGGTCCAAGGATCGGTTGTGCAGCTGATTATCCCGTTCAACTCAGAAAACAGGCCTTGGAGTTTGTTAACTTGTCACCAAGATACCGGAGCAGTACACTGTCTCCGACCGGGAAGCTTGATGTCGTCTGATCAAATATATGTTTCTTGTTTAAAGTAGTTAATCATAAATCTTCTTCTGTGACTTGATTAACGTGTGAGTGAGTTCTATCTAAAGTTTTTGTTGTGTTTATTTACCTTTATAAATAGAAGGAATATAATAATTAAGATGCGTTTTTGTGTAAAAGCTATTTTACGTCAGTCAGTCGCAAACTTTATAAATCGACAGCTCACATTCTATCTTGAGTTAAGACTTAAAGAATCAATATGTAATCTTGAGTTGGTGTTTGGTTACACAACTCATGAACTCAATGACTTGAACACATGCAAGAATCCACTCTTGATCTCACGGATTTGAATCATCTTTTTGAAAAGGTAAAGAAACTCAACAAAAACTTTAGATAGAACTCACTCACACGTTAATCAAATCATAGTATAACGAGTTCTTCTAAGTCATAGTATGTGACGTTACGTACATGATTAAACACCCTAGACTGAATCCACATCACGGCAGCATAACCATCGAAATTTGAACGGTTACAAAGATTAGAGTTTTTTTCAGAACCAAAAAGAGAAGAAGAAACAGAAAGAAGCAGCTCTTGCTTCTTAATCTAATCTCTCAAACTTTGTTTGAACAACCAAAATTAGGCCCAATAATAAGCCCAGTTGAGAAACACTTCATCCGGACTTCACTAAATCTTTTAGGCAATTGAGAAAGAGAGATTGAGAATTGTACAAAGGAAATGGAGTATCTATTTCGATCGCAGAGTTAGAGACAACCATTTGCATACAAAGTGTCAAACGATCGAGTTATTTAATCAAATTTGTGTGAATTCGTTGGTTACTTTTAAAATATAATGAGGTATGCATTCATGTGATGATGAATAATTTCAAAAAATTTATCATGAAAAAAGGTTTAGAGAAACTTACAATAATGTTTGTTTAGCAGCTATGATCCCTAAATAGACACTAAATATAAATTTTATAAATAAAATATATTTTTTGATTTAATTGAATACACCCAAAGTATTAGAGCATGTTCTTATCTATATTGATCGCCAAAATGCCATAATATGAGTTTAGTAATTAAACTCAATTACTTAGAGATCATTTGCACATCAAGTGTTCAACCATCGAGTTATTCAATCGAATGTGTGTGGAACTCATTGGTTACTTATAAACTTTAGTCATGTATACCTTTATGTGATGCTGGATATTTTTGAATTTTTAACTAAACACAAAAATGAGAAAATAATCACTTAAATAGTTCTAACCATTTGATAGGGTTATAATTGCCAAGTTGGGTAGCGGCTGTAAGCCATGTTACTAGAATAATCGCATATCCATGTCGTTTCAATCTTTGTAAAACTCTGATGTAATCTTGGTCGCTAACAATAAGGAGGACATGAGCTGGATGCTCATTAAGTACCATCCATACATTCAAATCAGATTCCAACTCTATATCGACTTCATCTCTATTGTTTTCAACTTGAGAAGAAAAGAAGAAAAGAGTTAGACAATGTAATCAGACATAAATCAGAAAAGAGTTATTACAAGATGCTTCAACATTATGCACAGTTAGTCCTAATGTTTGGAGCTTTGTCTTCAAGACTTTGTCGAAATTGACTTTGCATGCATCAAATTGACCAATCTCATAGCCCAATCTTCCTCTAATGTTGTTTCTGAAGTTTCTTATAGAGTCTTCAACATGAATATCTGGCTTTCGCTCTCGCTCTGGAATGTGACGCTCTCCCTTTTCCATTTCGAATCATGAACCTCTACTACGCTTACGCTGACCATCAACCAAGTTGAATCTATTAAATTGTTTTCACATATATAATATTTATACATATTTACTTTTTAACTCATTAAAATTTTTTTCTATTTTTAAGTCGTATTTCTTCATTTCAGTACATAACAAACCTCAAAAGTCTATAACGCTTGAATTCAATAATCTATCGTCGTTTTTTTTCTTTTCTTCTGTATTACTTGTTCTTGAATCTAACCTCTTAACCCAAATTAGGCCCAATAAGAAGCCCAATTGAAAAACACTTCATCAGGACTTCATCACTAAACCTTTAGGCAATTGAAAAAGAGAGATCGAGATCGGCGTTAATGGATTATCAGCAACAGCCGCCGCCGTCTTCTGAACCTTCGCCGTCGCCGTCTGATCGTCCACCGGGAATTACATCACCGGAAACGACCTCAAACAATCAGAATGATGAGATAGAAGACATAATGGCTTGCGTCACGGCTTTGGAAGCTGCTCTGCTCCCATGTTTACCCGCTAGAGAGCTTCAAGCTATCGATCGCTCTCCTCATCCTTCTCATCAAAGTCAGTCCTTTTTCTACTCCTTCATCTTAATTTCAACCATGTCGCTTCATGGGTTCTTCATATCTGCTTTTTAATTTCAATTTTTAGAATAAGAATTGACTGAACTTAGTAAATGCCAGTTTCAGTAGTTTTGGAGTTGTGATTGTTTCTGTAGTATCTGCTGGAGAAGATGATCATTTAGATTAAGCTTTTTACTCTTTTAATGTTCAGTTCACTTGTTTAACTTATGATCTTAAGTGAATATTTGTTGAGAATTTAGCTCAAATCTAAGCTTTGATCCTAATTGAATTCATTATTCCAACTTCCAGCTACTCCACTGATATATGATGATTTGATTTGTGAATTGAAACCAAAGGAAACGACTAATTTCTTATTTTCCCTCATTGAACTCTGCAGTTGATGTTGAGCGGCACGCCAGAGATTTCATGGAAGCTGCTAAAAAGCTTCAGCTTTATTTCATGGGATTGAAGCGAGAAGATCGTGCGCCTACAAGAGCTGAAAGCCTTAAGAAGGTTAAGCTTTGGTTTACCTCAAAACCAATCAATGTGAAACTCCAAAATCACATGTCTTTAACCAGTTTTTGTTTTGTTCTGGTCTTAACAGGAGATTGCAGTAATGGAGGAAGAGCTCAAGACTAAGGAGGAGCTTATAAAGAAGCACACAAGGCTTTTCCAAGAATCACAGAAGCTAGTGAAAGAACAGATAGAGAAACACCGAGTAGAGCTGGAGAGAGTATAACATCCAAGTTTATTGTTTTTGTTGTTATGGATCTTTAAGTATGTTTCAATAGTAAATAGTGTAACTCTACTCATTATTTATCCTTTTTATGTCTATTTTACATTGCAAGAGTTATATGCAGACGAGAAAGTGATTCCATCAGCAAATACACATCCCTTACAAAAGTGCAAATACACTTATTATTTTTGTGTGGCTTTTATAAAAGTCTGTCTAGGAGATTCATTTACATGGAAACAGAAGAAGCTTCTCATAGAACGAGAGTCTCTTGGCTTGTGTTGATAACTTCATTTCATAGATCCATATGAGGATCACTTGTGTTGAGTGGCTGGCTTTCCAAAGGCATGTACTGTGCCATGATCCCTCTAATTTCAGCATCCATGTAACTCTGCACAATTTAAATTGTTAATTAGATATCAATCTAGATGGCAAGATCTTTATAGATTTGATATCATAACAAGACCAGTAAAGAACAACATACCCTGATCCTGTATTTGTAGATTGCATATCCAGAAAGACTTGCAGCACCCACTACGATTATAAGAACCCACAAAAAGCTCCAGCTGAGTTTTGTTGTTCCAACTTTGCCTGAACCTACACATTCACCAGATTCAAATTTAGAAAATCTGATTAACAACTCCAAATTAAGTATGGGTTTAAGAATGAGGAAGATCTCTTCCTTTCTTTTTTTACCTATGCAAGTGTCGTGTTCATGCATGTAAAGCAGACCATTGCTGCAGCTGCATTCGTAACTTCCCCATGTGTTTTTACATTTACACTCTGGGCACTGGCAAACCTTTTTCTCTTTACACTCGTCCACATCTAACACATTCAATCAGAAGAATATGATTATGAATTTGAATTCGACGTTTTTACTATTTTTCTTGATTACAATCCAAAGTTCCACTGATAATTGTGTATCTACACAGTATAGTTTAGACTAACATGCATGCATATAAATAGTGAAGGAATAGCATGTTACTAGTGATATCTGCCAAATAACCGTCATGGCTCTATAGTAAGCATATAAAACACTACTAGTAGTATGAAAATAAACTACATTTTCATGCTATTCATAAGCAATGAAATGCATATAAACCACAGCTAGTTCACCGTTTCCTAAAAAGAGATGTTTTAGGTATAACATAGCCATGAAAACCTTCACAGGACTATGTGCATATCACTTTACCAAATATATGTAAGATTAAAAAAAAAAAAAGACTGCATTTACAAAGCACTAGATTCAATATGATGTAGATGTTTTCTGATGGTACTTCACTACACATGGCTATTAAGTAGTACCTATATGCAAGTAGACCAAATATATATAGATGCTAGTAATTATTGCTTAAACAAGTACCTTCACAGTTCTTCACTCCATCACCCTTGAACCCAATTGGGCATTTGCAATCATTTGAATGATCATCCTGAAAAATCAATTTCAAAAACCATAGAAGTTTTACTTTAGGTTAAGAAGATGATTGTTCATAAACTAGACATTGGCATAGTAAACGAAACACTTACTTGACAAGCGGAGTAAGTGTAGCTGCCTCGGGTTTCTCTCCAGCATCCTCCATTGTTGATACCACAATGCAAAGCTCCAGAGGCTGCCAAGTGAAATAATATTGAGAGCATACATACCGATATAAAAATGCACCTTAACAAAAATTATAGTAAGACAACTTATGTTATACGGAAACGGAAAAATCTGTAGAACAGTATTGAAAACAATTTAAAATATTGTTTTCTACACAAAGGAAAAAAATACATCACTTTTCCGATCAGTTATATGATTGAATTTCCTTCAAGTTTTCACTTATTAAAAACAAATATTTATTCAGTCGTCATGACAAGTTACATTCTCAATCTTGGTTCCATAGTTTGCAGGTGGTATAGACTGTCTAGTTTGATGCCTAGAAAATAGTCACAAGTGAAGATTTTTGGATTGCTTGATCACTCATTGGTCCAAACCCTTCAAAAGATCTGCCAGTAACAAAATACTTGCAAAATAGACTAACTAAGCAGATGCTATGGAATGTTTCTGTATCTTGTGCCACACAAAATATGTTAAGATACAGAAATAAAAAGTAATTTACCTTTGCAGTGAGTGTAACCGTCACCAACAAATTTAACACCTTGAACAATAGGACACTCACACAATCTTCCCCTAAAAGTATCCTAAAATGTTGATTCAGATCACAATAATAGTAATAAGTCTTAGTAGCAACAACAAAACCAACAATTGGAGAAAGAAAAAATAGTAAGCCCAAATGATACCTGGCAAGCAGTTATGTTGGAAGCTTTGTCTTGCCAGCACCCACCGTTGTTTTCCAAACATTCATTAGTTTCTAAATCTGCAAAAACCAGAAACGCATTTGAAGACAATGTCCTCCTTCGGTATATAAAACACTAAACAAAGTAATAGAGGACAACTATAATTCAAGTTCTGAAGTACAAAAAAAAAAATTCTCTGTCCATCTTAAAGAAATGTGATTTCTGAAAATCTTAAAGAGAGTTGTGAATGTCGTGGAGAATATGACCTTCAGTGAGACATATAGCTGGTTCTGTGGACTCTTGAAAACCTGAACACATAGCTTTCAGCACTGCCCCTTTTTCCAATTTACCTAAGACCGTGAAAGATATCAGTTAGCAATAAATAAGGAAGATGCTGTAGACAGGGTGAAAAAGCTGACAAGACATCATTTCTCCAATACCTCTGTACTGTCTGTTGTTCACGACAAGAGTTGGGAGTATAGTCACGTCTCCACGGGAACCTTTGCCTATCTGAAATAGACTCATTTTAATAACACAAAACAGAATGGAGAATATATGGTAACTTTAAATTGACAAGATCTAGAAGATAAGAGTAAGAGCCAATTGGTTACAAGGGGACAAACCTGGGATTCCTGCTCTGCTTTAAGAATTGGGTTCTCAACATCTGCTTCAGGGTCTCCGATACACTTGTCCACCTTCTTGAGATCAATGCCTGAATGCAAAAAACAGAAAGAAAAGTAATAAATTAGCCATCTCGAGCTGAGAGTCAGAAAAATTAGGATGAAATGCACAAACTTGAAATTGACAAATATCCAACTGGTCAATCTAAGGCTTCAAAACAGAAAGCCTGACAATGTAAGCTGATTGCTATCAATCAGCTGGATGTTCTATATCATGAATACTAATCGGTTTTCAGCTAACGGCCACAAACTAATGGTTTGCAGTTATACTCAAATTCATATAAACATGTGTCAAAAGGTGAGTGTACAAACAGGTGTGTGTATGTTTGTTAGGGGTAATGAAGCATTATACTCACCAAGGGACCTAATAACTTCGTCTGCACACTCCTTGGTGTACTTCTTCTCCTTCATAGGACACCGGATGGCAAAGTCAGTCACATAGTCCCACCAGATCCACGGCTTACCGGTCTCATTCATCACTCTATAGACGCAAGCCTGGCGTAAATTCTGAACAACAACATCCTTCCCATCATACCCTTTAGTAAAATCCTGCTCAGGATCAGGCGCACAGTACCTTCCATGGTTGATACACTGAGACTTACACTGTTTACTCAGCGTGAAAGCTTCAGGACAGTACCACGTAATGTAATGTGGCGTAAACTGAGTATGCCCTCCTTTCTCAAGAATCTGAGCTGCTCCTTTGAAATTCTTAAGAAACTCAATCTGAGTATCACACTTCTTCCCACACTCATCATTACTGTTAGTCCAGAGCTCGTACTCAACACGCTCATCAGGATGAGGAACCGACTCAGTCCAGTCTAGCTTCATGTTAACCATGTCACCACCGGAAAGCGCAGACTTTATACTATCTCCCAAGGACTTAGTGATGAGAGCAGAAGGAATCGTAATGTTTTGAAGATAATCCGCATCAGATTTATCTTCTTCAGGTGTATCCATTGTAATCAATGGCTCAACTTTACTATCAGCAACAAGAATCGCTGCTGCTCCAGCTTGTTGAGCTATCCATGCTTTCAAAGTGAAATAACAATCTACAAAAAGAAAAACAAAACTTAGTTCCACAATTGAATTAAAAAACAGATCTTTTTTTCAAGATATTAAACTTAATTGAGCAATCCAATTAAGGAAACTTGAAATCGAACCTCCACGATCGATAAGGACAAAAGTGGGTAAACGTCCAGGTTTAGATTTGAAAGAGATATCGAAATCGCTGTAGCTTTTACAAGCTTTCTGATTCGATTTCGGATACACGACGGCGCCGACTAATGTACCACCGTATTGAGGAACTCCGAAATTTCCAATGGCACATTCGTAAACACCTTTGATTGAATCAGGTGATGTTACTTTGAGATTGTTCTTCTCCACCACGAATCTAGCCATTGCTAGACTCAAAATCAGAAGAAACGAGATAATGAAAAACCCTAGCTTCTCCTTCCCCATGATTACTTTACTCACCAATCGATTAAAGATGAGAGATTTAAGCTCAGAGTAACAAATTCAAAGCTTAAAGCTCAGAAGTAATTAAGATCCGAAACCCTAGAAGGAAGGTTTTTCGAAGCGAAATGCACGATGATGCTTTGTAGAGTTGATTCGTTTCAAGGAAGTGAAACAGTTAATGATTTTTAAGGAGTCTTCCAAGTTAAGGAAGAGGAGAGAAAGATTTATCTAATTCTTTAAATTACGATTAGATTAATGAATGTTAATTAATTAAGTATGGAGAAGGGTTTTATTGAAATGGTCTTCTTTGTCGTTTTTGGAAATGTGGATATCAAACAAGAGTTGTTAAAATTTTCAGAAAATGTCAGTAAACGGGAAACACGTGTGCAATCTTTTACTAATATCTTTATGATCTAAAGAGCGGTGTACTGAAAAAAGAAAAATTGTGTTTAATTCAGCTTATTTGATGCTTTATTATGTTTAGAGGTGGATTGCAAGAAAGATTATTACATATGATGTGAAGAAAACTCATAATTTTTTGATAATCTAATCTAGATTAATTAAATGAGCACTCTCGTACGAATTTCAAACGTTAAATAACAAAATTTTAATAAAAAAAAAAAAAAAAGTAAAAATACACCCATATCTATTTTCTTTAAAGATTTTAGACCCACACCTATCTAAATTTTTTTTTTGGTATGAATATAAAATTATATTCACCAAAAAAACTGTTTTACATCGTTTAAAGCAGAAGAATTTGAGGAACTTTAACGATTATGTACTGCAAAAAAGGATTTTAGAAGCTACGGGTTTGGAACTAATAGCGAAGATCTCCCTCGTAAGTTAGTGACCCTTTCATTTGGACAAAACGGTTGCGGACACTTTTATTTTTAAAACCCGTAAGCTTTGCAGCTGGAGTTGGAGCTTCGCCGTGATGTCTTCCATTCTTTTCCCTCCATATACTATGGAGAGAGATCTAAAAAACATACCTCAATACTAAGGAGTGAAATAGTGGTTTCGAAGTAACGGAGATTTATTTTATTTTTAATTTATATATATTTGAGAAGTTTTGGGCCGATCATACATATGATATTTTAGGACATTGCCTCCATGTTACTGTCCTCGTTACCGGTACACATGTTATTATAGAAAGAAAAAAAAAATCGATTTAGAGATTTAGAGTTAAAGTATAAGAACTTTCAAGTAGTACTCAAAAGATTGGGAAGAAGATAAGAGACAAAAGAAAATGAATTGGTGTTCATAAGAAAGGTAATTAGCATAGATTGCCTTCTTTGGTTTATTTATGTAAATGTTTTTTATACACTTGCAATACATTATTAGGCCAGGGATACATATAATGAGCCAAACAATAATTGTCACAATATCTGTGTTTAACACTCTTTACTATTGTAATCACTGCACAACAGCACAAACAGATTTGTGTACCGAAAAAAATCGAAGTAAGAAGCTTCATGTGACTGTTCTTTTAACAAGAGAGATCCCACTTGGGTCACCACCGCACTCCTCAAATACAACTACAAGGTTCCCAAACGGTTTTAGCCATGAACGAGGCACATGGTACCTGAAACATTCATATATCAATCATGTGAATTATATTTAATTTGAGCATAGAAGAAGAAGAAGAGAAAGATAAGTCTTTCTTTTTAATTTCTCACCATCTTTGAGAAGCTTGGCCACAGTTACTGAAACATTTCTTCTCGTTGTAAATTCCAGCATAGTTGCAGCGTCCACTGGTCCCACGAGCCGTGTAGGCAGGCCAGTGGCGTCCAATGTTATGTCCATTTACCCAAACTTGACCTTTTCCCATTGTGTTCATGTCCAAAGCCAGTGGTTCGTTGCCTACCGGTGTATCAAAAGAAGACTGCAAATAGAGACATCAAGAATCTGATATGATCACATATCTCATACTAGACCTATAACTATAAGTAGAACCCACCACAAAAACTATATTAAAAATGCCTATGAAACTTGATAAAGCATTGGGTAGTTTCATTCCTAACCAATGTGAATTATGTTATGAAGTGTGTCATAAGTATCATATACAAACCTTTTAAAGCAAAGTCTAAAACATTTATGTTTTAAGAAACTGAGGGGATATATTTTACCTTGTACCAAGTCAAGGGTTGCTTCTTAGCCACGAATGATTCTTGTATCCATTCCACAGAGGAGCTCCCGGTTACGGTATGAAGGTTCATAGCTTCACCTTTAGTACCAATCTACATAAAACCCACACACATTAATTTAGTTACCATTGCTATGGTTGGTATAAAAATGCAGTAACAGGGGATTCAAACTCGTTTGCTCTTAAATGTCAAAATAACCTTATAGGACCATTTCCATTTAGACATGTCCCATGTTCCGGAGTTAACTCCCTTCAATGTGGCTGGACCTAAAACTCCAGTATTCCAAGTCTCATAATGCACACCAGCGTTCTACAAATAACAATGGAGATCAAGAAACTCATATCGTAATCGTTTTCATAAGATAAAAACACAGAGATCTGAATAATCCATCAATACAAGATCAGAACTAACCGGAAGACCCACTGCAGTACTTAGCAGAGCAAGTTTGTTGATGCCAACACGCAATTTGATCTTTTGACTAAATGTGAACTTATAGTTGCTCAGTGCTCCATAACTAGTTCCTAAAACAAAGAAAATGAATGTTTTTTAAGTTTTTTTCACCGAAAGACGAGTTTGGCTTAATCTTATATTACCTGCAAGCTGGCCATTAACGAATACATGAAGAGCATGCCCAGCTGAACAAATGGTAAGAAGAGGATCATCACCAGTCTTCAAGAAGCTCTCATCAGAACTAATTGTAATGCTGAGTAACACAGCAAATTTAACATAAAACAAAACCAACTGTGGTGATCAGTAATCAGCAAGATATTGAGATTTCACAAATCAAAGAGTTCAAAAAAATCACTTACTCTGTAAGATACCACAAATAATCTGTTTTATCTCTGGTCATGCTTACTTGTTCCACAAGACCATCTTTAGCAAACGTACCATCTTCATTTGAAGAAGGGCTTTCGTCATTGTATGATTTCCAAGAAAATCGTTTACTAGTAGGAACCATCTTCATAAGTATGGTTGGTGCACGGATCTATATCACATTACACATGCAGAATCAAGAACACATATATAGGTCAATGATCAACAACGTCAAAACCGTCCTAAACTATTTGAAAGTCATTTAATAAAAGTACTTCAAATTTTAGGAACCCCAACATACTTCACATAACAAATAAAAACTAAATTTTGAATTGATACCCTATTCAAATGCACCAATTCCACAAGTTGAAAAACAGTCCTAAACAAAATAACGTTTTTGATATAAGCTTTTAAATTATTAAACTTTCTTTTGGTTGAATTATTAAAATTTATTGCAACAAAAAAAAACCATTTTACAATCAAATGTGGTAAATAATTAACCTTTGCAGTGTTGTAATACTCAGTTTTGCAGTCAGGTAAAATACTGACAGACCAAGGAGGCAAATCATACGGAAATCCCCGAAACATAACCTTTGCTGCATAACTCGTGTCATAGTTCGAAAGAAACGCAGCACAAGAAGTCTTGGAGTTGAACACATGAGCCTGAAAACATAATCCCAATAAAAGAAATTAAATGTATATATATGAATCTTTTATTTTCTTATCTTCAATATTGTTTTCCACTTAATTTCGTTAATTTGCATACTTACTTCTTGTTTACTTCCGAGCGATGTAATGGTGGGATCAACAGAGACCAACGCAGGTTCACACAATTTAATGACCTTATGTAACTCTTTCAAGTGACTATACTTGGGTTCTCTCAGTAATCCTTTTCACAATTAAAAAAGAAATTAAACCATTAGAAAATAGTTGATAGTTGATCAAAATCGAATAAAGGGGTCATTGATGATTAAGTAAAGTGAAATCGAAACTAATTACCATATTCATCAACGGGAGCATCGTAGTCATAGGTCGTGGCGATGAACACACCAGCTGTTCTATCAAAGTTGGTCCCTCCATGATACTGTAACAACATTTTCTTAATTTAATTCTTAAATCATATTAAATCAAAAATTTTATCTATTTTCATTTTAAAAAATATATTTTTTCGGTTTGAAAAAAATATATATCTTTAAGTTTAGGTTTTTATTTTATAACAAAATTATAAGTTTTTCTTTTTTTGGTACAATAAAATTATTTAAGTTACCATATAATAATTGACATAAGAACCACCGTTCTGTATGAAACGTGCCACGGAGAACGCAATGTCTTCGACTGGTCTATTTGGTGAAGCACCTCCAAATTCCGTGAACCTGAGCATTGTTAATCAGAGACCCACACACATAAACTAATATTCTCTATTTACTATACAAAAAGAAAGAAAGATATATATATATATATATATATATATTACAAAAATGATTCTATGTAAATTGAAAAGCTCCGTGACTTACCAACCAGTCCAGTTCTCTGTCCACAGCTTTGGCTTATTGTCTGAATTTGGTTTGAAATTCTCACAATAAAACCCATTGCATGTATCTATCTGTTATACAGTACAAGAAAAAAAACTGTTAGCAGAATTTGTTCAAATTTTAAAAGTTAAAAGTTGAAGAAAAATTTGTCACCATGGATTCTTTTTGTTTTTGGCCGGTGGCCCCATGTAATTTAAATGGAAAAAGACATCAAACGCCAAAAAAAAACGGGAAAAACAATATAACAACAATCTCTAACAAGGAAAAGAGAACTTTTACATTAAAAAAAAAGGCCAGAAAAATATTCAAAAGGAACCCACCAAAGAAAGAAGTAATGATATTCAAATTATTAAACATAATAAAGATACTATATAATACACATACAAAAATGACAAAATAATAATAAATCTTTATCAAGAAAAAAGACAAAATAATCATAATCAAATATCTATTTTTTTTTTGTCAACAATCAAATATCTTCTTTCGCTTAAAAAATATCTAATTGCCGACAGCATAAAATTAATATCTAATAAAAATGTATGATTCACCAATCCGGATAAGGATATAAATATAACCCCAACTTAAATGTAACCGGATGCTTTCTCCACTACTGAAAAAAGTAAACTGATAAATCCAAAAACTCGAATAAAAATTTAATGTTTCGAAATTTATTTCAAATCAAAGAAATAAGGTATAGGTAGTAGATAAAAAGCAGAGTTCAAAAATAGAAACTTCACCAAACTCAACCCTACTAAATTTAGCATTAAATTGATTACGATATCATCTAAACCGAAATTCAGACAAGGATTACCCACAACCATAATATAACATCCTAATAAATATATATGTATAATTAAGTGGAAAATTAAAATAAAATAAGAGGGAAAAAAAGGAAGAGAGAAAGTTACAATGGGGTAAGGAGCATCATCTTGCTTGCACATAATCCATGGGACACCTGTGGACAGTCCCAATGCCATTTCAGCTGTCCATTTTGAATATGCCTTTCCTCCTGCTCCAAGCTCCCATTGCATTGGTCCATACTCATTCTCTATCTGTCCATTTTTTTTGTTCATTCATATTATTATAATTTTTTTTGTATCAAATTAAACAACAAAGAAGACACAAACCTGTGAGAGAATGATGGGTCCTCCTTGAGTCTCAAACAGCTTTTCTTCTTTCATCATATCCACAATCTTCTTTGTGAATTTTTGCATTGCAATCTTTTCAATCATCACATCAAGTTGCAATTTCAAAATCAGAAAAAAAAAAACAAATAACTGGAAATTTATTAGTTAATTTTTATTGATACCTTGAAAGGTTCATTATCTGCTCTGAAAACTATACCAGGGACAAATTTGAGCCAAACCGGAAATCCCCTGAAAAATCATAAATCATATATAAATAAATAAACTTATATATTCGTAACGATTTTTTATAATAGAACATACACAATTTTTGTTTATTATATTTACCCAAAATTCCACTCGGCACAAACATATGGACCAATTCTTAGATCAAGAAATAGACCAGCTTGATGCACTAGCTTGGTGAATTTAACCAAATCGTACCTATCCCCAAAGTAATACTGGAGCAAACAAAAATATAGAGCATTAAGATTTTATATAACTAATGAGTCAAGTAAGAAAATTGTGTAACTCCTCAAATTACATTTCCAGGAGAAGGTTCATGTCCATTCCAGAAAACATAAGTTTGTATAACATCCAAACCTCCATCTTTGGCCTTCTTTATAAGATCAGGCCACATCTGCATAGAACATAACATCCACAAGTTTTTATTTTGAACTTATTCTATACAAACAAATATATATTATTGTAATCAAATTGCCAAGACTATGAGCAGAATCCAGAAAAAATAAAAATAAAAACATGCGCAGAAAATCATAATAGTCATTCAGAAATTATAATCAGAACCTAAAAAAGTTTGCATTTGATTAAAAATGGACTAATTAACTGTTTAAATTTTTTTGATGTGATCAATTAAGAGATTACCTCAGGTGTGCTTCTTGGGTAGTGAATAGAACCAGAGAGAAGGATTCTTCTCTTTCCATTGATGATTAAAGCTTTATGATCATAAGAGACCACTGCTTTAGTTGTGCAAACCAACGATGAAAAACACATCATCGCCAGAAATATCCATGCTTTATCCCTAAAATGCATACCCATTTCCCCACTTTCTTTAAAAAACCAAATCTTTCTATGTTTTTTTTTTTTTAATGAAACTGGTAAAGAAGATTCCGCTAAAGTTATCAGCTACTGGGATTGGAATGAATGATGATCTAGAAGGTATGTATATATATGTATAGGCTGGCACTTATACTACTGTGCGTATAGATAATTGATTGCATATGAAAATGAGGAAAATTCATTGGACATAATGACTTTAAAACCTTGTGGCCTACCAGTTGAGTGTTTTTCATTTTTTCCATTTCTTTTGATTTCTTTTTGTTAAATTCTATATTAAATTGTTCAATTAAACTTTCTTTGATAAAACCTTTTTCTATCTTTTTATTTTTTTAAATATTTCTTCACCTCTATAGACTTTAACCATGCTTAATATTTTCTTTTGTTCACAAAAGAAAATTATAATCTAAAAGTGGTTAGCCAATAACCATCACTATTAAATGTCAATATGACTCCAAAATCATATAGACAATGGATATGTAATTTACAAAAAGGTTCGGCCACACCATATTGTTATCAATCGCTTACTCCAGACTTGAGAAAAATGTGACACATTAAACTAAATATGTATATGACACCTTCTATTGACAAAGACAACTAAGTCTATGAATAGTTAGTCGAGTAAGAAAAATCTTTGAAAAAATTGGGATACAGAGTGCAAGTTGTGTGGTCCATGACTCTAAAGTAGGTAAAAATATAGAAGTTTACAAATTGGCAATGTCTTTAGAAATTTAATGACGGAAAGCTATAGCTATTGTTACAGTAAAATTTATATAAATGCAAGCTAAATCCTCTAGAGAAAGTGAAATTATATGTTATTAAACTAAATCAGTTCAATATAAAATTTCATATGAAATCAGAAACTATCAAGTTTCTACTTTTAAACATATATTGATGATATAAAAACTACCAGTCTGATAAGTAAAAATAATAATAATAATAATGAATAGCGGTACAAAGACGATGATACGACAAAAAAAAAACAATAACTCCAAGCAAATTATTCTCCATAACTTTTTATCAAAACAGATATTCTCCATAAAAACCAAAAAAGTAAGTTTATACACACACTCATCAAATTAAAACAAACAAAATACTATAGTTTATACACGCACACTTTGATTGTTTGCATTAAGAAGGCACACGGGTAACAAATCTTACGGCTTCAGCTAAAATCTTATAATCAGAGACAAGACATTTTATTAATTGTAAGTTAGCGTAGTGAGAAATTTATGTATACTACAATTTCCAAGGCCACATCTACCACTTCTCAATTCCGTTAGAAAAGTCTTCGGTGGCCACATATTAATTAATGGTTATCATTATCTAACTAATCTTTACGCCGTGATTAGAATTAGATTTGGGAAGATTTTAGCTCAATTAGTGATCCAATGCGCTGGCAACAAATACAAACTGGTTAAACTGGATTCAAGTTTTCTTACAATTAACCCAAACAACATGGTTTAGTGGTAGATGAGCCTAGATCCTGGAAATGAGATTGTACCCTTATAGCGCGGTTGAATTCGATTTCCATTGAAAACAAAATTGTTTTCTTTACATCACTTGAACTGCTAAGATTCGGTCCGAACCCGCCATGAATTTATGGAAAATTTCTACCAATATGCATGTTCAGTTCTTCACTTCTGGTAATAGTCAATATTGATCTCTAGTTTTGATTTTTAAAAAAAATCCAACAATCATCATTTTTAAATGTAGCCTTTTTAACCCTAAAATTCACTAATTACACAGGATATATCTTGTTATAATGGATAAGTCAAGTCCGGTAATGGTAATATATAGTTTTAACTTGTAGCAAATAGGTTTCGTCCAAAAAAAAATGGTATCAAATAGGTTTTACTGTTTTAATCTTTTAGACATAGCTGGCATGACTCTGAATCTGCGATCTTAATCCGAAATTAAACCGACAAATACAAAACAAAAGAAAAATTGTCCAACGTACCACTACAAAAACAAATCATTTTGTATCATTTATTTTATATTTTTGTATTACTTATAATTGATACAAAATAGTTTTACATCACTTCAATAAATAGCTCTAAAATTGATGATGCAAATAATTTACATCATCTTATTAACAGTGAATATAATTATATAAAATATTTGCATCTTTTGTTGTAATTGATATTAATATGTATCAATTGCAAAACAATGTTAACACTTCCTAAGGTTATTATAACAGAGGTTAAATATTTACGTTATTTTAAATTAATATTGTAATTATATCAAATGTTAAAAAAAATTATAATTTTATAATTATTAATGTGGCAAAACGTCAATAAACCAATCAATAGACTCTTAAGGTCCACTATTTATATAGATGGTTTATCTTTCACATCTTCACTAGTTAGAAATATATGAAAAAATAAAAATAAAAATTACTTACATCAGTTTTTATTGATATAAATATATGTACACACATAAAATCTCTCTATTTATCCGTTCCAAACAATATATTTATCTGAAGAATGCATCATGAATAGTCATTAATATAGTTAAAGCAAGTAGTAATTGGGAATTCAAACAAAATACTTAACCACATAGTAAAAGAGAGTGACAGACACCAAAGTTAAAAGTAGATTGCGAAAAAGTGATAGACACAAAAGTCAAAAGTGGATAGCCAGAGAGAGAGAGACGACACTAATCACTCATTCGAGTGATAAGTCTATTCCATTTGACACGAGGAGATGTTGAGTTCAAAATTAGAAGGCTTGCACCTTCGGGGTAAACCACCACAACCTGAAATTTGTAGACTTCTATTATTGCTTCAAATGGTAGAAGCAAAATTGACATATCAGGTAATTATAAACACTGTTCCATGTTTTTGTTTCCGATTCCATGTTTTTATAGTGACTAAAATGTTATAAAAATAATTCCATTTTATTGGCTTTCTCGATGTGATAAGTGAAGACGCGATTCGCAGTGGCAATGAATGAAAAAGGGCCTATGTGATCCTACAATTACTAAGGATGTATTGTCTCTTTGGCCTTTACTTTTGATCAGTTCCTCTTATCTTAATGGTATCACATAATCATTAACTCCAAATTCACTCTTTTACGATTCTCTAAGGTTTTGAATCTTTACGGTAGAACGTGGTCACGACATTTCCGCCGGAACTTCGGATCAAGTGATGTTGTGTTCATAACTTATTAATTAGATTTTCTATCTTTAAGAAAACCCGAGTGTGCTCGATTGTTTAAGTCAAGCAAACGTCATCGTTTCACGAATAACCATAGTGACAAAAAAAAAACCAAAACGTCATCGTTTCATGTATAACCATATTGATTAATGACATTACAAATTCAGAAATTTCAGACTAACCGGAGTGAAATCCAAAAATCAAACCCACCATAATTTGAATCCCACCCGAACCGAGTTTCGGTCTAACCGGATTTCTAGTTTCTGGTTGATAAAAGTTTTCCAGAAACCAAACCTGATCCAACGCATGATACGTGGAAAAATCGAATGCTCTAATTGGTAACTAATGCTCTTCTCTGTAAATATTTTTTAACTGAAGGTCCAGCCACAGCTCGTGTGACATACAGATGGTTGAAAGAGGAGACGTATGAATAAATCCAAATTTTCAAGCTGTTTTTGCAAAGTCGTTTGATGCTCTACAATCCGTAGGAGAGGATGACGCATGAGACAGGTGTCGAGCATCTGTGGCTCCATGAGGAACCTCTAAGCTATCGAGGAAAACCCTAATAAGAAAGTTGTTTCCTTTACTTTTGATCCTTTTCTCTTATTTTAATGGTATCACAGAACCATTAGCTCCAAAGTCACTCTTTTACGATTTTTTAGGGGTTTCTAGGGTCGCCATCATTTTTATTATCATTTCTTTGTCCTCGACGTGCTTAAAACAAGATATTTCAACCATAAGAACAAAAAAATATGAATAAAAAACTTTCAGCAATTAAACTTCTAAAGACCGATATATAAATAAATAAATAACTAAAAAAAAAACTAAATTTACCTCTAAGAGCATCCATAATGCTATGACTTCCCAGTGATGTAGACATCACCTTGGATATCTCCTTAATCATTGTTGAAACATCGTCTATCCCCAATAGCAAACATTTTGACTTCACCATCATATTCCCATTTTTAGGTTACTTTTGATGATACTAAAAATAGTATTGTAGTTGTAACCCTCCGGTATGGGACAGCCAATGATATCTCAAAATAGGCTAAGTTGGCATTTTAACTGATCAGGCTTCAAAAGCTTTGGCGGATACACAGTATTTCCCACCACAAACACATCATTGTTGATGGTTCACATTTCATACACCACAAACACATCATTTTTTCATTCTTACATCGACATAATCTATCTCATGACATATAACTGAAAATTAAAAAAATTTGATTATCTAAGTGACAAAAGACAATAACGAAAAACTAGATTATCTAAGTGACAAAAAACAACAACTAAAAACTTGATTATCTAAGTGACAAGAGACAATAGACTAGAGAAAACAACCAAAAACAAGATTATCGAAATGACAACAGACAAAATAACAATTCAAGGACAAAATAACCATTCTTAACCAATAAGTCTCGAGACCAAAATGGTTCTCTATTACACAACACATATGAAAATTTCATCGATCCCTAACTTCGCGACGAACATAGACTTCTTGGAATTGTAACTGAGGTAGTAGGGACAAGGCACCTTTTCCTTCTCGCCATTCTCATCCAACTTTTCAATCTCCGTCATCGCTACATAGTGTATCTCAACATATGCATTATCGTTCTGGTCAGTTCCTTCCATAATCTTCTCTGGCATCTTGTAGTACTTTTTTATTGACTCCAATCCTCTGAGTGGGTTTTCCTCTGCCTTCATTAGTTATGCCAGTTTTGAATTGTTTCCTCTGATCCAGCCCCGCGGATGCTTATAGGCTTTCTTCTCCTTCTCTGGACGCCTTGAGTAGGAACGGGACTGAACGCCTTGGATCTGTGAAACCACTGGTAGAGCGTAGCTAATCTGCAAAAGAAACAAATATTTGAAGGTTGAAACAAAGCATCGTTGAAGCAGTGTAACAAAGTTTCTGAAGGAAACAAAGGCTTTGACTAAATTATATTTAAAAGAGGCAAGAGATAAAATGATAAAAAGATAATTAGTCTTGTGTGTCTAGTGAAATCCACGTATGTCTTTATCTATTCGTTTTAATTCAAGGATAAGAACAAACCAGATATATATTTTCCTTTTCTTTTAGTTTTTTTTATTTCTTAATCATCACACACATGTTTTTAACAATATAACCTTAAATTTCATCAATAAAAGTATAAAACCTTTAGGTACTTTTTTTTTTTTTGACAGAAATGGATAAGTAAACATTCACCAATGTGACAATGTCTGTCTATAATAATTAGTTAGACTTGGGCATACACACTAACACACACATACACCACTCTCTCATTTTTTCTTAAATGCCGACTTATACTACCTGTTAAGCTGGCATTGCATTGACTGATACTTTGATTGATTTGATAAACATTTAAAAAATCTATTTTTACGTTAAAAAAATATATATATGTTTTTAAGCTTGATAATTCGACATATTTATGGGGAGAAAAAATGGTCTATATATATGCTTGGAATTTCATATCCACGTTTCGGCGTTATAACATCTCTTTATCAGGCTTGTGGATATTTAGATATTTAGATATTAGGCTATTAGATAACCCAACCCAGACGATGAAAAATTAATATAAACACTCAGCTGAAGCCCACATAGTTGAACCAATAGTTGACTTGAAACCAAACCAGAGAAACGAACCAGAACCATAACTGATGATGGTTAGCACTTGGTTGATGACTTATGTCAAACCAACCAACTCAGCCAATTTCTTGGATGAAATCAAGGAGCAAAGTCGAAAAGATGGCATTTTACAGAATGTAACTAAAAAGTTGTAAAATTACTAAAGTTTTAAGCAATGCGTAGTTAGTTATTAAGCATCTAATTATGACTCTTTTGTTTGTGCGTGCAAATGCTGCTACCTTTTTACTATTTTAATTTTAATAAACAGTTAAATATACAAAGTCATAAAGTTATATCGCGAGGATATAATGTCACCAATCAAACTATTGCGTTTATAAAAGATTAAAATGGTTGGCACAAAATTTATCTTGAGCCATATTTGCCGAATTGATTAGAACAAGAACGTCTAAGTCAATTAAAGGGATGCATCATGTGATCCCCTATATTATTATTTTTTTCCCTAAATTGATGAGTTGAACAAGTTTCAAAATTGTTTAATCACTCAATAAATGTATGTAAATTATAAGAAAAAAATGAAAATAGTTCATATGCTGACAAAAAAATAAAAATAGTGTCTATGTTAAATTTCTTAAAATATTTGTGGACTTAATAATTACGCTATTTTACGTGTCAATAGTTATAGAAATGCGTGTGGAGTGAGCAGTGGTATAATATATCGCATATGCTATTTCGATTTCAGTATCTAAAACGAAGAAAAAAGTCCACCGTCCTTGCACGGTTTATAAATCTAAAATACGTAACACATGCATCATTCATATCATTTTTTGATTGTATTAGGAAATATCCATAAAGCATATTCGTTTATGCCATACTAACTAAGCAACGTGGATACATGACATGATTTATGTTCTACATCTTCACACGTTCCATCGTATTACTTTTACTCTTTCTCGTCTTCCTCACTTGTTCATTGCAAGACACGTGGCTGTCCATTTGTGGATAATTATTCTCGTCGTTAATTCTGAAACACTTAATGATATTCATATATTAATGTTATTCCGCATTAACCATAATTAACTAGAGCAATGAAAGTATAAAAAAGGGTATTTGTTAAAATAAATAAAATAAAAACTAACTAGAGCAATGAAACGGTTTATATTGTTTCTCGATCACACTCCATTACCATCGATATGATTATAAGTATAACCGAGGTCGACAACTCCTACATAAATAAATATAATTTGACTTGTTGATACAAAAAAAACATGCATGATTTGATGAAATTCGAACTTCAGATTTTTGGTAGAGAAAACCATTTTTCGAGACAATCATAAATATTTAGGAATCAACATAATTTCCAAGTACTTTGCTCACATGATCAACTATTTTTGTAGAATATATATTTAGATGATTTCTATATATGATCGTGGAACATAAAAATTAATATTTCCTGATTTTCTTATAAAACTGAATAAATCTTAGATATTTGGATGGAAATTTGGTATGCCACGGGTTTCCGCCCCATTAAGATTTGAAGTCGACAAAAAAAAAACAGAAAAACATTATAGTAAAGTTTGAAAGGACAAAAATTTATGTTAAATGGTACCAAATTGCCCGTATATGTGTGTGGTCTTGAGGCTTTCTTGCTCTACCATTCTCCAATCGACGATGGAACTTTAAAAACTGACCCCTTTCTTCCATTTTCTCTTTTGTATTATTCAACTTTTTCGTAAATTTCACAATCCTTTAATATATAAGTCCATAATCTAAACACCCTTTGCATGATGTTACTAGATATTTCATTTTACATCTTGTTCTTAATTAAAGGTACATTATTCATGTTTAATTTTGATCCATATATCTTAATTGATAATTTATATGACTGGCTCAATGAAAATGGTTGTCCGGATCAATAAAAAGATTGTAGTCCACAAATGATATTAGCTTTTAAAAACATGTAAAACTGTGTTAAAATATTTTTTAACAATATTTTATAAACAAAAACAATAGATTTGATATAATTAACCATTATCATAAAAAAAATGCTTTAATTATGGTTGTCCTAATCTTTTTTTTTCTGTTTAATTGTCCTAATTGGTGTACCATGTTTGTCCTCTGGACCGAGCTAGTCTGATTACACTCTCAATGATACAGAATAAATTGCCACTATCGATACAAAGTTTCATAGAGATATACGAATACAAGGACGACACTATATTTAAATCCTCATGTAAAACATCCCATTTTTAAAATATTTTCTTTGGTCCAGTTCTTTAAGGTTACGAAAACGTTATAATTAAGCAAGTCACGCATTGACCTTAGAATTGTTTTTCGTAAAAATAGAAAGATAAAGAAAGCTGCAAGCAAAACTCACAAAACAGTATATATGATTATTTTATAATTAAAACACAAAAAGGAAATGAAGTAACTTGACGCGATGGCCAACGAGATGTATAAACACACCTGAACAGCCACCGATCTCATAGTATCTATATCCATCGACCAGATCTTAATTCTTCTTCACCAACTTTTTACTCTTTAAACAATAAGATGAAACCTTTTGGCCTCTTTCTTAGCTTTACTCTTTTGTTCCTTTGTCCGTTAGTATCTCAAGCCGATGAGCCGGAACTCAGCCGCGAGCCTCCTCGTCCCATCGTCTTTGTCCCTCATGACCGCTCCAAATCCGATCCACAACAGGTTCTTTGATTCTCTTCCTCAACAGCTTCCATATAATTGTTACTTTAAAATGATTCCCTGTGCTTTTAAGATTGTCTTCTTCGATTTCTTATGGAATCTGAGATGTTTACTCCTTAATTAATTAAAGACAATGCATTCGTATTGAGGTAGATTCCTCTCCTAGGTTATGTTCTTCAAGCTGTATCACATATTCATCTTATATAATTACTAATTATTATGATATAGCTAGCACCCCTTATTTTGTTTATTTTTCATATGTAGCTTTTACTAATCTACATTATATATCACTACTTATTGTTAATTTTAAAGTGTATTTCATATTTTTGCTGAGACAAGATCGTATTTATGTTTAGTTTTTGCAATTTGTCACATATTCATCTTATATTTTCTAGTTATTATGACATAGACCCATAAGTTTCGTTTTTCAGTCACCGTTTATTTTTTGCCAACCTACATTAATATATTTATATATATATATATATCACTAACTATTTTTATTTACTTTTTATTAATATGAAAGTTCCGGACCTAAGAACTCATATATTTAACAGCTGAAATTTAAACATTTTTCTATGTTTCTTGCAATCATTTATGACATAAAATTTCCCATTTGATGTACGTTGTTTCTAAAGGTTGTGATTGGCTTGAAATAAAGGTGCACGTATCATTGGCGGGTAAGGACTACATGAGAGTAACATACATAACGGAAGACAAAAATGTGGAGTCGGTGGTGGAATACAGTAAACAGCCGGGAAAATACGACGGGAAAGCCACCGGAGAATACACTTCTTACAAATATTTCTTCTACAATTCCGGCAAGATCCACCACGTCAAGATCGGACCTCTCCAACCCAACACCACTTACTACTATCGTTGCGGTTGCAACGGTCTTGAATTTTCTTTCAAGACTCCTCCATCAACGTTCCCGGTAGACTTCGCAATCGTAGGTAAATTCCCTCAAGCTCACCTATTCTTCATTTTTTTTCCTTTTTTTCTCTTTTGGTCATATTTTGGAGTTGGAGACTTGAGGAACTTAAAATGTATTCTAAAGTAGAAAACAAAATATTATTGTACATAATCAATAGCGATAGTTCACCCGGTAAATAGGATGCGTAGCGTAGCCAAAGATATGAAAATCTATATGCTTACTAATCTTTTTTATGTTGGACTAATTTTATCTATTTTATTTTTTGATAAACAATTTGGAATAAATTTTAGAAATTCAAATATAATAGCTTTACGTAATAAGTAACACACAAAGTGCACAGGAAGAGGTACAAGTCCACAATTTTTTAGGATTGATTATTTTGAAAAGTAGGCGTAGTCTAAACTTAAAAAGGATAAAAGGTAACGTATGTGAATGGATCGGTTATCTATACTTGCAGGGTTGTCAAAAAGGTTTTTCCGTGCATGAATTAGCTTAATTTAAAATATTGGAGTATATTTCATCTATATTAGTATTTGAACTATATATAGATAAAAATTGGTTGAATCTATCTAACTTACAAAATACTCAATCCATGACGAGATGGGATCTATATGTTTGGATTCCGGTTCATACCGGTTAAGGACCAAAATTTCATGTCGGCTTAATGAAAGACTGGTTTTTGATATGTAAAATTAATTGAAGGCGACCTAGGCCAAACCGAATGGACAGCAGCAACATTATCTCAGATAAAGAGCCAAGACTACGACGTCTTTCTACTTCCTGGCGACCTCTCCTACGCCGACACTAACCAGCCACTTTGGGACTCCTTTGGTCGTCTGGTCGAGCCACTCGCGAGCCAGCGTCCTTGGATGGTTACTGAGGGAAACCATGAGATCGAATTCTTCCCAATCATTGAACAGACAACCTTTAAGTCATATAATGCCCGGTGGCTCATGCCTCACACAGAAAGCCTCTCTGACTCCAACCTCTACTACTCTTTTGACGTAGCCGGTGTCCACACCGTTATGCTCGGTTCTTACACCGACTTTGACTCTGCTTCTGATCAGTATCAGTGGCTCCAAGCCGATCTAGCAAAGGTTAGTTTGTACTTTGTAGATAAAGCAACTTATTTTGCAAAATTGCTTAGTACGCAAAACGATGTCTTTTTATGTACGAAATTTAGACGCATACCTAACATTTCACCATTTGTTTAGTACGTATAACATTTCAAAATTTTCTATCAATTCTCAAAAATTGGATTTTTATTTTTGGGTTGGAGAAAGGTTGACCGTAAAACGACGCCGTGGGTGGTGGTGTTGGTGCACGCGCCATGGTACAACACGAACGAAGCGCATGAAGGTGAAGGAGAGAGCATGAGGGAATCTATGGAGTCTTTACTCTTTAGTGCTCGAGTCGACGTCGTTTTTGCCGGCCATGTTCATTCCTATGAACGTTTTGTAAGTCCCCCACCTTGAATTAATCTTTTTTTTCACTAATTAAAATTTCATTAAATCAACAAGTACAACTCAATTTATTAATTAAATGAAAATACCATTTACGCTTTAAAAATAAAACTTTATTGATGGCGAATTGTGTGATTAATACAGAAACGGGTATATAACAATAAGGCAGACCCATGTGGGCCAATATACATAACCATCGGTGACGGAGGCAACCGAGAAGGTCTTGCTTTATCGTAAGTCACTTCCCTTAGTCCCATTCTATATCTAAATTTAATTTTCATATTATTTTCGTCAATTCAAAGTTTTTTTTTGTTTTAATAAATTTGAATATTTAAGAGAATTCAATAAACTCATTGCAATTTTGTTCCTTTTTTATAACTTAAATCATAGGTTCAAGAAACCTCCTTCACCTTTGTCAGTATTTCGCGAATCGAGTTTTGGACATGGTAGATTGAGGGTTATGGATGGGCAACGAGCACATTGGTCGTGGCATAGAAACAACGACTCAGACTCACTTCTTGCTGATGAAGTCTGGCTCGAGAGTCTTAGCACATCCTCGTCATGTTGGCCTTCGAGTCGTTCGAATGATGAGCTCTAAATCATCATACCATAAAACAGTTTATACTTCTTTTGGTCATTGGATCGTTCGTAGTCTCCTAGATTACAAATATTCATTTTGTTATAAAATACATTCTTATTAGGCAAATATTTTTTGTACTTTAAAAATGTATTGGGAGTTTCTGTTCAAATATTGTGTGCTTTGTTAGTTTGTTATATGATAAAACATGGATTACTTGTAGGACTCAGATGTGTGGCTGTTACACACTTAAGAAAGATATCTTAGGTAAAAATATATCCTTCTTTTTTTTGGAAGAAAAGATGAATATCCTATCTTTTTAGTTTTTGATCAAACACTTTTTTGTATAAATGTAGTATTTTTCCATTTTAATAGTAGTCAGGAAAAACTATAAAATAGCTACAAAAACCTTAACATTTCTTATTAAATTTTGTTTCGTTAAACAATAGGAAGATGAAACGAAACAAACTGTGTGACTTGACGAGTTGTATAAACAAACCTGAGACATCCGCCGATCCCTTCAATACTTGATCAATCCATCACATCTTCTTCTTCTTATTCATCTTCACAAACATCAACTCTTTGAAAATGAAGAACATGAAAATATTTGGTCTTTGCATTAGCTTTAGTCTCTTTTTCCTCTCTCCGTTTGTATCTCAAGCTAACTATCATTCGAACTTCACCCGCCCGCCGCCTAGTTCCCTCTTCCTTGTCGCTCACGCTAGTCCAAAATTTTATCCTCAACAGGTTCAATAATTTACATCTCTTATCTTAATAACCTCTACATACTCTTTTATTGTGAATGTAGCATGCATACTCTTCAATCTATCATATATAGGTGCACGTATCATTGGCGGGTAAAGACTACATGAGAGTAACATACACAACGGACTACACGACCGTAGAATCGATGGTGGAGTATGGTAAACGTCCAAATAAGTACAACATGAAAACTACCGGAGAATCCACTTCTTACAGATACTTCTTCTATAGCTCTGGCAAGATCCACCATGTCAAGATTGGTCCTCTTAAACCAAACACCATTTACTATTACCGTTGTGGCGGTCACGGTAACGAATTTTCTTTCAAAACTCCTCCATCCACTTTTCCCATCGAGTTCGCCGTCGCTGGTAATAGTCCCTTCATAAACTCTTTTCGTTTCATTTTCTGACTTGTATTTTTCATTTATTGGGATTGGAGATTTTAAGACTCGTGAATAGGAGGATGTGCCTTTGGAATGGAAGGTCTAATTGCCTATGAGTTTAAGTCTTAGAGAAGAATGGTAACTTTATATATCTTAAATATGTTTTGACAAAAGAAATATATAGAAAGAAAAGTTGTGATAAGAAAAAGTGTGACGAATCATGAACTTTCAACTCTAAACTAAATGGTAGTGAATAGGTAGACTCAAATATCTTATAATATAGGAACGTTTGGTGATTTTCACTTTTGATATGTGATTCATAACAAAAATATCGGACTAACTCTGTCTAATCATGTCATTGACGGACTAATCTAGTCTAGCCATTGGTTTTGAGGTTCTGAAAATAAAAGGATTAGATATCCTCGGTATATGGCCGTTAACCGCTGAATAGTCCATAAAACCAAATCATCGGATCAGGCCGAATCTGAATCTTAATGTGTTATAATCAAATTGAAGTAGTTAGGACGAATTATAGATATGAACCCTACGATATTAGTCGATTGAAATATTTCTATCTTTAACCAAATATAAACTTCGTGCTTATTAAAATATTTTAGTATTGGACTAAATATCTTTATGCAATAGCACGCAAACCGTGCAGGAAGTTACATGTATTCCACTTTTTATACATGTCCACAACTTTCCCGTTGGAGTTCGATTGTTTTGAAGTATACACCAAAATCTCAAGCATTTAAAGTACACGGCTCATCTTTTAATTTTTTCAAAATGGTTAACGTAGTCTGTACCTGAATTGGCTTTAATTTAAATATTTAGTAGTGGGTTGAGTTGAGATTTGTTTTTCAAAGGATCATATGATCAATGAGTACATGAGTTTGATATGGCTTATGAGTTGAATCCTATTGTTTATGAATCGCCTCATACAATAATCGTAGTTTACTCATCAACTTAGTTCCATCAGATTTTGATATGAAAACTCTGATGGTTCAAACCTATTATGTGTAAAAATTTCATTACATTAGTTTAGTTTATTCATGAGTATTATTTTTAATCTATCATATATAGACAAAAAAAAATCCATTTACAGCATGCATATATTTAAATATTAAGGACTATTTTAAATTTTATTATTCCTCACACACATATATATAAGATATGTTAATTCAGTTTTTCAACATATATTATGACATTAACACAAACCCAAACCCAAATCCAAATAGTTTACCCCCATTAACCCATGGATAATAAATTTGGATCGGGGTTGTTCTATTTTGACAGCTTTACTTCTATTTTGGATTCATATTCATGCCGGTTAAGAACCGGTTTTTCTTGGTGACTTACGAAAAAACTGGTTTTGATGTGAAACTGAAGGTGACCTAGGCCAAACCGATTGGACAATAAAAACGTTAGATCAAATGTCGAAACGAAAGTTCGATGTCTTTCTACTTCCCGGTGACCTTTCCTATGCGGACACTCACCAGCCACTTTGGGACTCATTTGGCCGCCTCGTGGAGACCTCGGCTAGCTCCCGCCCATGGATGGTCACCGAGGGAAACCATGAGATCGAGTCTTTCCCGATCAATGATGAAATCATAAGCTTCAAAGCATACAACGCACGATGGCTCATGCCTCACGCCGAGAGCCTCTCTCAATCCAACCTTTACTATTCTTTTGATGTAGCTGGCGTCCACACTGTTATGCTTGGTTCTTACACCCACTTTGACTCCCACTCCGATCAGTACAAGTGGCTCCAGACCGATTTAGGAAAGGTAACTAGTTGGGATATATATAAACCATACAAAATATTGAAATATTTTTCTTAGTTCTTAAAAGTAAGATTGTATTTGTGTGAGGGAGGTTGGCCGTAAAACGACGCCGTGGTTGGTGGTGGTGATGCATACGCCATGGTACAGCACAAACAAAGCGCATGAAGGTGAAGGAGAGAATAGGAGAAAGGCCATGGAGAGTTTGCTATTTCGTGCTCAAGTAGACATTGTTTTTGCTGGCCACATTCATACCTATGAACGTTTCGTAAGTACCTCCACCTTAACCTTTCTCTGATTTAAGTATCATTTAAAGACATGATGCAACAAAAATTAATAAATTATATACATAGTCTGAAAATTTAATGGCTAAAACAAAGTTAAGATTGTCATTCCATATGTCTTAAGATAAATCGAGTTTTACCGGAAGAATTTCGTTGTTACTTAATTAATATTATTTAATTAATTATGATTCTATTTAGTGATTAATCTAAATGGTTTACTGTTTTAGACATCATGTAAATTATACATACATGCATATGTTACGTTTATTAAAATTTTACGATTTTCATATTATTACCAATCAGAACTTCAATCAACGGATGAAAAAACCAAACCAATTGTAATCAACCTAGTAAAAAAAAAATCCTACCTTGAAGATTAATTGAATATGAAAAATATATTTTCGTATTTAATACTAACTTTTGATATTCGTGCATAGTTATTTACATTTAAATTACAAGTTAATTTAAATAAAAACGACGTTTTGCTTTATTGATTGCAAATTATGCACGATGTAGACGCCGGTTTACAAGCACAAGGCCAACCCATGTGGACCAATACACATAACTATCGGTGACGGAGGCAACCTAGAAGGCCTTGCTTTAAAGTATGTCACCTCCCATTACCAAATTAATTTATATGTTTTTCGCCCAATTAAATTGTTTTTGTTTGTTTCAAAATCTTTTAGTTATTTAACTAAAATGAATAAGCAAACTAAAATGACAGGTTCAGGAAGCCTCAATCACCTCTATCGTTATTCCGTGAATCGAGTTTTGGACATGGGAGATTAAGGATTATAGACGAGAAACGAGCACATTGGTCGTGGCATAGAAACAACGACAAGATGTCAGTTATTGCGGATGAAGTATCGTTCGAAAGCCCTAGAACATCATCACTTTGTCTTTTGCATCGTTTTAGAGGTGAGCTCTAAATCACCATAACATAAAAACATTTTATCATCTTCTTTTCTTTTTCTGTTTTTATTAATTAATTAAAAAAAAACTAAATTAAATTGGTACAAATACCCAAACTTTTGAGCCAGATACTACTATTAAAATGTATCCCTTAAATGGATACGAGTACTCTAAATTCTTGGCTATTCAGTATGTTTCCATCCTTAGTTAATTCATCATTTGTCTTAAGTAATAAATTAAGACCACTGATAAAACAACTATTAACCACCTGATGCTCATTCAAAGTGGAACCATCTGCTTAAAATTAGTGGAAAAGTTTGTAACTATTTGTCTGTTTTTTTTGGGTTGGAACGATAATTTCGTAGGAATTTTAAGGCTTTAGATATGATCTCCTCAGACCCAAAACATACCACTAGTCTCTTTGAGACATGCCACATGTAACATAGGCTTTGTCTCTCGGCTATTTACACATAAAATATTTAGCTATTTACACGATTATTAACAAATAATTCAAATACTTAAATCCCTTTCACAGACATCCGTCAAAAAAAAAATCAAAGTGACTAAATATGTAAACCATATGTTCATTTATTCTTTTATTTTTCTTATCGTCATACAAAGAAAAAAAAAGAAAAAATGGAGGCGGAAAATTATAATTTTCTTCGTTCTGAATATTTTTTTGTACACGCAAAAGCCACACAATAATATAAATAAGCCGCAAAAGAAAAAAGAAAAAAAAAAGCCAACGCGAATAATCTTATTTCTTTCTGGTGGAAAAGAAAATTAATTTTGGGAAGATGAAGAAAAAGCGTCTCCATCTTAAACCACGTGACACGTGTCCCTTTGTAAATACATAATCTTTTACAATATAATGACCCATTTTGATGAACGGCTAAGATCAAATGGACACCATCCGTATTTCTCGGGGACGAACGCGTAGAAATGAAGACGGGAAGAAAAGTCAACACATCGAACGGCTCCTCCGATCAAATCTTCTGAAGCTTCGCCGCCTTCACCAACGGATTCGCCTTCGCGATCACTTCCCGACCGGCCGATTTGAAATCGAATGTGCATCCATGGATCTCCGGATACCTATGGACCCCGCAGAAAATCGTCCCGCACCGGCACTTAAATCCGGTCAACCCGACCCGTTTCCTACACGTCGTGCACCGATTCGGCCTTTGTTGCTGTTGCTGCTCCGTGGTCGTCTTCGGAACGTTCTTCACCGTTACGTTGAGCTCAGCTGAGGGATTTTGAACGAGTGGTTGGATGATCGGAGAAGAGATTGATGCGATCTCCGACGACGGCGTCGGAGATACGGAAAGAGAAGATTCGACGGTTGATTTCATGGAGGCTTGTTGTTGTTGCTTAAGACAAAGATCGCCGTAACAATTAGAACATAGATTCATGGTGGCGGAGCTGCCGAGAAAGCCACAGTTGTTAACACAAAGACGGTGACCTTCCGGCGCTTGACATCGATGCTCTTCCGCCATAGATCTTGTAGAAAATTAATAAATCAAGCTCGTTGAAAATCTGGAAACAATAAAAGATTGATTAACAAAGGTAACAACAAATCTGCAGAGTGATAAAAAAAGGAGGGAAAATAGACGAACCAAATTCTGGTTACCGAGAAAAGATCAGAAGATTTCTTTTTCCTCCGTTTTCTCGGCAACCAAACGAAAACAGAGATGAAACAAATGAAGGAGATAAAAGTTTGATTAAAAATAGAAAAAATACAGAGAAGAGAGGGGAGAAAAAGAAGGAGCGTAGGAGAGAGATATTTGAGTTTACCTGTTCTTGAGAGGAAGAAGAAGAAAGAAGATTCACTGATCGATGAATTGGGAAGAGAAAAAAATATATATAAACAGAGTCTTAAGGAGAGAGAAATGAAGGAAACAACGGCGAAAACAGAGATGACGCTGCTGAATTATTAAATAGAAAATAACGGTTTTATTTTTATTTTTTCTGTGTTTTTTCAATAATTTGGTAGATTAACGAAATGTAATCTAATTAGTCGTTAGAAATTATATATACACGTAATGCATTATTCCACGATCAAATCTTTATACTGATTAAATGTCGTCATGGTGGTGTCACTTACTTGATTCATATAGTATTTTTAATTTAACTTTCTTACAAAATAAATAAATTCCCTTTTCCCTACAAAGAAAAAAAATCATTATATGGGTCAAACTTCACACCGTGTGAGTTAAAATAAATAAATTCAGACCGTGTTTTGATACCTTGTAAGAACCACTTGGGTTGATCTTTCTTTTTTTTTGTCAACTTGGTGACTCATTTCTATTTTATTTATTAATGACAAATTTGAACGGTTCAACTTGGATCGTCCAAGTAATATTGATGTGTAATGAATTCTAAAACCTCTAATAATGATCAATTTGGTGTTTGACGTGGGGAATTGATGTACGCAAAACCGTTGATTGGGTTGGTTTAGGATTAAATATCCCAAGATATTGTTTGGAATGTGTTTATTAGTAGGGGAACAATAATTAATTTGTCTTTAGACTTTGATTTAAAATTATTTTCGCTAGGTGAAGCACCCATATGATATCGGAATGTGAAGCATGAGGGTGATTGTTTTTTTTTTTAAATTAAAATTGTTTCGCGATGCAAATAGCCATAAACATTCGTTTTGACAAACTTCAACAGTCACAGAAGTGATAGGCTTATTTTATCAAACTTTTATAAGATGCATGTTCAATTTGCATTCACTGTTTTATCCACAACCCACATTTTTATTTATAATGACAATTTTATACGATCAAACTACAAAAATTAGAACCCAAAAATGAAACTCAAATCTAAACATTAATGACAATAAACAATCCAGATAATCACATATACTCAAACTTCTAAGAAATTACGATGCTTTTTAACGATTTTTTTCTCATTTCTTTTGTAAGACTTGAAACTTCCTCGTTACCGTTTGGTAATTTCTCATGTATATATATGATTGTTTTCTATTTATTTTGTTTTAATTTGAATAATTAATTTGTCTTTTGAAATGTTGATGAATCTTATCTCGGATACCGTCGGATCTGATAGTTCGATCTCACTTAGTATCTATTTATATGAATAATTGTGTTGTCTCTTGATCTTGGTGGTAGAGTTCCCTTTTGATGACGCTGCCACACCAAGAGCAAATATAACAATGATTATCTCAAGTTTTAATTAAATAAGGAATGAGATGTTACTAGAAAAAATGGAAAGCTTAAGAAAAGCAAGATGGAAAATAATGTGACATATAATAAAAAAAACTGCAACTAGGGGAAACGAGTGACGATAAGTGAAGCGACGATAAAGGCATAAACGAGTGACGAGCAAGTGGAGGGACGACACGAGGAAATACTACAAGAGGAGTAACAACAACGAGTTCATATTAAAGAAAATATGTATGAAACAAAATCGCAGTGCTGAACATGTTATATTTTAGTACAATTATTTACAAATCTAATAAATATTATAAAAAAATAATTGTATCTGTTGGAAATTAGAAATTTTTAGTAATGATATATTATAGATTTGTTTGTAACATAAATTGATCGAAAATATACTTCCACCCTTCCACGAATTACAGATTTAGAGACGGACTAAAGCGCATCATCTTTTGAATTTCCTTTTTTAAGTTCCAAAAATATTATAAAAGAAATTTAAGAAGGGTTCTTAAATTTGTCACTGTCAGAATGAGTTCTAATTTCTAAAGCAGTTATAGAAAGGATCAAAGGATTGTAAATAGTTTTCAAAAACATTTTTTCACTTGTTTCCAAAATACAAAAACATTTTAAAAAAAAATTTAAGGATTTTTAAAAGCTGTAATATTTTTGAAATACAAATCTACAAATGGTATTTTTAGAAAAAAGTTTCAAATTTATTTTAAAATCTCTCGTATCGTATATTATATTAAAAAGGTATCATTTTATAGCTGATGTTAATTATATTCTAATTTTAATGTGATTAGGGAATTACAAAAAATGTGTGTAAAGAGAAATATATGAAATGACAGGCTGGAAGAGGAGCTGAAATGGAAGTCCAGCCTTTCTCTTTATCCCAATAGTGCTCTTATCTTTCTATATGTTTATTCAATAGCTTATCAACAATTAATTCTCCTATATTATAAGGGAAAGTCCCTATAATAGATAGAAGCCTACCACCAACACGTGCCATATTTTTATCCTTATAACTATGGGCAACAAATACTTTTTAGTTGGACAAGAAAACATATTTTCATACTATGATATACTTGATGAGAATCGTCATATAAGATTCACGAAATCTAGTGAAAGAACAAATACAGATCATCTCCCTGATCTTTTTCACCGAAATTTGATTTCAAGTAATCGTGTTATTCCACATAGTAGAAATTGTGCTATGAATCGGATATCATGGATTCAAATAATACTAACAAAATTTATCGTCAAACGAAAATAAACAACAACAAAGAAAGAAAGAAGAAAAAACGAATATAGCTGATATAATGAAATATTATCACATATTAGATGATGTTACTAATTACAATGATAGGTTCTCTCTTAAATGTAAATTTAGATTCAATAAGCTTTCACCTTCTTTCTTTTCAATAATTTGTTTTAGAAAGTTGTATCTTTAGGCGTGATTTGGCTTGGCCCATGGGTTTTGAGAATGGTGTTTAATTCAATATGGAGGCTTAATTGATTGAGGACCAACCTCATGGGTCCATGTGTGATCTGTAGCAACAAATTTTTATTTAAAGCCCCTAGAATTTCAGAGTTTTAGACACCCATAAATTATTAAATATATCTAATTTGAAAGGAGCAATTAACCTGGTCGCATCTTGATTTTAAGGAAATGTACATAAAATGTGATAGTATCTACGGAAAGCAAAGAAATCGGTTATTGAGTATGTTATTGCTCAGTTTAAAACATATTTGCTTTGGACCAATTGGTTAAAGGAATGTTTCTTCACGATGTGGTTAGCTTTGTGGCAGTACTATGGCATGTTTCGGTATGAGTTACTCATCGAAGCACAAGGAATTTATGATATTATCCGACATGAGTGGAGTGTTGGGATAATATGAAAAAGGTTTTATGAGGATTTAATATATTCATTCATATGACATGGATCACACGTATTATTTGTTTCCCATTGTCACTAATCACTATAATATGAAGTTTATGGGTTATTAGCGTTTATATTTGGATTTGACATGGAAAATACCTAGAAGAAAGTTTCTCTGTTTTTGCCACTTGGCAAACATTTGAAGATTATTTAAAGGAAAACTTCGTTGTAAATTTCTTACAAAAAACAGAATTGAAAAAAAACTATTATAGATGGAATTCATGGAACACTGAGGCAGTGAGGCTCATGATAATTTGATCAAACAAATATTTTCTTCAAAGTCGGACTGGAATTTTTCTTTCGCAACAGTTTGACTCAACTGTTTATCTATGAGGGTCAGGTTCACACTTTTCAATAGCTTGAACGTCTAATGTATTGTATCATTGTCTATGCATTACTAAATGTATTGCCGACAATTGCATGATTTTCCATGAATGTATATATATATATATATATATATATATATATATAATCATCTGAAATGTTAGGGATAAACAAAAACTCAGGATAAACAAAAACATTTCATTAACATATGATTTGAGATCTTTGGTTTATTTTTTCTAAAATAATATTTTTAGAAATAACATTTAATTAGTAAATTATTTGCACATATGCCATTAGATTTAGTATAATGCATAAACCATTTATTTTAATTTGATTTATGTGTTATTTTAGGATTTCAAGATTCAAACGCTTATTTATGTTTTAATTTAGATTATACGTTCAAAATCCAACTTCACTATAAATAATGTTTTCATTTATAATTTTTTTTTTAAAACTAACCAAAGTAGAACCAATTTTTATAATTGTTTTCCGGTTGGCAATTATATGATTGAAATCAAAATAAAAGGAATAAAATTCTAAACGTTTTATTTTCAAGATGAGTCATTCAATCTATAGACTACAATGACTTAATTAATATTCATCAACATTGACCAACTTCCAATCATATAAATTGTTTTTTGAGCATATAGGAAAATCTTTTTAAGAATATTAAAGATTCACTAAAAGCAGTGATTTTTTCTATTGTATATTTATTTTCTTTTTTTTTATGTTTAAGATCAAATTTAACCAGAAAATATCAAAATACTAATGAAAACTTTAGTATATCCTCCCATATAGATCTTTCCTTTAAATATGATTAAATTATTATTTATAAATTTCCCATCTAAATATATTTTTAAAAGGTGGTAAGTTCGTTTTCATATCTAAATAATTTGGTAGATATATATATATATATATATATATATGTGATTATATTAATAAACTATGGTTTAAAAATCTTCTGTATCTTTTGTATTTCCATTTCTTTGACAATTACATATGTTAATTTTTATCATTCTCCAATCATTAAAACTTTTTATGTTACTATTTAAAAAAGGTAAATAAAATAATATTAAAGTACCCATATACATAACTGACATTTTAAATATATAATATCATCTAATATAATTAAGTACTTTGGAAACATATTATCTTCAATTTAGTCAACTTATCTAAATTTGTATTCGGAGTATTTTTCTTGTAATTAAATGTTGAATTGCAGGATTCAAAGACAAGTGACCAAACACAAAAAGAACCTGCAACATTACAACCATTTCAACTCCCGCTAATATTCACACCAACTCCAACAACAACATCATCAACTTAATCCAGATATTAAATCTTTACATATATTTCAATCCACATAACCTTTTTCGTATAATCTCCATATATTTCTTTAAACCAAGATCTCTAAATAACTTCATTTAAATGGGTAAGAGTTCGTCTCATTCTGCTTCCATGGCAGTGGCAGAGAAGATCTCATGGTACTGTGCTGTGTTTGCCGCCATGATGCTGCTGATGAACTGCTGCGACGTGGCAGAGGAGGGTACCAAGGAGATCGTGCAGCAGCAACAGCAGCCGTCGATGAAGATCGCCGGATATTCTGATCGACGGCCAGCATGCGATGAGATATATGTAGTGAAAGAAGGAGAAACGTTGCAGACGATAAGTGAGAAGTGTGGAGATCCTTACATTGTTGAAGGGAATCCTCATATACATGATCATGATGATGTTTTCCCAGGTCTACTCATTAGAATCACTCCTTCTTTTTAATCTCAATTGGTTCTCAATGTATAAAATATTATAAATCAGTTTGTCTTTTTGATTGTGATCAAAGTGTGAATTGTGAAATCTATATAATCTCTCTTGATCTGGTTATTATTATACTGGGAAAAAAAAAACAAAGTTTTCGGTGGATGAAATCATCCGGAATTGTCAAATTTACTAATAAACATGAACGTAGATATTAGATCTGATTTTGTTTTAACCAAATATTGATTTACTTGTGTTTTAATATCTAATTGTATATATTAGATCTACCATCTCAAATCTTAAATGTGACACTAAGCTCACATCATAATTATGTTATTGGACAATGTAAAAAATGATTAGTCTACAATATAATTTAAAGAAGTGGAGGAAACATATGACCTATGTACCTCATATAGGTGGTGAAGAATTGCAAATCAAGAAAGATTGTCCAATATTATTGCAAATCAAGAACAATTGCAAACACAAGCCACCAAACCTCAACGTATTAAACCCTTTCGATGCGGATGAATATATACTCCATCAAGGAAGAAAAATGTAGAAAAATGTAATATTATTCATTGTTAGATTTAAGACTCCAGAAATGATAACCATTGCACCCTAATCATGTATATAATCTCATGAAATTTTAATATGTGTTTGCCGTTTCTAATTGATAATTCTCTTCAAAAGTAAGTTCTATAGATTATATATTGACAAGCGTTTACAATATGTCTTTTCTTATATAATATCTATTTTTCCCCTTCAAACTCAAAGAAAGATGATTATATTCTACTAAAAAATAAAAACTACACTTTGTAAAATAAAATTAGTTTATAACTTTTTCTTGGAAAATTCATTGCATATTAAATAATGGATAACATTAATAGATAAATTCCAAACACAAATCTGGTGTGATTTCAAAATTTATTGTTATTTAAAAGTAAAAGATTTTTCAGTTTGTGTATAGCACCAGATTAAACTTTTGGATAGATATATAATATAGAATCTCTTAGTCATGATTTACATAGATTAATTCCAATTGCACAAGATTTTAATAAATAATTTTAAAATTTTTAATTATGTTTGGATCTCCAAACCCGGTTATTTTCAAAAAGTAATTATAATCTAATAAGTCTCTATAAGACTAAATTATGATTGATGTATTCTTTTAATATTTTCATATAATTAGTTATATCAGTATATGTAAAAATAATTATTTTTTATTGTTTTACATTTTCGAACTTCAAATATATTATATTTTGTTTATATTTCAAATAAATTAGAGTAAATTTCTTTCCCTTCTATCTAAGCAAATACTTAGTTCAAAATGAATAAAGAAAAAAATTTGCTATAGAAGGCAAGGCATTATTTTATTAGATAATCTAGCAAAAACCTATCTCATGACTTTTGTTTTTGAACATTGTTTTTTTTTGGGGGGATAAATTAACTTTTATATTTGGTATATAAAGATTGACGTTAAAAAAATTGGAATATAGAGATTAATATTTCTAACAATGTATAAAGATTAAAAAATGCCCCCGAATATACTAGATAATTATTTCCATGAAGTTTTTTAAAATGTGACCTTCGCATTATTTGCAATATATTCATTTGCAACATTTAGTTGCTCACTTTTTTGGAAGAAAATAAATTATACACACTACAAATTAGATTTTTTTTATTTTATTTTTTTAGTCAAATACATCAAAAACTTTCCGAAAGGAAAGGATTGCTATAAAACACATTGTCCTTCATTCTTGTTCCTTACAACGCTGTTCTTCTCTTTCCATCCCTCTCTCTCCCTCTTCTCCTTCGCCAGAATGGTGAAGGTTTGGGGTTTAGTAGCGATAGTGCTTTTTGTTTTCGCCGGAAATGTTTTGTCGTATGATCGGCCGGCCACTCGGAAAAATATAGTGATCCATCCTTCCAACAACGATGATCCTACGTTCCCGGAACAGGTAATTTTACTTTCAATCTTTACATATTATACACATATGCATTCTATATCGTTTATGCAAATCGGTATAATTAAGTGGATATTTTTTTTGTTTTACTTATTATTATAGAATTTTAACACGACAAGTCTCAAGATTTTCTCTCTTTCACTCTTTTGATATGTGTTAGTTTTCAAACATAGGCATAGGATTTAAGATTTTTCCAATAAACACCAATAATACGAATATTAACCCAAAAAAAAGACTTTAATCTTCGGCATATTGGATACAAAAGTTTTGTTTCTCTGAATTTTTCTTTTTAGTTTCTCTAAATTGTTAGAAATTTACTTTTCTTTTAGGGTAGAATTTAACAAAATTTTGTATAGAAAATGGTTAAACTAATAGATCTGTTAACTTTCGCACTCATGCTACAAAACAACTGGCTACCGAAGCATCACCAGAATTAGGGGTGATTTTAGACTAATACATACACTGTATTCACATGTTATTCGGAACGACACTGTACTCGCGATTTTGTTCTTTTATTAATTACGAAACGTTGAATGGAGACATTTTGAGGACATTTTCAAAAAGAGAAAAAAAAATCTATTTGGAATCATAAAAAATAACGTATACAGATTTCCACAGTGGTCAAACACTGTTTAAATGCAGAATAATTCAGAGATCCGCACGTGAGTACCACGTGACGTAGTTTCACGTTAAAACGTGTCTTAGGAAAGCACTGGCAAATTTCACCCACTTTATCTTCTGTCTGTTAGATCTTTCGTCACTCAACGGTTTTTTTGCTTGTACGCTTTGTTACTTTCCTATTTTTCTTTTATCACTTTGTTTTCATCATTTTTTCATTTCTAAGTTTATTATTGAATTCGTGACGCTAATTTTACAATTCAGGTACATATATCTCTGGTTGGGCTGGACAAAATGAGAATATCATGGATAACGAAAAAATCACTCATCATGCCGACTGTAGTGTACGGCACAGTATCTGGTAAATACGAAGGCTCGGCTAATGCAACAACGACGTCGTACCACTACTTGTTGATTTACCAGTCAGGCCAAATTAATGACGCTGTTATTGGCCCATTAAAGCCCAATACAGTTTACTATTACAAATGTGGAGGCCCAGATATGACCCAAGAGTTCAGCTTCAAGACCCCTCCTTCTCAATTCCCCATCAAATTCGTCGTCTCTGGTACACATTTCATGTTACCTCTTCACTCATATAAACCTTTAGATTGTCATTTCATTAACTATATAATAAAAAAATTCGTCTATACAATGGCTCATGGGGGTGTCTTCTGTCTACGGTCATGGATTAAAGTCCAAATTTGTTATTTTGTTGATGATTTTGATAAAATGAAGGTGACCTTGGGATAACTGAATGGACTAAATCAACATTGGAACACGTATCAAAATGGGATCACGACGTTTTCATCTTGCCTGGAGATCTCTCGTATGCTAACATGCTCCAACCAGTGTGGGACACATTTGGTCGCTTGGTGCAGCCACTTGCGAGCCAGAGACCTTGGATGGTCACTCATGGCAACCACGAGGTCGAAAAAATTCCTCTCTTACATAGTACCCCCTTCACAGCCTATAACTCCAGGTACATTTTTTTCAACTCGTCAAACTAGCCAATTTACTTATTTTAAGCTTTCACGCATGCAACATGATTTTTATTTATTTTAATGATACTTTTTGATGAATATTATATGAGTCAAAACTATTACTTGTTCACATATATTTATAAAATTAATGTTGGGTTTATCTGTTTGTATTACAGTTTTGGTTTTAGTAATGAAGAGAAAAAAACTGCGCAAATAAACTATATTTTGGTTATATATATAATTCTTTTAGGTTTTGATTAAGAAAAGAAAGGATATTGTTAAGTAAATTTTTAATATCTTGTATACACGTGGCAGGTGGCGCATGCCATATGAAGAGAGTGGCTCGACCTCGAATTTGTACTATTCCTTCAACGTTTTCGGAGTTCACATTATAATGTTGGGATCATACACAGATTTTGAGCCTGGCTCGGATCAGTACCAATGGTTAGAAAATGATCTCAAAAAAGTCGACCGTAAGACCACACCGTGGTTGATGGCTGTCGTACATGCGCCGTGGTACAACACCAACGAAGCTCACCAAGGAGAGAAAGAGAGTGTAAACATGAAAGAATCTATGGAAACTCTTCTTTATAAAGCTCGTGTTGATGTGGTGTTCGCCGGTCACGTCCATGCTTACGAGCGTTTTGTAAGTCTAGAGAGTTTCATAATTTTTTTTTAAAATCAATTAATTAATTTGTATATAGCTAATTTTTGAAATGGAACAAAAAAGAAAAAAAACTAACTAACTTTTGGTTTTATTTGACAGAATCGGGTGTACCAAGATAAGTTGGATAAATGTGGTCCGGTTTATATTAACATTGGAGATGGTGGCAATCTAGAAGGCCTTGCTACCAAGTAAGATCTTCGTAAAATGCTTATAAAAAAATGTAAAATTTACTGACATTAAAGTTAAATATTTTGATGATGTTTTATAAATCATAGGTATGAAGATCCAAGTCCCGAAATATCATTGTTTAGGGAAGCAAATTTCGGGCATGGTCAGTTGGTGGTCGAGAATGCGACTCATGCACATTGGCAATTTCAGAGGAACGACGACGATGTGTTGGTACAAAGGGATTCGGTTTGGTTAACCAGTCTCTTAGCCGATTCATCTTGTCGGATTTAGACCATCGTGGTTAATATTCTTAAATATTGTTAGAACTTGTGCCTCATCATTGATTATTTACACAGTTTATGTTAAATATCGAAGTGGAATCGTAGAAACCGAAATCTATACAGCATTTGAGTATTAAACAAAAATATCAAGAGGACAGATAAATGACCCTTATCATATTTATGCAAAATGCAAATTTACATATGCATATCAAAATACACAACTCATCCATTGATTTTGAAAAGCATTATTGTGTTTTACTTATTTTTATCGAGAAATACAATTGTGAAATCTTATTCAAAAATAGGGTTAATCCATCTATAATAAATTGATGTCTTCGTTTACCAGTTTTCTTACCAATTTTTAGTAAGCAACCTTGCAACATTTGTTGACCGAACAGATTTATATGGTTTGAGTTCCGATTTCAAAACTTAGAAATATTATATTATATATATAATATCAGTAACTTTAATTTTGTGTGGTTGTTTAAAAAGGTCGAAATTTTGTTTTATTTGAACTTTGATCGTGAAATTATATGGAGCTATAGATCGAAAGCCCAAAATGATTTTGGCAAAATCTATTGTCAAATCTATCCAATTACCAAAAGTAATTATATGTTATCAACCCGAAAATATATAAAGCGATAGAATGCGTATGTGGCTCACTTGCAAACGAGCCATATATCAGTGTCCAATTTGTGGTATTATATATGTATATATATATATATATATATATATATATATATCCTTTGTTCAAGTTCTTTCCCACCATTTTTTTTATCAGAATATTCAATATTTATCTCTAAAAGTTAAGAGATGCTATGATAATGTTTGCATGCAGTCTCTAATGTGAACGCACTTTAAACCTTATGGAGGAGACCGAAACCCTAATAAAAGAAATAAAGTTCAAAAGACAAAAGGTTATAGTAGCAAAAGGGGGAATATAATTTAAAATTACACAAAAGGGAAATATTGTTGATTTCTTCTTTTTTTTTTTTTATATGAAAATATTGTTGATTTCTCCAAACTGTAATCTAATATTCTCTACCAAGCACTTCCACGTATAGGGAGACCGAGTATTTGAATATTTCAGATATTTGAAATTTGATTGGTCAAGATGTAATAGATTTTATAGTTAGATTATGAAGACAACAAAAACAAACGACGCAAAAGGAACATGATATATATGATAAATTAGTGCGTAAAAGACAGTTGGAACGGAACAAATAAAGTGTAGTATGTAATGCTAATGTCAATGACCGTTATGGAGTTTTGCTAATACATGAATATCTGTAATTTCCAAATCATATATATATATATATAGTATTTGTTCGAATATGAATCATTATATATACGTAGACCCGATTCAAAGCTTAAATAAAAGTTTTTATATAAAAACAGACACCAACCCGAAAATACTAAATTCGGATTTGATGCCGTTACGTTGAGAGAGGAAATCACTGGGGGCAGAAACGGCATTTCACAGATTGCCAGCAGGAAATGAAGCTCCTCACTTTTAAATATCATTGCCTTTGGTGTAAGCAAGTGCACCCACTCTTTAATTAGTTCCATTTCAAGACACACCTACTAAATACTAATTGTGTTTCAGTTTTGTTTAACTTCTAAAATCAACATATTTACTATTCTTAAAAAAAGATAGTTAATAAAATTTATTCCGTGAAGAAGGTTAAAAGAAGCCGTACAAGATATACCACAAGAAAAAGTAGTTTTCTAAAACACGTGAAATTGTAGTCATATTTTTTTTTTTGGGGTTAAATTATGGGCAAACGAACGAGTTCTAGAGCAAGGCATGTGAATTTGCAAAAAGAAAGCAAATAAAATCATAAATACATCAAAAAAAAAAACTACCTCACTGTTTATATGATGTTTCACGTTCTACAACACTTATGATCCATGATTATTTTTTGTAGGTTTTAGGCTCCAAAGTCCAAACAGGCAAACACTCTTCATCTTCATTATTACTTTTTTTTCTTCCATCATAATAATTATACAAAATCTTTATGTAGATTGTAGATAAGGAATGGTGAAACAATAAAAAGGAAACCAAGAAAAGGGATCTTGAGAATTGTAACGACTTGCTAATGTACATATTGATTGTGGAAGAGGTTTGCTTCATTAACGTTTTAAGAAAAAAATAATATTTGCGTTACATTACGAATGTTTTATAAAATAAGTACAGAACATTATTTTAACAAACAAACACAAACCTTTAACCCAAAAAGAAACAAATACAATGGAAAGTATATTTGTATTCGAAAAAAGTCTAAAAGTTAATCATGGTTGAAGATAAATGGTTTAGTGTTATATCGAGTAAACCAATATAGAGGAAACCGGGAAATAAGAAGAGGAAAGAGAGCATTTAAAAATGGTCCAAAACGGTTGAAATAGAATCATGAAGGATGATGGTTCGAACCAATCTTTACCATCATTGCGAATCTTTAGAGGTCGATGGCCTTCTTCTTCATCTACTCACTCTATATCCATTAGCCCCCATTCCTACACAATTACCAAAATACCCTCCATATTTTACCAAAATACCCTCGTTCTAGTTCTTTTCACGAATCTCCTGTTTCGAGGATGAATACGATGAAGAAGAGCCGAAGAGGGTTTCAAAATGACGAAAATAACCCTAGAGATCAATTTCGAAAGAAGAGCAAGCCAAGCAAAGCAAGAAACCTCCTCCTTTGTCTCTCTCTCTCTCTTAACTTGTTTCTCTTTGATAAAATCATCATCATCATTCACATGACGCAATATGCACAAATCTACTCTCTCTCTCCTCGCGGCCGCCATCTAATGCATAAACACAACACAATGCATGATTGTTGTGTCAGGAGAGAGAAGCTTCTTTCTCTCTCTCTAGCTTTTTGGGGATCTATATAACAGACAGTGTCTCACTTTGTTCTCTTTGTCCCTCTATCTTCCACACACTAGCTTCTCTCTTTAACTCTCTCTGTCTTCTTCCTTCAACACTCCTTCCCAAAAGGTATAACCTTTCTTCTTCTTCTTCTTCTCTCTCTCTTACTGTCTTTCTAGAAGCTTCGCTTTAGTTCTCTCACAAACAATGATGTATCACAAGATAGGATCTTTTATGTACATGCTCTGTTTCTGTTTCGTGTTCTGTTTCTGCTCTGTTTCTAACTTTCTATTGCTTTTGCTGTGTGATACGTTAAGACAAGAGCTATGTAGTAACGTCACACGTACAAACAACGTGAAGACAAACTCATTATTTTCTTTTCTTTTAATATATATGTTAAACTTTATTATCTTTTTAATTTTCCTTAATGATGGAAAGTTTTAATCTTTATCCTTTTCTTTGAGACAGAGGCAACCGAAAAAAAAAATTGTTGGAAACTCGTTTAATTTTTTTTTTTTTAAAGTTGTATTGCTATGATCACTATCTTTGTTTTGTTGCTTACTCTGTTTTTTTGCTCGCGTTTCAAATATAATCATTACTATCTCTGTCTATAGAGGTTAAAACATTTATAATTACTGCATATCATCATGATTACTTGTTTTTATCTCTTTTCTCTCCGTTTTTTTCTTTCCTTTCTTAGCTTTATCTTTTTATCCTCCATTCAAATTTATAATCATGCTCTTCTCTCTTTGATCATTGATTTCATAAAAAGAAGAAAAGAAATATTCACATTTTTAGGACGAAAACGAAATAAATGCTACAAATAATTTTTCCTAATGTAATTCACATCCGACGTGTGAAGCTGCACAACCCATGTGTGTTGTAATGATTTAACATGAACTATAATCATAACACAAGCTTTGATATTATTCATATTATTACTATTTTTTTTTCTCTTTTTAAATTTTAACAATAATTTTGTTTTTGTTTTTGTTTCTTGAAGAAAGAAAGAAAGCAAATGGAGAGGCTAAACTCGAAGCTGTATGTTGAAAACTGTTACATAATGAAAGAGAACGAGAGGCTAAGGAAGAAAGCTGATCTTCTGAATCAAGAGAATCAACAACTTTTGTTTCAACTCAAACAAAAGCTCTCCAAAACTAAGAACCCTAATGGATCAAACAATGACAACAATCTTTGCTCATCAAGCTCTGGTTCTGGACAATCTTGAAAAAAAAGATGTGGAATTAGTAGAAAAAAAGACCCAACTTATGGACTTTTTAAAAAAAATTTATTTTGGTTTTTGTTTGGTGTAATGTAGGAAGATGATAGTAGTATCCAGCAGTAGCTATTATGAAAAGAAGATTCTGTTTTATTACAAGAAGACAGTGTCTCTCTGTTAGTCTTCTCAGTCATATTTCTTTTTTACTTTTGTTTCTATTTTTCTATGTTAATTAAAGATCTTCCCTTGTGGGGTTGGGGTTTTAGGATATGGCTGATTCTTGGACTAACATTGTACCTCTACCTATTTATGAAACATTGTCAAGTGCATATCAATCAATGAATGTATCGAATACAATGGGGACAAGTTATTAACCTTTTTTTTCAATCATAAACAAAAGCATTCATTATTAAATTATTCATATATCATCCGACACTGCACCTAAGAGATATGAAGAAGAAAACAACTTTAACAGTAATGTAGTGTATTAACAAAAAAAAAAAGTAATGTAGTGTAGACTACACACTGTTGTAGTAGCAATTTCAAGTCACGTGATAGAAAGTTTTATCCTAAGATCCTAAACTGAAAGAATTTAATTATGAGGCCATGTGCATCTGGACATTTTAACTATTATGGTTCAAAATTCAGACCAGTTGTTGATAATATTGGTCACATATACGTAAATCATTTATCTTCAACCGTAAGATTGGATGAAAAATTCAGATTGCATAATATCGAAATGTCATAGCTTTAACCAGTTGAGCTAACATGTAATCAAAATTCAAACATGTTTACCATTATCGTCTAAGGATATGCCCGAGAATGTTGCGTAAATGTATAAATTTGCTCATGCCGAAAATTTATAATGTTTTTCCTAATTCTTTCTTTCAATAATACGAGTTATCGTCAGATATGGACTAGAAAATACATTTATGCTCTTTAGTTTAACCACAAATACATTTATTTAGATCAAACTTTTTTAAAAAGTTAATGCAACTCTCTACTCTTATTAGCACTATATTATTAATTTTTAATAAGAATTAGGAAAAAATTATCATGTAAAACTATTTTTTCCGTCTATAAAACTAAATCACTTTCCCATTTTCATTTAGATTTTTGAAAGTCAATTTATATTTGAAAAGAAATTACATGATCAAAGTAAAAAGTTGACGAGAACTAGTAATTTGTTTTTTTTTGGGTTCAAAGCTAGTAATTGTCTTATCAAAGGAAGTGTTAGACCATCCACGTTGCACATATTGTTGATGGATCTTATGCGTGGGGCCCGCGCAAAATTTCCTTTCCCAAATGAAGTTGTGTCTAGCGCAAGATGTAAGTTTCGGATGTTTTATGCCATGTGTCGCAACGTGATTCGTGATTCGTTGCGACAATAAATTTTTTTTTTTTTTTTTTTAAATTAAAAAAAAAAATTAATAATAATAATTTTTTTTGGAGAAAATACAATGTGTTTTGTGTCTAATGTGATGCTCTTAAGATAATTAGGAATGGAGAAAATAAAAAATAAAAAAGGAAGAAAAGTGGGCACAAATGTTATGAGATTCAAGCGGCTCTGTACAGAGAGATGAGACAAGAGGCTTTTCATTCGGATTCTATGTGACGTCATCATTATTAGTCAAAGGACTATTCATTTTTCTTTGAAAACTAAACTACGAGTTCTGCTCTAATATTTGACCTTTCTTTTTCTGCTACTACCTCCTAAAAACCAGCTCATCGCATTTCATTTTTTCTAACTTAAATTTCATTCATAAATTTAAATATTTTCAAATTGCACTCTACCATAATTCGTTTTCAACACCTTTTTATGTTAAACATTAAATTCCTTATAAAAGGTTCATAAATGAAACCTTGATAAAAAAGACATACAAAATTCGAGCACATCCATGATGCTGAGTTTAGATTTTCTATCATTAGTCCATTAAATGTAATATACGAGACTTTAAATGCAATTAGTTTTTGTGAAGGTGAATATAAATTACTCCCATTTACTCCGTTTTGTTTTAAAAAGAAAGATATTATCAAGGCAAGTAACTTGTAAATGGGAGTAATTTATACTCACCCTTACACGAAACGGATATTCAACTTTTTTTAACGAATGATAAACGGATTACTTTAAAAGTAACCTACAATCCGAAATATAGTTTAGCAAAAGTAAATTAAAAATTAAACTCTAATTTGGATTAGACTGCAAGTAGGCAAGTAGATAAGGGATAAGACAAGTAATCCGAATATATATATATTTTTTTGGTAGTAGTAATCTGAATATATACTTTACAAGTAACCTACAATAACTCGAAATTAACAAATAACAAAACAAAGAAAGTAATTTGTAAGTAGACATAATTTTCAGTGGGTTCTAAATATTTCCAGTGTTTATATTTTTGAACGAATCAAATATGGATAAAAGTTTATGCTATCTGTACAAGACGAGTCAAGTAGCAAGTATATCCAAAATTGTGGGTATTTTGCTTTCTTTTCATCGTCTCTATGTGCAAACATAAAACCAATAGTTTCTTTTTTATAAATTATGTCAATAAATTAACATTATTTTAATATATGTGTTGGTAATTTTTTAAAAAATTTAGTGAATATAAATACATTTTTTTGACAAATAACTGGGGAAAAATCAGTTGTTCATAATCAACAAATTAAAAAATTCTAACCAAGATGGGCTAAGTGTGATAAGTTGTGATGCTAAAAAGTCATTCTTAATCTTACACCACTAGATCGAAGATCTTCGGCTACTAGTTTAGAAAACTCCCAAATAATAGTATACTATATGTTCTTACAATCTTACTTATTGCATGTCAAATTTGTGTTAGACAAAAAGAACTAGAAAAATAAGAAAGATGTCGCATCAAACTCGAGTGTTTTTGTGAAAATTAGATTGAGGCCTAAGAACCATCATTGATATAATTGGCCGTAAGGAATCATCATATATCATAAAAACAAACTCGAAGTCAACTTTGAAATCTCAATTTGATAGATGTCCGATTTATGATTACCCCAAATCTCTTTGGAAGACCATGCAAGGCATCATCATCTGACGTCAGATTAATTATGGACCTCTGTTTTCAATTTCTACAATCATTATAGTTCTCCCTATTTATTTATGAGACCTAGAGATTGATACCGGACAATATGTTATAGGTTTGAGTTACGATGTATAATGATATCTTTGACTCTCAAGTCTCAACTTATGCAGTTATATTTTGCATTTGCTCCTCTCCAACTTAACTCTTAGGAGTGAAAACTGCAACTCTGCAAAGTATATTTAACTATATCATACAAATATGTCACAAAAGAACAGTAAAACAATTGTAAACTTTTAACAAAAAAAAATCGTGTTACTGGATGTTAATAATGTTTTTATATAAAATAACTCAAACATTAAAAGGATATAAATGGTTTCTTAAAACACAAATTTGTGGGTTTTGTTTAATTTTGGTGATAATTTGGGAAAAAGGAAACAGAAAATTTGTTATTTAGTTCTTTCCTAAATTTCAAATAATCAATTTATCCTGTACGTAAGAAATTCGTTTTTTTAATATAAATTTAACAATTGAACAAAAATAAACGATTCAGTTGGACAAATAACCAACAGTTTAAGACATGGATAGAAGACATAGATAGAAGACAAATTAAGCTGATTTTTCTGTTGACATATAATTTTTAAATATCATAAAAGGTATATATACGATTTACAAAACCTGTGAGTTTGTCCAAATGAAGATAACAAAAAAAAAAAAATTGAAGATTAGAAAGAAAAGACTTCAATGGAGTTCTTTTTAGTTGGCAACCATTAATTTAGATAATGAGCCAACGACTGTTAATTATCGCAAATTAAGAAATATTAGATTGATTGAAAAGGAAGTATCACTAACTTCATAAAGGCAACTTAGAATACATTTATTGATCATTGATTATACAAATTCTATAAATGACTTTCAAAACCAATATGGCAACATACCTAGTTTTTTTTTTTTTAATCGCCGTTGCCGGGATCGAACCCGGGTCACCCGGGTGGCAGGCGGGAATACTTACCACTATACTACAACGACATTGATGCTCATATAGTTAAGCAATTCATTAAAGTTTATTAATCAGTAGTTAACTTGTTTACGAGAGTTATTGAAATATTGTAACATCACTGTTCAAAACCATAACTGAGGAATACATTTATTAATGGGCTGATAAGGCCTATACGGCCCAAAGTATTAGCAATTCACATACAATAACCAAATTACTTTAAGTGCCCTTACACATCATACTCTCAAAGCTACAGAACGAAGAATGCGAAGTCGTGTCTGATACTGAAATTTCTTTTTTCTCAAATCGATCCGATTGAGAAAACCCTAAAATCTGAATCCCTTCGTTGATTTCAAGATCTGAATCAGAAATCTCAATCTCGAGGAGGGAGACATTGAAGAAGATGACGAAGGATTTCGCAGTTCCACCGGTTATTTTCCCCTCCGGCGGATCTCCAGCCGGAGCTAATGTCCAGCAACGCCGAGCTCCCACAGCTCCATACCAACCACCACGTACCTCCTCCGTTTCATCCTCAATCCCTTTCATGTCGTTTGACATCGGATCCGCCGCCGCATCGACTCCAGCTGGACCATTCGGTGGAATAATAGCTTCTTCGTCATCTTTTGGTGGAGGAGGAGGCTCTGCTTCGTTTGAAGATGAGGAGCCATTACTCGACGAACTCGGTATTCATCCAGATCAAATCTGGAAAAAAACTAGATCGATTCTAAATCCCTTCCGAATCAATCAAACCGTTCATAAGGATTCAGATCTCTCTGGTCCGATCTTCCTTTACCTTGCGCTTTGCTTATTTCAGCTTCTCGCTGGGAAGATTCAATTCGGTGTTATACTTGGTTGGGTCGTTGTTTCATCTATCTTCTTGTATATCGTCTTTAACATGCTTGCTGGTAGAAATGGGAATCTTAATCTTCATACTTGTACGAGCTTAGTTGGTTATTCTCTTCTTCCCGTTGTGATTTTGTCGGCGGTGTCATTGTTTGTGCCACAAGGTGCTGGTCCCGTTCGGTTCGTTCTCGCGTCGGCATTTGTGTTGTGGGCTACAAGAGCTTGCTCTAATCTTGTGGTGTCTCTTGCTGATGGAGGAGAAGAGCATCGTGGATTGATATCGTACGCTTGTTTCTTGATCTATACTCTGTTTTCGCTTCTTGTTATCTTTTGATTCCTTTCATGTTTGATAGATTCTTCATCTTTTTGGTGCCATTTTAAGTGTAGTCTAATGCAGAATCTTTCTAAGTGTTTGTGGTGAAATAGCTGAGACATTGTAAAGGTTTGTTTTGATAACTTTACAGGAAATTAATGTTGATTTTGTTTAAGTTCTGATTCGATGTTCTTCTTAGAGTTCTTACTAGTGGAAATCTCGAAACTTTTTTTGCTATTATTCATCTTTTTTAGTGTAGATTTTCCTAACTTAGAAGAGCTTATAATGCTTCTGTTTTGTTAAAGGCCATTTTGGGTTTGGGAAGAAAGTTATTAAGATGGTTAAGTTAATATTTAGCACTAAGATTGCTTCAACCACGATAATAAATTATATGACTAGAGGGAATGTGAGTGGTTTGGCTTGATGTTGTTCTATAGTGACCAGAGAAAGTATTGGAGATGATAAATCTTTTGAGCGATTTTCCTTGGAAGTTGCAGAAAGATGAGTGTTTGGCTTGAAAATGTTGTTGAGGTGTTTGCAATTATAGAGGTGGTGAACTTTGGATTTCTTCTAACTAGAGTGAGATCAATTGCTTAAGTTGATTGGAGGATATAATGACGAGTTTTGGCCCGACATTGTTTTAGATGTAGCAGAACTCTTAGACGTCGTAGATTGTTTCTATGACAATTTCTGACTTCAGATTGTGGATAGTTGCACTCATTGTCCGGTTATTAGAGAAAAAACAGACCAGCCTCTTAAAATGACAGTCGTGTAACATTTAACTGTTTACATTTAGCCCCTTAACTTTGTTACAAATTTGGAAAGCATGAACCAACAACATAAACTGTGAAATGCCCATAAAATTGATTTGTAGTATTCACCTTATCTTTGATTTGACTCAAAATCGAACTTACACCAAACATAAAAAAAAAAATGCAGGTTAATGATCGCAAATAAGAAAGAGGAAGAGATTAAAAGGAAAAAATGATTAAATTTGAGATGATCACTTTCTTAGTGATGCAAGAATCGATTGAAAGTTTCATTTCTTCTAAACATAAAATGGGCTTTAAGGGAATATTTAAGCCCATTTCTGCTAAACCTTCATTTGTCTTCTTCATCACTCGATTCACTCCCTTTCAGTCGGCCAACGTTTGTCTCGTTCACCAAACTTAAAACAGATGAATTAATTTTAATTTACTGAAACAAATTATAATTAGGACCAAAACTAAATCATAATCCACTTTTATTATGTGATCGAGAAAGAGATTCTAAGCCTAGAAAACACCAAAAAATCTCCATTTCTTTTGCTTTCCACCTTTTTCTCTGCAGCTCAAAATCTTCTGCTGCTGCTACTCACAAGGTTCTCTTCTTCCTCTTTTACATGTTAAATTGTTAATGTAGCTCTGCCGCAATCTCTACTTCTTTTAGTTGGATTCACTTTAGCCAATCATCGAAATGTCTTAGCTTTTTTGTATTCATGTACTGTTTTACAAAATTTTGGACTTTCCATCTTCAATTTCGTTATTTTATAATAGCAATGGCGCAGGCGCGCAAATTGTATCTTACTGATTTAAAAATTGATACTTTTAGGATATTCAATTGAAGCATTGTATCTTTGATGTTACTGATTTTGCTTTTGTTTTCGATTAAAAAATGTAAATCACAGTGAGTCGTTTCATTTATATTTCTACTCTCTTAATCTGATTTGTTCATTACAAATAACTTAGCTTCTAGTAGTAGGCTAAACCTAAATGCAACTGGGTTTCGACTTTGCTACTATAAAATTCGAATGCCACTTTGGTTCTTCTCGTTTAGGACTTGAGGCTGACTTCTTGTTCTTTCTCTTTTACAGGCATTGTTAGCAAAAGAACCAAAGTCTAGATCTTTCTGTGTTTTCAAAATGGCAGCTTATGTGTCTCCCTGTTTGACTCCTCCGGATTCACGGGTGCTTACTGCTCTTAGAAAGAGTGTGTTACCGGAGAATCATCTAGGCGGCAGGGTTAGTTGCTTTAGAATGATTGAAACTAAGAAAAACCGCATTGTTTCTGCTCCTAAATCCGAGTCTTTTTCAATTAGAAACTCTTTGAATTCTCATAGTCCAAGCCATTTCCAAAGCCAAGACTCTTTCTTGAATCTCCATCCTGAGATATCTATGCTCAATCCAAGAAAAGAAACTTCTAATGCTCCTATTACCGAGGATTTTGGCGAGTCATCTATTCCAAGCACTTATAATGAGGCAAGGATTAAAGTTATTGGTGTTGGAGGTGGTGGGTCGAACGCTGTGAATCGTATGATTGAGAGTGAGATGATTGGTGTGGAGTTTTGGATTGTGAATACTGATATTCAAGCAATGAGAATGTCTCCAGTTTTTCCAGATAATAGGTTACAAATTGGTAAGGAGTTGACTAGGGGTTTAGGTGCTGGAGGTAATCCAGAGATTGGAATGAATGCTGCTAGAGAGAGCAAAGAAGCTATCGAAGAAGCGCTTTATGGTTCAGATATGGTTTTTGTCACAGTATGTCTTTCACTATTACTTTCAGTTTTTCTTAGTTATAGAACTTTTAATATGCCTCTTTCTATAGAAAAATATAGATTACAAATGAGAAGTTTTAGTCTCCATCTGGCTAAAGTAGTGAGGTTTATGTCTTTGAGGATAGAAGACTTACCAGTTTAATTACCACAAATCATAGATTGTTGTGTGAATTCGCTGTCTCCATAGATTTACTCTGAGATCAGACCTATAAGTTCACTGCTTGAGGATTGGTAGCCAAATGTCTTGTTATTTTGATAGGCTGGAATGGGTGGTGGAACTGGCACGGGCGGGGCTCCTATAATTGCCGGGGTTGCAAAAGCAATGGGTATATTGACGGTTGGTATTGTCACAACGCCTTTCTCATTTGAGGGACGGAGAAGAGCACTCCAGGCTCAGGAAGGGATTGCAGCCCTCAGGGATAATGTCGACACTCTGATTGTTATTCCAAACGACAAGTTACTGGCCTCAGTCTCTCAGTCTACTCCAGTTACAGAAGCATTTAATCTAGCAGATGATATACTTCGACAAGGAGTCCGTGGTATATCTGATATCATTACGGTATGGGTTTTTGTAGTGTATTTATTCCCTATGGTTTCCTTGTTTATATAAAATGTCTAACAGCCGTTCTTTTTTTCCTTGCATTGCAGATTCCTGGATTGGTCAATGTGGATTTTGCTGATGTGAGGGCTATAATGGCAAATGCAGGTTCTTCATTGATGGGAATAGGAACTGCAACAGGTAAGAGTAGACTGTTCTTTAGATTTGAAGCTTTTTGTTGATAGGCTCTATTTGTTTCATGATTACGTATTAACAAATGGCACTATTGGTTAGAAGCTGGTTAAAGAATCCCGTGACGCTATATGCATATGTTTGTTAACTAAAATGCTTAAGTTTTACTTAGAGTTGGTAATACAGATGTAGCTGAGTAGATTAATCAGACTATAGATTTGGTACTCTGTAACCATGACAAAGGAACCAGTGTAATAATATTTGGTATTCTGAAGATTACCATGTGATAGTCCATGTAACTCTACTATATGTGCATTATGATATATTCAGGAAAATGATAAACTTGAATTATATTGGTGCAATGATTTGGTTGCATCATCATGCTTACTCTTACATGTTATATATGATATATTCAGGAAAATCATAAACTTGAACTATATTGGTACAATGATTTGGTTGCATCATCATGCTTACTCTTACATGTTATACTGTTATTTGAGCAGGAAAGACCCGAGCAAGAGATGCTGCATTAAATGCGATCCAATCGCCTTTGTTAGATATTGGCATTGAGAGAGCCACTGGAATTGTTTGGAACATTACGGGTGGAAGTGACTTGACACTGTTCGAGGTCTTTCTCCCTCTCTACGTTTTCATTCCATTTCCTGTCCTAGAAATAACTTGGCTTCTTCCCTCGACAATTCAGAACAAAGCTTCAATCCCGTGTCATTTATTATGTTGTGATGCTCTATTTTGATTCTCGGGGAAACAATATGTAGGTAAATGCTGCTGCGGAAGTGATTTACGACCTCGTTGATCCAACAGCCAATCTTATATTTGGCGCTGTGGTAGATCCATCCTATAGTGGTCAAGTAATCTTCTTTCTTAGATCCTCTTCTAATATATAAACCTCTAAAAAACCCAATTTGCTTAAACTTTTCTTCTTGTCAGATAAGTATTACTCTAATAGCAACCGGTTTCAAACGCCAAGAAGAAGGAGAAGGAAGACCACTTCAGGTCTTCACTTGTCTCCCTTTATAGTCGATTCTTATATCAAATTTCATTTTATAGCTTCGATCATACCTTTTGATTGTGATCTCTCTTAAACTCTATATAACAATGCAGGCGACACAAGCGGATACATCAATGAGAGTAACAAGACGTCCTTCTTCATCATTCACTGAAGGCAGTTCCATAGAGATCCCAGAATTCTTGAAGAAGAAAGGTCGCTCTCGCTATCCTCGCCTCTAAAACTCACCTCCTCAAGGGTTGGTGTGGGTAAGCAAATTGCCTCGCCGGTAATTCTATACTAGGTGCTAGAAATGGTTTTTACTGTTGTTGATTATATTACAATAATAATGTTTATTGACAGATGATTTAATCCTATGTCTCTGTCACACTTGTTTCAAGAGTTTGCCTTCTAGTAACTCTGCTTTGTACATACTACATACATACTCCATTAAATTTCATGAGCACTTTGATTTTTCATTTTGGTTACTTTGCATATATGTATGTATGAATGCTTGATCAATTTAGAAAACAGATAAAACTAAAAAAAAAAAATCTAGAAAATAGACCATTTCACAATTTTATTATAAAAAAAAATCCCATATGTTCTAATTTCACATCTTAAAAGTCTTTTCTCACAACAAAATTTTGAAAGGGTCATTTCCGGAATTGACCCTTAAAAAAATGTGTGATTCTACACTATACCCCAAATAGCGAGTGACACAATATCACATATGAAGAAATTCTACATCTACACGGACAATTATATATCTTATGATAGAGCATATATGATTTTGATTCTTAAAACAACCATAAAGGAATTCACAAGTAATTATGTAACCTATAGTAACATCATTATTACATTATTTGTTATATACATAATGTTTTGAAAGAACCGACACAAAAATGCATAATTAAACGATATCGTTGGCACAGAGTGCAAATAATTGTTTTGGATGACATGGTTACTAATTAAACAAAACAATGATGTTAATATATCTGTGGAGGAGGGCTTATGTTGAAAATAATCATTGTATAGATGAGATCCATATTCAACGCTGCTAGCACGGAGGAGGTGGGCTTCGAACGGTTTTACAAGGCTTATCTTTTGCATCTCCCGTAGCTTCACTTCCCTTAGGAGAGTCTCCACATGGTGGAGAGGGTCTTACGCATATCTCGGGTTTACCTTTTAACACATAAGTTTATGTAAAAAGTTATAATAAGAGATTAAAATATATATATATATATATATATATATTTACTTAGGGCTTCTAGTTAAATGTTTTTAATCGACAAGACAAATTAATCAGTTTGTAAAGTAGACCGTTTTAGTTACGGGGACGAATTGAAGAGGTTACATATCTGTGACAGAGATTTTGGAATAAGCTAAGGGACTTACCTTGGTAGACATGAGCCTGAAAGGATAGACATAGAACTATATGAAGCAAACATAGAAGAAGAAAAGCTTGTTTTGTTTTCTTCATTATCATTGTTCTTAATTATCTCTCCCATGTCGACCAGTAATTGTATATATATAAAAATTGAAGTAGAAACAATCAAACATATGGTGAATAAATAAATTTGAAGTCAAGTTTTGACTTCTTGTTTTCCTATGAAAACGCGGTTTTGTACAAATAAAGACTTAACTAATAGTATTAAGTTAATTAGTCCGATTGGTAAGCACGTATTGGTGTGTGTATCTTTAACATCTGTTCTTTCATATACTTTTTTTTGGGTGCAAATGTTAAGGTTTTATATCAATTTTAATTTGCGACAGTAATTACATAAATAAACAAAAAGACGGAAATATCGAAAAAACTATAGAAAAATACTATAGCAAACGACAAAAATATAAAAAGGATACAAGTGAACGGAAACCAAAGCAAAGTCACCACGGCAAACAGAAAGATCTGTTGGGGTATCCAAAGATAACTTGTTAAGGAAACACCCAATCCCAAATTATTGCAACTTAGTTATTTGCACCCCTCAATTTCGAAGAAATCCAAACCCCCATCATTGTCGCAACAAAGACCCTCTACAAAGAGCTAGACCTCGCCTGCAAGCGGTGGTGCCTACTGCTCCTTCGGTAGCGGACACAAAAACAGTTCCGGTTTGCTGCAAAACCGAATCCGTCACCTTTATTCAATCCCAAGAAACCTCAAAGCCTGCCACCGTACCAACACTTACGCTGCGCATCCAATCCAAGATCCCTAGCGAAACGAATCCAAGAACAAACAAAAAAGTGATGTGGAATGGGCCAATCCGAAGACCAAGAAGACAACCCCAAAGGCTTTGTTGATCAGACTTCACTACCGAGAAAAGCCGACCAAACCTGCGGCCAAACCATAATGGTTTTTCATATTTAACCACAATGGTATTATTTATCGCTCTTTATCCGCCAAAAATCGTATACCGCTTTATGAAATTTGTTGGGTTATTATGGGTGCAAGATTTTTTTTGGAAGTTCCAATAAATTGAAGGTGAAACTATTCACCGTTTTTAACAAAAAAAAAAAAAAATGGTTAGTTTTGTTGTGGATGGTAGACCGTGAAATTAAAATTGAAACATCTTTCCGCAATCAGATGTAAATCATTTGCGTAAACTATATTAAGCCTCATTAAAAAACAAAAAGAACAGATAAGCCTCATGATCCTCACAAAAGTATTCAACCCTTCCAAATATTTTTATAATAATTTACATATGCCTATTGAATATTCAGAGATCACAATTACTCAACATATCTTGTTTTAGGTACAAGGATCTCTTTTCCTTCAAAAACTGGTAAAACTAAGCCCTCGTTGAAACTCTTTCTTCCCAAGCACGTTCTATTTCTTGACAACAATGCAGCCTCAACCAAAGTGGGCTTCGATTTTGTTCTCTTGGAAGCCTTCTTCTTGTAATCACCCACCAACGAAACCACCTCTTCCTCCGAGACTAGAGCCACGTAGAAGTCTGAGCTCGGCTCGGGGCTAATCGTGAATTTCGCAGACTTGAAATCCCAATACCCTTTACAGGGTTACCTTCCAACTCGAACGGCTTGTAGCCTTTCTTGTTCTACAAATGCCAAGTCTTGATATCAACCTCGCAACAGTAATTCATATCGCCTTTCACACTAGTCACCATGATTGTAAGCGAATGGTTCGTAAGGTCTTGGAGAAGAAGAAGGAAGGTCACTTCAGGTCTTTACTTGGCTCACTTAATAGTCGATTCTTACATTAAATGTTATAGCTTCGATCATAGCTTTCGATTGTGATATCTCTTAATTAAACTCTATATAACAATGCATGCGACACAAGTGGATGCATCAATGGAGTAACAAGGCGTCCTTCTTCATCCTTCACTAAAGGCAGTTCCATAGAGATCCCAGAGTTCTTGAAGAAGAAAGGCCGCTCTCGCTATCCTCGCCTCTAGACCAACTTTGATCACTCTACTAGGTGGTTGATTCGTTTGGGTAAGTAAATTGCCTCTCTGGTGATTCTTTTAATAGGTGACTAGGTGTTAGAAATTGTTTTATTGTTGATTATTATATTAATAGTAATAATGTTCATTGACAGATGATGTTTATATATCTCAGTCTCTCTGTCACACTTGTTTCAAGAGTTTGCCTTCTAGTAATTGCAATTAGATAAATGTCTAGTTGTCTACTCTGCTTTGTACATACTCCATTATATTTCATGAGCCCTTTGATTTTCATTTTTGTTATATCCTCCTATCTACAGACACATTTTTATGAAATTAATTTTACATATGTATGTATCAACATAAACAGAGAAATTAAGGAGAGAACCATCCTCAAGACCTCAACCCACGGTTAAATTTTTTTAAATGTATATGTAACCGTTAGTAGAAATAATTTGTTATTATTATTATTATTAAAATGTTGCCATTTATATATGATTTATTAAAATAAATGATTAAAAGGAAAGACATAATCATGCAATAATATTTTATATTTGGCACAGCATGCAAACAATTATTTGGGATGGTATGGTTACAAAACTAAACACTGGCGTTATATCCATGGTTGGCTTCTGTGAGAACTTTTGGTCGAATCTGAATATATAATTTCATATTAGTCCCAAATCTACACGAGAGGAGGTCTTCCAACTTTATTACAAACCCTTTTACTTTGTCCCATAACTTGACTTCAACGAGCATGAGAACCTCTACATGAAGTGGAGGGTGGTGTGTATGACCGTTCCTCACCTGTTAACACACATGAGTCAGTATGTCAAAAGAAAAACCAACGGAGAGATTTTATAATAATAGATTATCTTGAAATAGTAAGCTACATAAACTAAACTTTAATGTGACAAAGATTTTCGAAATAAAAAGAGACTAACCTTGGCGTCGGCGACAGACGATCCGTCTAGCCTCTGTGAAACGAACCTGAAAAGATAGACATAGAAGTAAATGAAGCAAAGTTAGAAAAAGAAAAACTTGAGTTGTTTTCTTCATTTTAATTTGTTCCTCTCTCAAGTGTCGACCATTAGTGTATATATAGAGATATATTGTAAAGCAGACAAAAGCAAACGCATAGTGGATATAGAAATTTGAAGTGTCAACTTCTACTTTTTTATAAAAATACGGTTCTTTAGAAATACAATGTAACATCTTAATAAAACAAATAAACACTTTACTAAATTCCAATTTTATGAACCTAGCTAGGTAATTACGAATGCGAGACTTTTAGAGGTTCCGATATATTCTACGTACATATGACGACTATTCAATACTCCCAAAATATTTTAGTTTTGAAGGGCTTTATGAAATAGGGGCGAAGGAGCTCTCAAGGATCACTTGTTTTTGCCTTATATGGCCCTCCGTTTTTGACTATTATTTCAATATCTCAGTCTGTGTCCCACTTATAATTTCAAGAGGTTTGCCTTGTAGTAACTGCAACTGGATAAATGGATACAAAGGTTAACAAAAAACTCTACTACTATGTTATGTCCAGAGCCGTGCCTCTAGTATAATGTCAAGAAACATTGGCCTACGGCTCCAAATTTTTTTAAAAAATTTGTTAAGAGGCCTTCAAGTATAAGTTAGGCTTATTTTAGACATATTTGAATTAATATAAAAATTGAAAAACTAAAACTTAGAAAAAAGGAAAACAAAATCAATCAAAGAATTAGAACAATTACCGAAAGAAGTTACAAGGCCTATTGAAGTGTTAAACTTTTTGAAGAAAGTTCAGGATTTTTATCCTCACTCATGGATCGCTTATCGGATATTATTGACGATTCCAGTCTCAGTTGCATCTGCTGAAAGGAGTTTTTCAAAGTTAAAGTTGATCAAATCTTACCTTCGATCAAGTATGTCACAAGAAAGATTGAGTGGTTTGGCTACTTTATCTATCGAAAGAGGTTTGGTTAGAGAAGTTGACTTTGAAAAGTTGATCAATGATTTTGTGGGAAAGAAAGGAAGAAGAATTACCTTTTAAACTATCTTTGTGTTTGCTTCTTTAGTTTTTTTTTAATGTCACACGACAAGATTTATGCGTGACACTTTTCTTCTTGTTGGTTTTATTATTATATACATTTTTATTTAATATGAATTGAGAATTTTTTTTTTTACTATTGCCTACGGCAACATTTCACCTTGGCACGGCTCTGGTTATGTCTATACTCCAATATTTTCGTTTGCCCTTTGAATGTTATTTTGGATACTCTATCAGTCTATATACACATGTTTATGAATTACTTCTAGATGTGTACGTATGTATGAATGTCTTATCAATATGAATAGAGATTTAGGAAATATCAAAACGAGAGGACCATATAAGATGGAAGCGTTGTTAAATGTTAATGTCTGCATTAAATATGTTCCTTCGAGCTCCTTCGCGAGTCACGGCACAATCACGATATCATATCTCGAAACAATCTTTATGTCAATCACAGTTAAACAATCTTCCATATGTTCAAGTTTTTATTTTATTTTTATAAGTTCACCAATGTTCAGTTCAACAATCTATAAAAACGTTTTGAAACTAAAATTTCTATTTTTATAACTCATTATCAGCATCATTAAATTCCACAATCACCTTACCGAAACAACCTTCCACGAAATCTCCCTAGATCAAGTTCTCAGCCTCATGAGCCTCACAAAAATATACTATAGAGATGATTACAACTGTGGGCATCTTTCACTTTTTTATTAAAACATGCCCTTTTCTAATTCGAAATGACCTGTTTGTCCCCATGGACAAGACGAAGACGTAGGTAATGGACAAGACGAAGACAAAGGTAATGGACAAGACGAAGAGGAAGACGAAGATAATGGACAAGACGACGACGAAGACGAAGGTAATGGACAAGACGAAGATGAAGAAGAAGTCGAAGAAGAAACTGATGGACAAGATGGCGATGGACAAGATGAGTTTCGTTCCACATAAGAAGATGACGAACATGTCGGCCATGGACAAGATGAGTCTGCTCCCAGACCCGAAGACAATAATGTTAATGTAATAGAAAAGACGAAGACGAAGAAGAAGTCGAAGACGAAGAAGAACTCGAAGAAGAAACTGATGGACAAGACGACAATGGACAAGATAAGTTTCGTCCCACAGAAGAAGCTGATGGACATGACGGTGATGGACAAGATGAGTCTGCTCCAAGACCCGAAGACAATAATGTTAAAGATGGCTGACGTGTCAAATGGAGACAATCTCACGCGGCACAATCAAAAATTTCATACATACAATTGGAAGGGTATTAGTGACTATTCATCCTGCCCATGCCACAAAAAAGGGCAAAGTTTGAAAGATCCATCAAAAAATGGCATATTTGAAAAGTGGGTCTTCACTTATGGCATAATCCACAAAATTCCTCTATACTATATACATGTTTTTGTTGTTGTTAAGTAGTTCTACATTCCAATCCAGAATTTATAATAATTTCGGGAGCTTATAGCTATCATGTAAAGTTTATGGTGATAAAAAAATTAATCCTTAAATCTTTCAATAAATAGATAATGGTATGGGAACTATCATCACTAAAACCAAGGTGGCGCAGTTCAAATTAAAGTTTTGGTTGAATAATAGATAGAGGATTTGCCATGTAAATCAAGACAAGGAAACAAATCACACCATCTACATCATCTTCGTGGATTTCTCCTTCGGATATGATAGTCCATGTAACTCTACAACAAGTAACTGTATAATCTCTAGTAGCAATATTATTAACCAAAAAAAAATCATTATTTTTAATTTTACCATATATGCTTTTTTGAAAGAAATGATAAAAAGTCATAGTTTAGCGATATTTTTGGCACAACATATGCAAATAATTATTTTAAATAATATATACGGTGAAACCTCTATAGATTAATATTTGATAAATTAATAGCTCAATAAATTAACTCAAATTTACCCATATCGACTCAATTTTTTGTTAAAATAACTAGACTAACACTCCATCAAAAGAGATTACTAGGCTAACCCAACTGTATTGTTAAAAGACCATTTAACATTTGTATGATTTTTAGTTTAGAAAAATCAATTAATTTTAACTTAAAAAAAAGAACTCAGGTTTCCCCTTTTCTCAAATCGTCGTAACCCAATTTTTGAAATCAGAATTTTTCGCACCACGCCAACTCGCCACCAGACTCTTCTCTTTTTCCCTTTTCTCAAATCGTCGTAACCCAATTTCACCTCACCACCGGAATTCCCTCTCTCACATCTCCTTTAGCTTTGATTTCGCCGGACCTTATCCACTTCCGTTTAAATCTGCTACTAGGGCTGTCAAATTGGTTGGGTGACCATGGGCGTGGCCCAATTAAAAAGTTATTGGGTGGCCATAATTTTAGGCCCAACATGAACTGGTCAATTTGGTCCACGCCCAAGCTGACCCGCGGGAAAAATGGGCTGATCCGCGGTCAAATGGTCCACGCCCAAAAATAGGGATTTCTGATTTCTCTCGACGGCGAGTCGACGACTCCTTCAGTCCTTCTTCCTTTCTCCTTCGATCGATCTGCTCGAGTGATCAAGACCCATCTCTCTCGTTTCCAATCGCAGGTAAGCTTCTTCAACTTAAACGGATTGGTTAGTAGACTCAGTATTTGTTCGATTTAGGTTTCATATCTGGGTTCGATTTAGGTTTTTACAACAGTTAGATTTCATATCTGGGTTCGATTGTTTGTTGGATTTACTTATTTCCTGTGACTATTTGGGATTTCATATCTGTTGTTTCTTCTTGTCTTATGTTGTTTATCATAAACAAGTAACTCTGTTGGCTATGTCTCTGTTAACAACGAATTTATACTTGTTCTCTGTGACTATTTGGTATGTTTCGTCTTCTTAGTTCTTATTGTTGTGTTGTGTTGGGTCTGTTTAGTAACTTTAGTTCATATGAAACTTATTGTTTGTTTGTTGTTTCAGAAAAATGGAAGTCATGAGTTTGAATGATGAAAACGACTTGACTGATGTTGAAATGGGTCATCCGAATGATGTGGTGGATGAAGAGATGGAATCACTAGAGAGAAATCAAGGTACACAAATCAAAGCTCAGTCTAGTCGTAGAGTGTCGAGATGTTGGAAAAAATTTACCATAATAGGAGGGAAACTACCTGACGGTAAATACAATATTAGATGCAATTGTTGTAAGAAGCACTACTACTTAGATCTTCACAGAAATGGAACCAACACTCTACTTCACACATGAGAGGATGTGGTATCGAAGTACACCTAGAAGTAGCTCTCGGAAACTAGATATGGTAGTCTTCAGAGAAATGATAGCAATGGCTATTATTGAACATGATTTGCCATATTCTTTTGTTGAGTACAAAAGAATCAGAATGGCTTTCACTTATGCTAATTCTACTATTCAGTTTTGGAGTAGAAATACAGCAGCATCTCGATGTTTTAAACATCTATGAGAAAGAGAAATGAAGCTTAGGACACTCTTGGCTAATATTCGAATAGGGTTTGCCTAACAACTGACCTTTGGAGGGCCATTACCATAGAAGGGTATATTTGCTTGACAGTTCATTTCATTGATTCTGACTGGAACTTAAAGACAAAGATACTTTCTTTCTCATTTCTCCTCCACACACGGGGATTGCTATTTCGATGAGGCTGATTGAGTTGCTAAAAGAATGGGGATTAGAAAAGAAAATCTTCTGTCTGATCAGAGATAATGCATCTTCAAATGATAATATGCAAAACATTATGAAGGGGCAGCTTCAGAAAGATCTAGTATGCAATGGAGAGTTCTTCCATGTTCGGTGTTCAGCACACATACTAAATCTCATCGTTCAAGATGGATTATCGGTGATTGGTGAAGCGTTGCAGAAAATTAGAGAGAGTGTGAAGTTTGTTAAAAGGTCTGAAAGTAGAGAGATTATGTTTGAGAACTGTGTGGAAACTGTTGGAATTCGAGGCAAAGATAGTCTTGTTTTAGATGTTACTACTAGGTGGAACTCTACGCATTTGATGCTCATTAGAGCTCTAAAGTTCAAAGATGCTTTAAGTAACCTTTCTGATGTGGAACCAAGTTATAAAAGTTTTCCAACAGCTTTAGAGTGGAGCAGAGCAGAATTAATAGCTGAGTTCTTAAGCCCATTTTCTGAAATGACCAACATGATTTCGGGTTCTTTTTTTCTACAGCAAACTTGTACTTTATACAAGTTTGGAAGATAGAAAACTGGTTGAGAGAACATGAGTTGTCTACTGATGGGATTATTTTTGAAATGGTGGAAGTTATGAAAGAAAAATTTGGAAAATACTGGGAAGAATACAGTGACATACTCGCAATTGCAGCGGTTCTTGATCCAAGAATGAAGTTCTCTGTCCGGAGTATTGCTACACTACTTTAAATCCAGCCACCAAGAAGTTAAGATTGTCACATGTCCGCTCCAAGATGTATAATCTTTTTAAGGCTTATCAAAAAACCAAAGAAACAATGCTGCTTCAGCCACTTCACAGCCATTACCCAAGATATTCCTGCAGGATACATGTAAGTTTTCATTTGATCTCTTTACAGCTCTTGTTTTTATGTTTTCTGTAAGTTTTCATACAAGTTTAGCTAATGTTCTATGTATTTTCTCGAGGGATTTTATGCTTTTTTTTCTCAAAAATCTGGTGGTAGTGGAAAGTCAGCTCTAGACATTTATTTGGCCGAGCCAGTGATGGATATGGTTACATTTAAAGAGATGAATGTGTTAACATATTGGAAGGATAACTCTTCTCGTTTTAAGGAGTTGTCAAGTATGGCATGTGATGTTTTGAGTATCCCAATAACAACAGTAGCTTCGGAATCCTCATTCTCTATAGGAAGTAGAGTTCTTAACAAATATAGAAGCTCTCTTTTACCCACTAATGTTCAAGCTTTGGTTTGTACAAGAAATTGGTTAAGAGGCTTTCCAAACATAGGTAAGTTGGTCTTTCATATATATCATATAATCTTCTTCTTTCATATAATGTTGCTGTTTTAAATCTTTTCAGAGGATGAGAAAGAAGAGGAGAAAGAAGAGGAGAAAGAAGAGAAAGAAGAGGAGAAAGAAGAATCTTAAGCCTCTTCTTCTTAAGGCTTCATGCTTTTGCTGATTCTTGTGAAGAGAAGAAGAAGAACCAAATTTCAGAATTGAATTTATGTTTCAGATTGAATTTAGGCTTCAGTATGTTCAAACATAAATAGATACTTCATATGTGAATTTAAACCAAATCAAGAAGAGGCTTCAGTTTGTATTTCAGAATTGAATTTATGTTGAATTACTGTTTTTTTTATGTATTGGACTTTGGACTTGGTCGTAATTGGGCTTGGTCGTAATTGGGCTTGGTCGTAATTGGACTTAGTCATTTCTGTCCAAAAATAAAAAATGTCCAGTTGGACAAGCCCAGTTGGGGATGGTCAAGACCAATTGACAGCTCTATCTGCTACCCTCCTCTGTTTAAATCCGTCACTGGTTCCATCCACTCCTCTACTATGTTTTGTTCAAGGAAGATCTTTAGTGCAGACGTTTGGATATTTCATTTGCCCTTTGAATTTCATTTTGGTTACTCTCTGAGTCTATATGCACATGTTTATGAATTTACTTCTAGATGTGTATGTATGTATGAATATCTTATCACTATAAATAGAGATTTATGAAAATATCAAAACGAGACCATATAAGATCAAAGTGTGGTTAGATGTTAACGTCTGCACTAAATATCTTCCTTCGAGCTCCTTCGCGAGTCACAGCACAATCACGATATCAAATTTCAACGTCCATCATAGTTGAACAATATTAAGATGTTCAAGTCCTTTTTTTTTTTTAATAAATTCACGAATGTTCAGTTCAACAATCTGTAAAAACGTTTTGAAACTAAAGTTTCAGTTTTTTTTATAACTCATTATCAGCATCATTAAAAAGAAAAACATAATCAAGCAATAGTCTTTAGCACAGCTAGCGTGCAAACAATTATTTGGGATGATATGGTTTACAAAACTAAACTCTGGCGTAATATCCGTGGTGGGCTTCTGTTGAAACTTTTGGTCGAATCTACATGCGAGGAGGTCTTCCAATTCTTCTGTTACACTCCCTTTTAATTTGTCCCATAACTTGACTTCCACTAGGAGAACCTCCACATGATCGGGACGGTGGTGTGCGTCCCCGTGTGGGCCGTAACCGAGGCGCTAAGAGACAATAAAAGACACGGCACAGTTTATTACACTAATTCGATAGTAGATTACTTAAATTTTACTGAGACAGAGATTTTCGAAATAAGAAGAGACTGACCTAGGCGAGGGGAAGGGAATCTGGCCTCTGTGACACCAACTTGAAAACATAGATACAGAAGTAAATGAAGCAAAGTTAGAAATAGAAAAACTTTTGTTGTTTTCTTCATTATAATTTGTTCCTCTTTCAAGTGTCGACCACTAGTGTATATATAGAGATGTATTGTAAAGCAGACAAAAGCAAACGCATAGTGGATATAGAAATTTGAAGTGCCAAACTTCGTCAACTTCTTATTTTCTACAAAAACACTGTTTTGTAGAAATACAAGGTAACATCTTAATAAAACAAATGAAACACTTTACTAAATTCCAGTTTTATGAACCTAGCTAGGTAACTACGGATGCAAGACTTTTAGAGGTTTTGATATATTCTACATATGACGACTATTAAATACTCCCAAATCATTTTTGCCTTGAAGGAGCTAGGATCCCTGGTTTTTGCTTATGGCACCCCGTTTTTGACTTTCATTTCAATATCTCAGTCTGTGTCCCATTTGTTTCAAGAGTTTTGCCTTGTAGTAATGGCAATTGGATAAATGGATATAAAGGTTAACAAAAATCACTCTACTGCTCTGGTAGTCTGTTTTGTAAATACTCCAATATATTTCATTTGCCATTTAAATTTCGTTTTGGTCACCCTCTAAGTCTATGTACACCTGCTTATGAATTTACTTCTCGATGTGTATATAGAATGGTTACTTCTCTAAGTCTTATACATATATATTAATAAAAACGAGAAGACCATATAGACTTAACTAGAGAGTAAACCAATTCATACACATCGAGAAGTATATATATAGAAATTAGGGAAAAAATCAAAACGAGAATATCAGATAATTAAGATCAAAGTGTGTTTAACTGTTAACGTACGTCTGCACTAGATATATTCCTTGGAGCTCCTTAGCTAGTCACGACACAATCACAATCTCCCATCTCAAGATGTTCTACATCTACGCAGACAAATAACTACGTAACCGATCTAGTAGTGTTGTTGTTACTAATTATTAATTATTGTATTTATCTTCTACAACATGTATACATGATTTTTTAAAAGGATTGTTATATAATAAGAGATCTCTTTATTGTTGATAAGGTGTTGAATGCTTCTAGTAAACGGGACAAGGTAATCCGTTTGTAAACTAGACCGTTCTATTTTTGGGGAGAACTAATCGCCCATCATCTGCGACAATTCAAAACATTATTTGAATTTTATTTTGGTTACTTTGCGATATCTATATATGAATGCTTGATCAATCTAAACAGCGAAATTAAAAAATATGTGGTTCTACACTATATCCCAAATAGCTTCCTCGCGAGTGGCACAATATATACGTCTCACGAAATTCTACGTACATCTAAGACAATTATAAATCTTATGATCGATGGAGCATATATGGTTTTGATTGTTTAAAACAATATGAAGGAATTTACAAGTAGTTATGTAACCTTTAGTAACATCGTTATTACTTTTTTTTTTACCTGTATACATGAGTTTTTGAAAGAAATGACACACACAAAAGCATAATTTAGTGATATAGTTGGCAAATAATTATTTTGGATGATATGGTTACTAAATAAAACATTGGTATAACATCTGTAGTGGGCTTCTGTGTAAAAAATCTGACTCTATAAATCCATATTCAACGTTGCTAGCATGGAGGAGGTGGGCTTCGAACGGTTGTACACGGCTTATGTCCTCTAGGAGAAGCTCCACATGGCGAGGAGGGTCTTACGCATATCTCTGGTTGACCTTTAACACACATATATAAATTTATTTAAAAGTTATGATAAGAGATTTTTAAAAATAGTTACTTACGGTTCTAAATGGTTTTAATAGACAAGATAAACTAGGAGTTTGTAAACTAGACCGTTTTATTTTTGAGGACGAATTAATCGTTCCGACAACTACAACCATTGAAGAAGGTTACTTATTTATTGTGACAGATTTTGGAATAAGAAGAGACATACCTGAAAGGATAGACCTAGAAATATATGACTCATGTAATATGAAGCAAACATAGAAGAAGAAAAGCTTTTCTTGTTTTCTTCATTATCTTTGTTCTTCTCTCACATGTCGACCAGTAAGTGTATATATACAAAAGATTGAAATTAATAAATAATTTTAAAGTCAAACTTTTGACTTTTTTCCTATGAAAACGCGGTTTTATACATTAGCCATCTACCATCTTCTGAATAAACAAATAAATACATCCCTAAATCAACTTCAGCCTCATGATCCTCACAAAAATATTCAACCCTTCCGAATATCTTTCTAATAATTTACATATGACTATTAAATATTCAGAAATCACAATTTGTTAATATATCTTTTTTAGTAACAGGGCTCTCCTTTTCTTCACAAGCTGGTAAAACTAAGCCCTCGTCGAAAAACTCTTCTTCACAGGCAGTTCTCTTTCTTGTAGAACAAGGCAGCCTCAAAGAAAGTGGGCTTCGATTTTGTTCTCTTGAAAGCCTTTTTCTTGTAATCACCCACCAACAAAACCATATATTCCTTCGAGACTAGAGAAACTATAGAAGTCTGATCTCAGCTCATGGCTAATCGTGAATTTTGCAAGACTTGAAATCCCAATTCACCTAGAGTGGTGATAACACCATATTTTGCATGTTTTTAAGGTCTAGTTTCATAGGTTTTTAATCTCTCTTTGTATAGTTTTGAGAGTTTCTCTTGCATTTGAGTCTCTTTGTGTTTTAACTTGCATTTTAGAAGTTCTATGCGATTTAGTATTAGTTTCTTGCATTTACACTCCACATTTAGGATGTTAATTGCACATTTGCATATGAATTAATCTTTTGTAGGGTTTGAAGTGGATGTACAACACAAGGGAGCAAAATGATGCAAAGAAGGGAAAGGATGTTCAAGAATAAATCCCGAGTGCTTTAAATATCGACTCAGATGAAGACCTTCCGTTGCGTTTAAACTCTAGAACCCTTGACAAAAGTTATAGGAAATTGAGTTAGCTTTCCAATGGAGGTGGTCTAGAGCTATTTGGATGAACCATTAAAGAGTTATGATCGAATTAGTGACCATCGATCATAATCAGCGGCCAAGACACACCGATGGAACTTTGAAGATTTCACCTGGCACTTTGCATGGACAACCACAGCGGTCAAGCATGACCGAAGAAAGATTGCGGTCATCCGTAGTGGTCTAGCAAGACCACTGGAAGCCTTCCTCTTTTGTTATTTTTCTCTCCTCTTATAGATAGACGAAAAAACCTAATATGAGGGGGCATTCTTGTTTTTGTGTTTTCTCTCTTAGCCTCTTTGGAGGTTTAAGAAAACTTTGTGCTTAATCATAACAATTTCAAGTATCAAAACCTTTCTTCTTCTTTAATCCTTCACCACTTACCTTTCTTATCATGATTTCTATGGATTCAAACCATTGGATTTATGTTTTCATGAAGTTAGGAGAGTAGTCTTTTAGATGAGTTTAGGGTTTGGTAATTGAGATGATTGATGGATTGTTGGTGATGTTTAGGGCTAGATTATATGTTAGTCTTTCATTTAGGATAATTATAATGCTAGATTAGACAAGAGATTGTTAATCTAGATCATTTGCATTTTCATGCCCACAAAGTGTTTGTTAAAATGCTTGAATGAAGCCTAAATATGCATTTCACACTTTACCTATGAGAATAGTTGTATAAGTTGATTTGTGGCTTGATTGGAACTTGTTATTAATGCTCAATGATCATTTTAATTGCTAATGAGAGTTATTGTTAATTAGATGATTGTTGAAGAGACTTTTGTCATGAGAATGAATTAGTTTTATTTGTTGATCATATAGCCTAAGACATTGCTCCTCATATGCCCATTCATCATCATTTCATCTTAGTGCTATGCCATTCCCTAAGCTCATTGTTTTTATCATTTGATTTCAAAACCGATTTTCGTACCTCCCGCTTTTTTTTAAATTTGGCTTCTTTAAACAACTAAACTCTTTTGCCTTAGATTAAGTTAGAATCTTTGCAATCCTAGTGCCTTGGTTCTTTTGTCTCCGTGGATTCGACTCTTAAGTATTACAACGATACTTAGGGTTATTTGGTAACCCGGGATTGGAATCAAAAACCCCTTTATCAAGTGGGTTACCTTCCATCTCCAACCTACAACTTATAGCTATTAGAGGGAGCAAGATGCGTATTTTGCGGATCAAATAATGTGAACAGTAGAGTTTGTTTATGAAATGAAGTCCGTGAAGTATACGAAGTCCAAACCGAAAAGTATTCTAGAATTCCTAGTGTGATAAGGATTAGGTTATTTATATATGTATCATAAGATTTAGATAAGTCCTAACTCTAGTTAGGATAAATTTAGCTCTTGTGTATATATAGAATTGTATCAATAACACAAATACAAAGCATTCTCTCTTCCTAACAGTAGCCTTTCTTGTTCTAGAAATGCCAAGTCTTGATATCGACCTTGCAACAGTAATTCATATCTCCTTTTCACACTAGTCACTATTATAGTGACACTATAAATGTAAGCGAATGTCTTACATCCGTGGTTCATTTTTTAAGTAACTATATAACCTTTAGTAGCAATTGTTGTTGTTATTATTATTATTATTATCATTAAATCGTTGCCATGTATATAGAGTTTCAAAAAGAAATGAATAAAAACACAGACAAAATCAAGAAAAAAGTTTTGGCACAGCGTACTGGCGTTATATTCGTGGTGAGCTAATTCTGTTGAAAACTTTTGGTCGAATCTGAATGTATAAATTCATATTAGTCCCAAATCTACACGAGAGGAGGTTTTCGAACTCTTCTACAAGCCCTTTTAATTTGTCCCATAACTTGACTTCCACTAGGAGAACCTCCACATGATCGGGAGGGTGGATTGAGTATCCGATCCTCACCTTTTAACACACATGTGTCAATATGTTAAAATAAAGAAAAACACCGCAGAGATTATTTACACTAGATAGTAGATTACTTAAATTTTAATGTGACAGAGGTTTTTGGAATAAGAAGAGACTGACCTAGGTGACGGAATCTAGCCTCTGTGACACGAACCTGAAAGGATACACATAGAAGTAAATGAAGCAAAGTTATAAAAACAAACATTTGTGTTGTTTTCTTCATTATTATTTGTTCTTCTCTCACGTATCAACCAGTAGTGTATATATATAGAGAGATTGAAAAGCCGACAAAAGCAAACGTATAGTGGTCTAATGGCTATATAAATTTGAAGCGTCAAACTTCGTCAACTTCTTCTTTTCTACAAAAGCACGGTTTTCTAGAAATACAATGTAACATCTTAATTAAACAAATAAATACTTTACTAAATTCCAATTTACGAACCTAGCAGGTAATTACGGATGCAACACTTTTTAGAGGTTATAAGTTATATAATCTTATATTCTACATATGACTATTCAATCCTCACAAATCATTTCTGCCTTAAAGGAGCTTTATGGAACTAGGGACGAAGGAGCTCGCGAGGATCTCTGGTATATGCCTTATGGTACTCGGTTTTTGACTTTCATTTCAATATCTCAGTGACTCAGTCTGTGTCCCACTTGTTTCAAGAGTTTTGCCTTATAGTAACTGCAATTGGATAAATGGATATAAAGGTTAAAAATAAAAGTTCTAATCTGTTTTGTTCATTCTCCAATATTTTCGTTTGCCCTTTGAATTTCATTTTGGTTACTCTCTGTATACACATGTTTATGAATTTACTTCTAGATGTGTATGTATGAATGTCTTATCAATATAAATAGAGATTTAGGAAATATCAAAACTAGAGACCATATAAGATCAAAGTGTGGTTAAATGTTAAGGTCTGCATTAAACATGTTCCTTCGAGCTCCTTCGCGAGTCACGGCACAATCACGATATCATATCTCGAAACAATCTTTATGTCAATCACAGTTAAACAATCTTCCAATGATCAAGTTTTTATTTTATTTTTATAAATTCACCAATGTTCAGTTCAACAATCTATAAAAACGTTTTGAAACTAACTTTTATATTTTCTTTATAACTCATTATCAGCATCATTAAATTCCAAAATCACACTACCGAAACAACCTCCCACGAAATCTCCCTAGATCAAGTTCTCAGCCTCATGAGCCTCACAAAATATATTATATACATTTTTTTTGTGTGTGTGAAGTAGTTCTAGATTCCAATCCAGAATTTATGTAAAGTTTCGGGAGCTTATAGCTATCATGTAAAGTTTATGGTGATAAAAAATTACATCACCGAAAATCAACCCTTAAATATTTCAGTAAATAGATACTGGTACGCGAACTATCATCACTAAAACCAAGGTGGCACAGTTCAAAGGTGTTGGTTGAATGATAGAGGATTTGCCAGGTAAATTAAGACAAGGAAACAAATCACACCATCTACATCATCTTTCGTGGATTTCTCCTTCGGCTATGATCCATGTAACTCTACTACAAGTAACTGTATAATATCTAGTAGCAATATTATTAACCAACAAAAAAAACATCATTATTATTTTTAATGTTACCATATAGATCATACCTGTACACATGCTTTTTTTTTAGAGAAATGATAAAAATTCATAATTAAGCGATATTTTTGGCACGACATGCAAAGAATTATTTTGAATGATATGTTTACTAAACTTAACATCGGTAAGTGTTGTATCTTCTGTGGGTTCCTGTTGAAAATCTTTGTCTAACCTGACTGTATAAATTCATATTCAGCGTTGCTATTGCTTTGGCGGACAGCGCCGATCTTTAGGAGGAGGAGGAGATCTTGGAATGAGAGAGCAAAATGATCCGTTTATAAACAAGACGCTCTATTTTGGGACAAATTAATCGCCCCGTCAGCAGCTATAAGTTATAACCATTCAAAACATTTCTTAAGTTTTAATGTGAGAGAGATTTTTGGGATAAGTAGAGACTGACGACCTAGTGGAGGGAGTGTCGCTGCTGTGAGACGAACACGAGAGGATAGACAAATAAGTAGATGAAGCAAACTTAGAAGAAGAAAAGCTTTTGTAGTTTTCTTCATTATCATTCTTCTCGATCTCTTCCGTGCCGACCAGCCGTACTGTGTATTAGTGCATATATATATTAGATTGAAGCAAATAACATCAAATGTATAGTGAATAAATAAATTTGAAGTCAAACCTCGATGACTTCATGTTTTCTACGAAAACGCGGTTTTGTACATCAGCTATAGTAACATCTTAAAAGCGTAACCCTACCGACACCACCTCTCAGAAAACCCCCGTAAATCAACATATTGCATCACCGGAAACCAATCTTTGAAATCTTTCAGTAAAAGGATAACTATATTCATTTAACTAATGACATACTTTTTTTAGTAATCAAAAATTAAAAAATGGCATCAAGTAGATAGTAGTCTAGCTGCACTTGTACTAGTTAGCAGAGCCGGCTCATATAAGAGGGCGGGAGGGGCGACGGCCCCGGGTCCAATCCCGTATCCTAATAATTAAGAGGCCGGATTTAAAAAAATTTTATATGTAAAATATTTAAATATTTTAAAAAATAGATTGAAACGGGCCCAAAAAATATATTTTCATTATAAACTTTACACAAATATTACTAATTTTAAAAAATTGAAGGGTCCAAAAAAAATTTTAGTAAAAAAATTAATCAAAAACTTAAAAAATTTAAATTTTAGGGGTCTAAAATTTTTTTTTGCCCTAGGGCCCGTGTTTATGTTGAGCCGGCCCTGAGTTAGACCCGTTTAGGAGGGAGAGTGGGAGAAAATTACCATTAAATAAGGTGCTGTTAAAAGCTGCTCTTACGCTTAGAAAGACTACAGACCAAAATCCTGGATTTTACTGGTTAATAAAAAAGGTAAAAAAAAAATAGCATCACCTCTCGTTAGATTTTGTGTGTGTGTGATAAACTGTGAATTATATTACCAAATTGGAAAGAGTTTAATTACAAGAGTTTTAGGGGTAAGAAGCTTCAACGGCAAAAAAAGAAGTAAAAAAGCCAAGTGAAACTAAACAGAGAACTATGAGTTAGATTAGGCTCGGGCGAACCATTTGGATACCGCAACCATTCGGTGATGGCGTGCTAAAAGGGTGTCCCGTATACTTCGATCAATCTGCTTAAAGATAGAAGTCAGGGTGGAGACAAGAGAGTTATGTAACATGTTATTTCTCTAGCGCCAGAAAAAGTACACGGTTGCATGAACTGTAATTCGCTTAAGAGTTGTAGAAGATCTGTTCCGAGATATATAGGACAATGGAGCAAGAGATGGTCCCTAGTTTCCAATTGGGAGTTTCATAGACAGCATGCTGTAGGACAGTTAGGATTCCAAGAGCTAGAATTTCTTTTTCACAAAATCAAATGAAATGCAATACATTTATATTTCGTTAACTCAACTAAAATTTTAATACATGACATATCATTTGGCTATATGGGATAAGATCTGAAGTAGTCTAATTGTGAAGTTTCTTTTCAGTAAATTTTGGATTGTTACAAATAACGATACTTAATCTCTTTCAACAGATTACCTAGATGTATAATACAATAATAATTGATTCCCACCTTTGCTATCTCCACCTTTGGATCTTCTTGGAATTGTATCTTGGATTGGTTTTGCCTCGTGTTACAAGAAAGTCAACATCATTGCCAAGTTAATTCTTCAAGCCACAGTTTATAAGCTATGGAAAGAGAGGAATATATGGTAGGGTTCATGGAGCTGCTCCTCACCATCAATCTCTTCTCGTCAAGGACATACAACTCCAAATGAGATGCCACATTCTCTTTCTAGACCGAAAGTTCTCACCTCCTCAGCTCGCCATCGGACTTCAGCTACTTGGTTCGGGTTCTATCAATTCAACACTTCACCACCTGCTTCCTAATACTGTCAATTATGGTTCTGTCGATGTGCTCTCATGAGTTTCTCATCTCTCTTTCTTTTACCTACTTCCTTGTGTCATCTTTGCCTTCCTTGTATTTCTCTTCTTTATCATTCTTTTTGTAACTCCAATTGTATCTCCAAATGGTATCTTCTTTGCAAAATGGTGAAAAGGAAACATAAATAAATGGTAATTGTGCTTCATACCATAAGATTTCAAAAGAATTAAGTCAAAAGTTGAGTGGTAATTTTGTAAATATCAAACATCATAAAATAATGGTTAAAAGATCATAATTCCTGCTTCTAAATATTGAAAATATTTTTTATTTTATCGTTATATTTGGATGTATCACGCTATATTGCTTATTGCTTATAATTTAAAGAATAAAATGGTCCAAAAAAGTTTATCTCTTTTTTGTCCTGCAAAACCGTGATATAATTTGGTATAACATCAATTTTTTCTAATTTTTTGATATCTCGAAAATTCACTCTTTCAAAAACATATTTATTTGATTTTGCGCATTACGTGAGTTAACGTCTACGTACTTTAGTTAAGAAAATATCGAAGCGAGAGGACCATATAAGAGCAAACTTCAAAGTGTGGTTAAATGTTAACGTCTGCACTAAATATATCCTTCTTCGATCTTCCTAAGGAGTACGACGACACACAATATTCCATCTCACTAAATTAGACATCCACATCAAACAGTCATATATGGACACGCATATATCATATGATGCTACAATTCTTTATGTAGAAAGATACATTTTTCGTATATTACTCTTTAGTTTTTGCTGGATGAAATTGTAGAAAAGAGTTAAGAACAATCTCAAATTAAAGACATAATCACAAGGGAACAAAAAATAAAAGTTGCTCAAGAGAAAAGTGAAGTTATCAAAGAGACAAATGAATTCCGTATACTAACACGTAGGGTACTTTCAAATTGCGACATGTTTATGTCAATCATAATGTAAATAGAAATTTTTTTGCGTAAATAGAATTTTTTTTTTTTTGTAAAATAACTGTTTATTTTTCAGATGTCATTATCAGAATCATTTAATTTTGTAACGTATCCCCACCTAACACACATTTTATTGAAATAAATCCTAAATCAACATCAGCCTCATGATTCTCTCAAAAAATCCAAGCCCTTTGAATGTTTTCTTATATTCTTCTACACATAACAATTTAATATTCACGAGCTACGACCCCAAAAATATTAGCAGTTGAGAACCTCAATCTCTTTACACATATTTCATTTTAAATTTTAAACGAAGATTGTTCAAAATGTCATAATCTGTCTAAAGCCAATATTTTGTGAGAAATTTTGATGACACGATTTTCTTTGAATGCAAAACATAACCTCTTCTTCTAAGGATCCAGAGCTTCACTTAAAAAAATCATTTAACACCATTTGTGGAGACTTGATTGCTTGCAACTTGCAAGAAATAAATTGAAATTAGAATATAAATAAATACTTAATATGATCGTCTAATCAATCGTTTAATTTTTATAGATGATTTATTTATTTATTTAGAGCCGAAGCAGTCCAATCTACAAAAAAAGACACGTAAAGTTGTCACTAACCATACAAAAGAAAACAAAAGCGGAATAAAATAAAAAGAGAAATTCACCAAACAATAAGTTAAAGTCGACGTGTAACACAACCTCCCACCCGATTTTTTTCTCCCAACAAAAAAATACATATTATCAACACCGGATCTCTCAGCACACAAACAAACACACACACACATCTCTCTTCATCTTTTTGTTTCCTTCAAGAATCTGAATCTGCTTTACTATTGTGTTAATCATGATGAACATCGACGATACAACGTCTCCAATGGCCCACCCGATCAGTCCATCTCAGCCTCCTTCCAACCAAACCAAACAAGATCCGAGTTTGCCCGACGAAGCTTCTTCTGTTTCCGAAAAGAGAGATCCAACTTTGCCTGAAGAGAAACAGAATCAAGAAGAAGAGAGAGTGGACTGTGGGAGAGAGAGGTTGAAGAAGCATCGGAGAGAAATCGCCGGTAGGGTTTGGATACCAGATATATGGGGACAAGAGGACCTTCTTAAGGATTGGATCGATTGTTCTACGTTCGACACGTGTCTAGTCCCCGCCGGAATCTCGTCGGCTCGTGCGGCTCTTGTAGAGGAAGCTAGGCGAGCTGCTTCAGCTTCTAGTGGGTTACATAATCGTTGCTTGATCTTACGCTGAATTTTATATAATATAAGATACATACTTAAAAAATGTGGTTCTTGTTCCTCAATAATATAAGACATTATTGTTATAGTGTTGATATAGTACTCTCATTCATTTTACTCGTATACTTTATGGAACATATTGCAAATTGCTTTGAGTGTGTTTAGTTGCGTATAGTTTGTTCATAGAGGAGAGTGTAGAACGGGTATTCTGATTTTGATTTTTGATAACTTGATTCGATTCGTCCAAGTCGTCGTATCTAAAATTCTTATCAACTATACAACTATCTGAAGACATTTTTGTGTATAGTAAGTAGAAAAACAATCAAAGTGCATAAAAATAGCAAAATTCATAAGTTTTTGTGTCAATCTGGAAAATTATGATTAACTTTAGAAATAAAAATTTATCAAAAAAAAACAAAAAACTTTAGAAAGAAATTTCTTTAAATTTTATTCATAAGAAAATCTCAAGCGAAGCAGATATCAGCGTTTCAAATTTTAGTATTTCTAATTAGCTCCTTCTGGGCTCTACTTTTTTTGGGCTCGGTGATTCATCAGGTCTATGTTCAAACCTTCAAGATGTATTTCGAAATTGCACTTTTTTTTTTTTGTCAAAATATCAAACTGTGAATGTGACATTTGCCCATTTCATAAAGTTGTTTTGCATGTGCCGAAACGTATACCCAATCATGTTCTTAGCTTCTTATAAGTCCAAGGATCCTATAACATTTATCTTTAATTTTTATATATTGGCCTATCTCTTTGCGTCATGAGTTAGATTAGATAGGTGACTAATCAAGAGATGACATTGGACTGAGTACTTAGACTTAGTAAGAAGAAATCTTATTCAGTTTTCTTAGATAGGGATCAAGGAAAACAACCTTGATTAGGTTTTACACACATGTTCATGGGAATATTTTTTCGTGATCTCTGAGATACCAAAGTATCAGAAATCCAGAATCACAGTACTCAATATATATACGAATGCAAATTTGTAATTACATAACATCTTATGATAGGTAAATATACTTATCGAACATATACTAACATTCAAAACAACCTAATCCAAACTATTCAAATACTCAATCCAAGTTACTTATAAATGTTTGAATAGTTGATCTAAATATTCTAAGACCATGGCTAGTCCTCACTCCAAAAAAAAAAAGTGAATTGTTCTTCTGTGATCCGACTGATTCAGGGAAGTCGGCCAATTCATACTTAAAGAGTATGATTAAGTCCAATTTATATCCAGATTATATAACGTGGCCAATTTATACACGAAGTAATGATTTCAGTTAATTCATGCATAAATTATACAAATTGTGCCAATTTATTCATTTTCGATAACGATGTTTAAATCACCGTTAACGATGCTGATTCAGATTACACGTCATTAATGACGTGTACAGTAATCATATTTTATTTAAAAATGATGAAATTAAAAAATTAGATTCTTTGTTGAAAACGATGTCGTTTAGTTTTTTTTTTTTTTCTTCTTCTTCTTTTTCTTAAAACTCTCGATCCCAGCTCAGACATTAAATTAAAATTGCAGATTAGGTTTCATCTGGGAAAATCATATCATGTTTACATAAGTAAATAAACTAAACTTGTCAAACACCGAGTTTTACACAACCAAACGAAATATACCATGAACTTAAACATGTCAACAACCGAGTTTTACATAATCAAGTTTAAACCAAACTTGTCAATAATCTAAATTACCCATGTTCATACCACCAAAAACAGCTCCTAAAGCAAGCCAAAACTTGCCAAAAACCAGCCCCAAAAACAAGCTAAAACCTGTCCAAAAAAAATCCTAAAAACAACCCCCTAAAGCCAGCAAAAAACCTGCCTGCAAACCAGCATGCTAAAAATTAAAAATAGTCCCTAAAACCTGCAAATCCCACATCACATAAACCTGCAAACATCACAGAAACCTGCAAACACAAGTAAAAGGCATGAGAGAAGCAACAAAAAAGAAGAAACATAACATAATCTTAAAAACGGAAATAGAATACTATAAGCATTACCCTCTAGGAGTTTTGTGATGGTTGGCTTGGTCCTTCCCCTTGAGAATAAGTCCTAGACTCAGCCATTCCCTGAACTGGTGCAGATTTTGTTGGACACCTTCTTGTATTATGTCCCACCAAGCAGCAATTTCCACAACGCACAATTCGATTTTTTCTAGAAGCTTTAACCACTTTAGTCTCCATGTCTTTACCTTTCGCCTTCTTCTTCTTTGGTGACTCATGCTTCTCCTTAATCCTTTTTTGCTTCTTTGTTGGTCCTTGTGTTATATCCTTTTCGGGTGGTTGAATTATAATAGCACCAGATTTTCTCCAAAAATGCATCCCATTAACTGGCTTTATCGAATCACTATAAATAGCTTGCCACTTTGAAGTTAAATACCAATCCGATACGTAATCCTCAACTTTTAAATTCTTGGAGTGTATAGCTTTCAAAGCATGTCGACAAGGTATCCCAGTCATTTCCCACATGCGGCACTTACATTTTCTTGCTGTAAGATTAAGCGCATATGAACAACTTTTCTCATTCACTTCAAACAGACCATTAGCTCCAAGAATTAACTGGCAATACTTCAACTCTTCCTCTTCTTCTGCAATCACCTCTGCCAATTTGAGACTGTATTTTTCCCTATGCCTATTTGCTTTTGCCTTCCGCGCATCAATACGAAACATACATTGTCTCTTTACTGTCTCTAGCATCTCCACTAAAGGCATTGACCGTGCTTTATTAATTGCACGGTTGTAGGATTCTGAGAAATTATTATGAACATCTTCACATGTTTCTGTAGTCTTGAAGAAAGCACAACTACAGTTTTTTGGGTTCTTCGCCATCATAGCTTCAAATACAGCAAGATCATATCTCTTCACAGCTTCTATGGCTTCTTCATAATCAGCCTTGTTGTAACTCTCAGCAACAACCCAAAATAAAGGCTTCATTCGAGACTTTCCAGGAAATTTGCTCCTCAGGTTTCTATAAATGTGGCGAGCACACATTCTATGTTCCACCTTAGGCAAGAGTTGATCAACTGCAATAAGCAAACCCTATAATAAAAAGAAACATTAATTGTTAATCTTCAATCAAATATCTGTAATATTAAAATCTCTTAAAGTACTTACTTTTTGTCTATCCGAGATAAGTGTGAAGCCATCTCCATCGTTGAGCTTAAAATCTGTTTGAAGCTTCTTGACGAACCATAACCAACTGTCAGTGTTTTCCACTTGAACTACTGCCCATGCTACAGGGTAAAATTGGTTGTTTGCATCTCTCCCTACAGCAGCCAACAATTGGCCTTTCGCATAAGATTTCAAAAAACAACCATCAATCCCAATGATTGGGCGACAATGTTGCAGCCATGTTTGCTTTAGTACTTCCAAGCACACATAAAATCGATCAAACCTTTCTACTCCTCCATCTACAGTGACTGTTCCAAGCTCAACTGTTGGCCCTTTATTAGTCATATGCATAAAAATCACATAAGAATATGAGTAATTATACATTAAGCAAAACATAAAATCATGAGGTGAAGTCATTATACTTACCGTAACAGCTCATTCTTGTAGTCTTTGAGTCTTGAAAATTGCTCACCGTATTCTTTTTCAAGCATTTTTAGTGATTTTGATTTATCTTTTCTACATATGTCATGTGAGACTATCAAATTATAACGATCTAGAACCTGATCTTGCATTTCTTTCGGCTTAAACTTCGGATCCTTCCTAATGTCATTCAAGAACATCTTCGCCATAACCTTTCCACTTAATAACTTGGAAGACCCGTCTTTGATACAAGTGTGCTCAGCATCAAAGGTCTTTATCATGAACTTTCCAATTGGTTCTTCAAATGAGCAATATATTTTGAATGGACAGCCATCACCAATTGTACACTTTACGTCACACTTTTCAGATCCCCACCTTCTGTATTTCACATTCCATCTTTCTTTAAGAACATATTCCACCACAGCTTCCTTGAACGTATGTATACTATCAAATACTTGATTTAACTTAAGCTCTCCACTACCTCTTCTCGATGTTTCATATCTTCCATGAGACTGAACATCCTCAGAATCTGAATTCACAGGAGTATCATGATAATTGAGATTCTCTTCATCATCTACAAAGCCTTGCATATTGTTTTTAACTCTAGCTTCTTCCTCTAATGTATCTTCATCTTCATTACAAGCATAATCACCACCAATTTCAACATCAACTCTACCATCTTCCTCTAATGTAGCTCCTTCTTCATAATCAAGACCAATTTCAATATTATGATAAGTTTCAGAATTTACATTAGCATCATCACGAGAAGCATTACCATAATCTTCAGCACCACAAGAAGCATTATCACGACCATCATCACCACAAGTAGCATCGCCAAGAGCATCATCACAACCTACATCAACATTGTCTTCTTCTAGAAAAATGTTGATTCCAAAAATCCAAACTGCTGCTTCACACATGTGCTTAAAGTTTTCAGAACCATCACACAACAAATTCAGATCTTTCATGTCCTCAAATGGTAACTTATACCAGATTCTTTTCCCATAGAGAGACACTCCCAACGCAGCCGGCAAGTTTCTAAACAAGGATTGGGCTTGGCATTCAAGGTTATGAACTTCTCCTCCACGATAAATAGTTATCCCATTAATCACTTCAAATCTCTCTTTGTAGTGACAGTAGAAGAATGTGTCTCTGCTGAAAAAACAAACAAATATACATGAATTTAAAATTTCAATGTCACAGAGACATTTTATCAAACACTTGGTGCGCATAAAATCCCAGTTCTCTTTTTTCTCAAAATCGATCAACAACAACACACACAAGACTCATTTTTCAAAAATCATACACTAATACAAGCAAATAATCCATTATTTCATCTAAAAGAAGCTTAAAATTTATCTTGAATAAAATCTCCATAGAATATACCTCATCTTCTTCGCCAAAATACAAGTCTCTTAAGATGAAAACCCCAATTGAACTTCCCCTCTCAAGCTAAACGAACAAAATCAACAAGATGAATAGGATCCCCAAGATGAACAAACTATGTCACCATGAAAAAAAAAAAAAGAAAAAAAAAATATGTCGAGAGTTTTAAGAAGAAGAAGAAAAAAAAAAAAACGTCGTCGCTTGGAGTTTTAATTTCAAATATTCCAGATTTTTTAATTTCATTATTTTTAAATAAAAAGTGATTACTGTACACGTCATTAATGACGTGTAATCTGAATCAGCATCGTTAACGGTGATTTAAACATCGTTATCGAAAATGAATAAATTGGCACAATTTGTATAATTTATGCATGAATTAACTGAAATCATTACTTCGTGTATAAATTGGCCACATTACATAATTTGGGTATAAATTGGACTTAATTATACTCTTCAAGTATGAATTGGCCGACTTCCCGACTGATTCAAAATATAACTAACATAGTAACATCATTATCTTTCTTGATAACAGATAAGATGATTTTTTCTTCAGACATTAATTTCATATCCAAAATACACAAAAACTTTTGAATATATACATGATATTTTCGAAGTAGTTTACAAGATAATAAAATTAATCATTCAAGCTAGAGTCTGAAAAAATCGGATATTTCAGATTATAAAGAATAGGAGGCAATGCGGCCCACTTTGTAAAAATTTCAAGTAAAAGCCTTATTGGGCCAAACTAATGAGGCCCATAATGGCCTTTGTAGATACGAAGGAGTCAAAGAGAGAGATTTGTTTCTGATTAGTCGCGAAAAATCTCATCGTCTTTTAGCTCTCACCATTGTTGTAGATCGCTTCTCTAACTAACCCTAATACGCACAGATCAGGTGCCTGAAACAACGATCAATCATGGAGTACGCTGCTCGGAGAAATCAGAAAGGAGCTTTCGAGGGATTCTACAAACTTATCATGCGCCGTAACTCCGTCTACGTTACTTTCATCATCGCCGGCGCATTTTTTGGCGAACGGGTAAGAGATCAAAGCCTTATTAATCGTTTGGTATCTTATTATCGTTCGTATCATTCCGGATCTGGATTTGTGTATATGGTTTGATTGGAACAAAAATCCGAAAATTTTGTTGTGAAATGACGAATTTTAGTGAAGAAATTTCGTTGGATAGATTAAGCGATCTACATTAGAGAGCTGGAGAATTTAATTTTTGTGAAATTTATAGAGGAAACTAGTGTGAAATTTTATGATTTTGGGGATAAATGTGATTTTTTTGCTTGTAATGTTGCAATTTATTATGTGTAAAATTCAATAAAACGATCATATTTACATGAAATGTTAAATTGATCGTTGCAGGCTGTGGATTACGGTGTTCATAAGCTGTGGGAACGCAACAACGTTGGGGTATGTTTATGTTAAATTCACCTCTCTTTGGCTGTGGTTGTGTGATCATTGAATAGAATTTTTTGCATCTGAACTTGACTGAGAAAATGCATCCGGTGAACAACTTTTCCAATATGCTAAGTAGTATTGCTTGATGGTAATAACTGTTTCTTCATTCTCTGTATCTTGATATGTGAATGATCACATATCTCTGCGCACATATCTCTTCTGTTTTGTTTTACAGAGCTAATCATCGTCTTCTCTAATCTCTAATTGTTATTAGTTTTATTAGTTAATAGTTGAATGCTTGTTTTAGAGTAAAAAAGTAGCTAACCTTTGAGTATGTTGTTGATTTCTGGTTCAGTTTTTCTAGCTTTTATTGGAATGTGTTTAGTTCTCCCTATATTGTTTGATAGTTCAGTCATCAACTTCATGATTTTTCCATCTTATGAGTTAATGTAAAAGTCTGAAAGACAATGATTATATGATTTTATTGATAACATGATCTTCTTGTCATGGCGCAGAAACGATATGAAGACATTTCTGTGTTGGGTCAAAGGCCAGTAGAAGAATGAGATTTCTCCTTTTTGAATCTCTATGACCAAAAGCAAGAAATGGAAATTTCCATGTTGTTTTTACATTCCAAGTCTATTTCGTTTGTTGAATAAATATAAATCATTGGGATGATTCATACTTTCAGCTAAAGCTATTTGGTTCTGATCAATTGAAATTTTTGCATTGTGGAATATGATAACATAATCATAAGTTGTCATCTGTCATTACAAATTTTTTTCCCTTAACTAAAGCAAATCCATTAAAATTGCTATTCATGAATCTTCTATTCTTCACTTTTGGTGTCTTGAAACGCCACTTCAATACGTAGAGGCCATATTCTGAGGTCTAATTTTATCCATCATCAAAGAAAATGTAATCATGGAGAACTCTTTTTTCGAAGGGTCAAATTTCAAAAGGCTTTTCCTTTTGTTTGATCCCATAAAAGAAAGAAGATTATGATTATATATGCTCTTTGAAGAATAACCAAAGGAGTCACTGTCGATAGAGCAACATCGTTCATGATATTACATGATAAGTGGGAGAATTAAACCGACAAAACCACATTGGTTCAATTTCGTGCAGAGGATTTAAAAGCTTCCACTAAGCTGTGGGGCAAATGTTAAAGATTAGATTTTGACAATCTCTTTATCATAAATCACAAAATTTGCACCACTAGTTTCTACGGCTATGCATATAGAGAACATAACCATCGTGCATCGGCCCAACTCCAAAAAAAAACTTCACATAAACCTTATTATTATTTTGATTAGCACTAATGTCCGGGGTCAAGCCCGACTAATCCGGAAATGAGTAGCTTCAAGAACACAATGTTAAAGTCCGAAACATGAAGTGGTCCACGCGCAATGTAGTTGTTACGCCCTAAACTCTAGATCCTAGCCTCTAAGCCATCACAGGTGGGTTATATATGCTTTATTTGTGTCTACATTTAATAAATGCGATCCAATTATATAATTCAAACAGGTTTTAGAACAAGAAAAAAAAACTGATATTATGGGCTAACTAAGTGGAATTACCTACTCGTCACGGATTCGGATAATGCGTTGTTTTATTGCGACTAGAGATATTAGAGATCGGTTTTGAGGCCAAATGCAATGTTCTTTGGGTCGGAGTATGGACAAATGAATATTCCGAAGACATTTTTGTCTTGATTCCGTTATGTTACGAGTCCTATGCCCTACTTGCATGGTCATCACATCACATGTTTCACTTTTTCTTTTGAATTTTCAGAATAAATTCGTATTTCATTTCTCTAAGTGAAGCTCTTTTAAATAATTATTTATTTTAGTGCCAATAGTTTATATATTATATAATAATGAGATGGGAATAGTGAAAATTCTTTCGTTAGGAAGTGGGGGAAAATAAAAAAAGGGAGGTGGGTTTTTATGAGGCAGGCACCATCTGTGGGTTATGCGAAAAGATATCACACACTAAATAGATAAGACAATAATTTGTTTCGTTAAGTTTTAAAAATGACAATATTGTATGCTATTTTAAACACAAATGTTTAGTCTAGGTCTTTACAAAAGAAAAGAAAAAACATTTGAAACGCAGAAATATTAGAACACTAACTTTGATGGGTATTAGAACAATTAAGTTATTAATTTCCTTTTACAGTTAAGTTATTAATAATTTATTTTGTAACGCAAAAATATCATTTCTAAAAGATTTAAGGAAAAAACAAAAGAATATGTGGTTTATGTTCAATCACTATTCTTTTGCATTTCAATCACCATATATATATTAACTTTGCGATGAGGATAGACAAAGTTTAGGAATGCCAGCAATCAACATCAAAGAAATATTGTCCTAAATAACAAAACTTAATTGAAGCACACAAATGGTGGTCTCTACCATAGCTTAGCTATTTTAATTCCTCCATAGTAGGCACTAGGTATATATTGACGAACGTCTTTGAATTCCTTGGCATATATAATATATGAGATACTTTTACTACATTATTTTTTGTCAAAACTTTTACTACAAATTGGCTTTACCTTACGTACATATAAGATAACAACATTGATCAACCCAAAAAATTTCGAATATACGTAACAAGTACACAAAATAATTACTATATTTAATCAGGCAAAAGAGAAGTATAAAAGTTACTTTGTTTGAATAATACGATGTAAAAAAGCATATTAAACTACGACAAAAATAATACACGCCTGTGATGATCCCCCCACCCGAAGTTATGCTTTCTTAGGGAATATATAACCACAAATTCGCTTGGATAACATATGCTTTTATGTATTTCTTTAACTTTTGCTTTTGAAAAAAAAAAAAAAAAACCTAATGGTAGGAGAGGGGGCTATAAATATCAGAGCCAGTCCGGTCCTGTCAGTCATGAAGTAATCATCTAGTAAAACACTTTATCATCTGTACAGGTTTATTTCCAAAAACCTCATTACTTAGCTTACAGATTTGAATTTTTTTTCTTATTGTTTATCTCTTTTTTTTTTCTTGATGCAAATTCCCTTTTTCTCCCTTTTCAGCAGAGATTTCCAACAAAACAGGAATTAAAATACAAGACGAAGAAGAAAATGATGATGATTAAGCTCTGCTTCTTCGCCATGGCCCTCCTCTGCGTTAGCCCTGCAAATGCTCGTAATGCTAACACTCTTTGTTTCGCTCCCACTCCACACACACACATATATATGTGTGAATGAATATGCATGCACATGTATATAAGTTTTTTAGAACGAACAAAATAAATTAATTAGAGAGTTAAATTAAGTTAAGTTAACAATAAAACCAAAAAAAACATTCAATTAAGTTGAGTTTTGATTTAGGGGTGTTAAGTTTTAAAACCGAACAAGTAAATATGATGATACGTACTTACGTAGTCTAGTGTTTTTTTTTTTTCAGTTGGTAAATGATGATCAAAGATCCATTTTCACTATATGTAAATTTTCTCTGTTTACTGTGGATTTAACATGACAGATGTATATTGATTAAAATTTTATATCATTAAAAAAATTTTAGAGATGAAAAATAATGCTATTAAATGAGAGTTCCTGTTATGGGTCTAAGCAGATGTGTGTTGTGCTTAAAATATACAAGACACCAATCATATAATAGAGGTTTCATCTTCAAAAGCATTGATTAGCTTTAATATCTAAAAATAGTGAATACTAAATCTTTTAACACTGTACAAATTGGTAATTAATGAGCAGAGACACAAGGAGTGGTGTTTGGATATGGAGGAAAAAATGGACCAAACCAATGGGCACACTTAAACCCTCACTTCACTAAATGCGCAGCTGGTAAATTGCAATCTCCAATTGATATCCAAAGGAGACAAATCTTTTACAACCAAAGGTTAGAATCTCTACGCCGCGGTTACCACACCACAAACGCAACGCTAGTCAACCACGTCTGCAATGTTGCGATGATCTTTGGAGAAGAAGCAGGAGATGTGATGATAGAAAATAAAAACTATACCTTAGTGCAAATGCATTGGCACACTCCTTCTGAACATCATCTCCATGGAGTCCGGTAAGCTCCAAAAAAAAATTATTTTCATTAATTAGTTTTTTTATAACTATTAAACGATATTGTAGTTTATGATAAAATTTGATTATCTACCGAATCAGCTAGGTTGGAACTCAAATAATCGAGTTTGGATTATATGTCAATTTGTCATTCAACTTGTTAGAAAAATCCAAAATTATTTGTATTTCCACAGAAACTCCCAGATTTCGCCAAAAGCCCATTTGATAAGTGTTTTTGGTTTTGGGAGTTAGTCTGGCCTGATAAGCCCATGTGAATTATGTTCGATTGATTTGTCTTTTGGATTATGTTCGATTAAATTTTCTTTTTGAATTATTATTATTATTATTAGGTTTTGGAATTTGGAGTTTTATGGTTATAAGCATTTGAATTTTTTTCTAAAAATTAAATAAATGGGGGGCAAATAACGTAGATATGCAGCTGAGCTCCACATGGTACACCAAGCAAAAGATGGAAGCTTTGCTGTGGTGGCAAGTCTCTTCAAAATTGGCACTGAAGAGCCATTCCTCTCTCAGGTACTTATGAGGTTATAGATACACAACAGTTAATATGACTAAATATTGGATTAATTTAGTCAATTAATGTTAATAGAAATATGATTAGATGAAGGATAAATTGGTGAAGTTAAAAGAAGAGAGAAGCAAAGGGAACCAAACAGCTCAAGTGGAAGTAGGAAAAATAGACACAAGACACATCGAACGTAAGACTCGAAAGTACTTCAGATATATTGGTTCACTCACTACTCCTCCTTGCTCCGAGAACGTTTCTTGGACCATCCTTGGCAAGGTATTTAACGTTTATACACACATATATTATTACTGCTAAGGGAGGTTTAAAACAATTATTTTTGGTTGCTTACGTTTTGGTTGCATATATTAAACTTACATTTCCAAAGGCAACTAAAGCTAATTAAATTAAATTTTCCAACTAATTTTAGGAAGTATGAAACCAAAAACTTGTGATTTTGTTAGAATTATAAGATTTGGGGATTGTTTTGGAGAATACATTAAAACAATTGGTATTTATGAGAATCCTCTAGTACTTTTTACTTAAGGCCGGAAACTAGGACCTCACTTTTATTTAGGCTTCTAAATTATATCAAGACTGACTATATATATAAAGCATTTAAAATCCATTTACTGGTCGCAAGAATTCGAGACCATAGAGTACGTAACGATGTTCAAGTTTCAACTTCAGCCAAAATTAACACACTATTATTCGTGACGATATTCAACCAATTTGAATGTCTTTTGGGCTCCACAATCCCTGCTTTTAAGCTAAACCATTATGTCAAACTTATGATTTACGTTTGAATGAAAAGGAGAAGTCAATATACGATGGATAACACGTAGCCAGCTACTACTTTCATGTTTATTTGATATTTTTGTATGGAAATGGTCCAAATTAATGTGACGTCGTTAATTTATAATTGCCGTGTATAATAAATTAAATGCAGGTGAGGTCAATGTCAATGGAACAAGTAGAACTACTCAGATCTCCATTGGATACTTCTTACAAGAACAATTCAAGACCTTGTCAACCCCTCAATGGCCGGAGAGTTGAGATGTTCCACGAGCTTGCCAATAAAAACGAATCCGGAAACAAAAAGAAAAAAACCCAATGAAATTAGTTTTACATTGTCTATCGGTTAGTTTAGAACCCTAATTATTAGCTTCGTAAAATTAGAAAAAAACTAATAATGTTACTTGATCTTCGATTTCCAAATTTGATTATGTGGTGGTATTGTGAAATATATGCTAAGTTGAAACAACGTGAATCAAATTAATTTCGAGTTTGTGTGTCGAAATAATTAATTTTAATCCAAATTTTAATATTATTGATAACAACAACTACATATTTGTGCAACTGGTTGTTAAACATGATGCGGACGTCAAAGATATATTATCTACTAGTTTGTGCTATTGTTAATACTATGTTATCAACCGGATTTAAATCCGCAAAATGCACATATTTAACAAAAGAAAAGAAGAAGAGAAAGGAAAAAAAGGGCCAAAGATCGATCAAGCTTTTGACTTGAAATCTACAAGGCAACGATCCTAATTAATCCACACATAAATGATTAATTTACTCCAAGCTTTATTGGAAATTTCTTACTAGATTCTATTCGTTGCTATCAACTTTAGAACCTGTATATCTAATATATCTATCTAAAATTTTTTACTATGGACGTAATTAGATTCGATAAAGATCTTTGGAAGAGTTTTACAATTATTAGTTTTATAGAGTAAAAGAAAACAATAACTATATCAATTTGCTGGAACTTGGAAAATTGAAGGAGAGAAAAAAATTCTAAACATGGGCTCTGTTTGTATCTGTGTTGGTTAGAAATAATTGTTGTGAGGAAAAATGGAGATTTAAGGTAAGAATCGTAGAAAAAAATTATTGTCATTGTCTTTCCTGCCAACTCCAAACAAACAATAATTCTCATATGACTACAAGGGGAAAAAAAAAAAACTAATAAGTATATATTATCAAAATTGGTGGACCTCTCTTCTTGGCAGGGAACAAAATTTTCTCCGTTATTGCTAAGTCAAAAATCCTTTAGAAGAAAATCATTCTCACCTAATATCTTAACCTCCTATATATGAAATTTCGACACAAAATTATTTAGCCTTCAAAAACATGACTAACACATTATATAACTAGCTCCCCCAGGAAATGAACACAAACTTACAAGGCCCCATTATGGAGGGCCATAATAAAATGCCAATTCGAAGGACTGGCTTTTCCTTATTGTTCCCATTTGTTTATATAATAAAATCAAAGTTGGGATATGAATGATCTATCTTTTCTTGAAAACGAAATAACTAGTAATTAATATACAAAATAAATTCATTAAAAAGTATTAGTATATGACACCGATCATTTTTACTTAACTCGCCACTTCGCCAGGACCTGAACAAGTCAAAGAATTTGAAGTGTTCATGGCCACCACTTATTTACGTTCACCGGGATTATTTTTTTGGGAATTCTAGCACTATTTAAATTGACTTAACTAACATTTGAATACTATGTAAGGAAAAAACATTAGTAAAAGGAAGTCAAATCAATAATCATCTCCTTATTTTGTCTATTACATATTATTGACTATTCACAAGTATTTTTCACATTCAGCATTCCTTTCTAAAAAGGCACATATACAAAAATAAATAACAATACCTATGTACAACCCAAAACAAGGACGACAAAAAAAAAAACTAATTCAAAATCAAAAGTCTTAAGAAGAAGTATATAATAATATTAGTATACGATAAAAAACGGTGGAAACGTTTGAAACGCGACGAAAATAAATCAAAAATAGTCCACGTTCTCTCTCTCTGTATTAGTATATATATACCGTGTTCCTGATTCCGTTAACCACTCGCCACGTCATCGCCAACGACTTTTCAAATACACACGATCTTGCGGCCCACAAAACAAACCAGTCACGATCCTTGTTTTTCACCAGCTGCTTGAAACACGGGATTGGGCCCCACCGTTTCACCGGCCCCACAGTAAACGCCGCACGTCACGGCCACGTCAAACATCAACTAACAAATCCGGTCTTCTCCCCGAAGTAAACCGCGTCATCCCACCTAAACCAGGCAATACCGGTTCACCACCATCAAGCGATCTCCTCGAGCCGATACTATTCCTCGGCGGCGAAGATTTTCCAACCTCTTCCGGCGGAAGACGTCCTCTGATATCTGTCGACCTTCTCATCGAAACTCTCGGCGGAGTGACGGCGTCTCTCAGCTGCGTGTGAGGTCCAATCGCCGTTACGTCTTTGCAACCACCGCCGGTTCTGAAAATCGCTCTGAAGCTAGCAAAAAACCCGGGTTTCTTAACCCGAACCGGTTTATCCTTAAACGAATCGGTTCGACCGGATTTTTGTCTCTGCATTCGACGGCTACGGTCACGTTTAGATCTAACTCTTCCAATGCAAGAAACCTTCGGAGAAGATGGCTCCGATAACGAAGGATCCGATTTCAATCTCGACCCGATCCGTTTCGGAATCATCAAAGTCCTCGCGATTCTGCAATTTCTCCGTTTTTTCGCTTCGTTGAAACACGTCTTCTGTGGTTTCGGCAATCTGATGATCGACGCCTTGGATTTGAGAATGATTCGCTGAGAGCTCGAATTAGGGTTTGAATTGTGATTTGGATTTGAATTCGGAGCAGATGAGATTCCTTTCTGTGATTCTTTGCGTTCGAAGACAGCGTTATCGTTTAGCCACTCGAGCTGTGCTTCTTTGGATAAGGAATAAGATTCCGGTGGAAAATCAATCGGACTCGCGGCGGAGATGAAAACGGGACGGATCTTCGGGTCATGAGTGGAGTCATCGTCGTAATCGGCGAGAGTTTCGCATGCGATTTTCCGGTCAGAGCCACCGGCGCATACTGAAGAAACAAAGGTTTCAAGATCGACTTGGGGCATTTAGCTAAATCTTGGAGAGAAAGAGAGAGAAATGGTTTGATCGGAGTGAGAGGTAGTTTCGGGGAAGGGAAGATAGAGATACTACGGCTTTTTATATATTTGCTGATTTATTAAAAATTTTTTTTGTTTATTTAATTTTTCTTTCAGATTACTATCAGTTGACTTTTGTTCTTTAAATCCGGAGAGTTTTATAAACTAAAAAATATTACGGTGTAACATTATTTTACAAGATGCTAATTGATTTTTTTTTAAATCTAATTGAAAATTGTCATGTGAGTCAAAGAAGAAAATATTAAGAGTTGAGGTTTAGAGCTTACGGTTAAGATCAACGAAAAACCATAAACACGAAAATAAAGAAACAAACCATTGTTCCACTTCCCTCTTCTACAACAACTGCTTAATTTGCTTGTAAATCCTTAAGAGGAGTGCTATCTTATTACAAACACTCAAAATACAAATGCAAATGCAACCTAACCATTACAACTCAAAAGGTTAGCTCTTTTGTTCTAGAGATTTGTCTAATTAAAAAAAAATTATTTAAAGTAAGAAGTTGAAAATAATAATTTAATATTTAATATTAAATCAAAGATAGTAAGAAAAAATTATCGCATATAAAATTTTTCATAATTTTTTGATGCAATTTGAGAAGATAATGTTAACTGGTTTTTTATAGAGTAAGAAAAAATTAGAGCTAAACTTCAATAAAACATAAATTTACGAATAAATAAATAACACTAAAATCATACGTAACTAAAATATCTTATTTGTATGTTATAAAATTATATAATTATTAATTTATGATATTGATGAAACCATATATTTACATAAGGTTTTCAAAAAAAATATTATCTTATTAATTTATCGAATTGTGATAATTCTTACACTGATTCAACTCGGGACCAACCAAATTTATTAATTTATAGATTAATTAATTTATCGAGTTTTAATTTATAGAGGTTTTATAGTACTGACTAAACGAGATAGAAAAGATCAGATAAATTAGTGATTTGAAATAGACCCAGGGGCCGATTGGTTAGGATTGTTACTTTAGGCTTTCGATGTAGGCTTTTGACTGTAGAAACTTTGACTGTAGAGACTTTGGCTGTAGAAACTGTTGTTGTATAATAAGTTTGATTGGTAACAAAAACTGTAGAAACTGTGACTTTAAATATTTTTAAAAGTTTGATTGGTAACAAAATTATAGAAATTTTCAAATAATAATATTTTATTATACCATATTTAAATAAAAATAATGACATAAACTAAAAGTTTTCAACAATTGTTACGTAAAAATTTTCTACGGCCTCAAAAGTCTCATTTTGAGACTTAAAAAATTAAACTAAAAAAGATTGAATGGTTTTTAAAAATAGCAGTTAGACTTTTAAGGTTTAAAAACAAAATAAAAGTTTAAAAGTCTGAAAATTTTTCTAAAGTCTTCAAAGCCTCCTACCAATAGCCCCCCCCATAACGAGATTTTCGTTTGGTAAAAAAAAATATGGTCAGCTTCAGTTTGAAATGAACATGCATGTCACAAAAAAGCCAAGATTGTATCATCACAGCCGTAGATAAAATTCAGAAATTTTTCAATTCCCAACAGCCAAATGTTTAAGTAAAACCATCCCCGAGATCCAAAACCCTATGTAACTCCCTCTAGCCGATTAAACAACATGCTCTATATGATAAGAGTCTAATAAATATAAGATCATTCCAAATCGAATTCAAACACAAGGTGGCATGAATCGGAAGCCCTGACCACACCAGCCAACTCTTTAAGCATCTTACGTCTCTCTTCCAATTTCTTGAGCTCTTTCGATTCAATGGGATTTGTTGAAAGAGTTGCCTTCTTCAATCGTCTTGCATTATGTAGAATGTATGTAGCCACTTCCTTCTCTTCTTCTCTATCCCAACAGTATTTTGTCCACTCAAATGTCTCGAGGTGAGACAACAAAAATTCAGGAACATACTTTGGTTCATTCCATTTCCCGCCAACCAAATCATCTTTTTCATATACTATTGAGACCAACAAGACAAGAGGAATGAAATGCATATCATTACTAGACCATAAATATATATAACCCCAAAAAGAGACAATCCAAAATAGCTAACTGAATAAGAATAAAATTTCTTACATCAACGACCTTGAGGACTTTTGATAAATGCAAGAAAAGACGTTTGACTGAAGTGAAAGATCCAAGAAACTTCTCATTGGTTAGAGAACGAACTTCAGAGATACTTGCCTTCACCATCTCCGGCGCAATAAGACAGAACTCTGGATTCAATTTCTAAGTATTTCAAAGAAGGAGCATTGATCAAATATCCCCAAAACTCTTCTCCACCACTGTCATCATTAATCGTTAATCTCTTCAAAGAAGGGACCTCAATAGTGAAAGTCTCAACATTACCATCTTCACCTCTAAGTACAACCAATTCTTCAAGAACAGGGCAGTCAGATAAAAGGTTACGAATAGATGCATCGTCTTTGTAGTCAAGAAATACAAGATGCAGAGTTCTAAGAGACTTCATAAGAACCAGAGAAGAGATATCTAATAGAATCAGAACGAGTTTCAATGTCTCAAGTGTATTACAACTACATAAGCTACTCGGAAATGTGAAGGTCTCTTCCTCATCAGGGAGAAACTCAAGTACCAATTCACGCAAATTTCGAGCAAACGCAAGTCCAATCCAAAGTCCAATATCTATAGGAGTGACTTTATATAATGCAAATTCGAGATGAAAGCTCTGTAAAACTGGAGCTTTATTTGAAAGGAAATACTTGCAAACAACCTCTGAAAATGTTTGGTGTTTACTTTTGAAACCCACAGAATTGAACTCGAGATTTGGCACTAGCTTACAAAAAGATCGCCATTGTTTAGACAAAACACTCGTTGCTATGACAGTTTTTGTCGGCAGTGAAGACAGTATCCGCCGAATCAAAGCTACAGGCAACTGATTGATCCCGTCCTCACTCATAACACTTCGATTTCTAAAACTATTCACAGCCAAGAATCAAAGAGTTAAAATTTAAAGTGGTATCGGATTTCAAATGCTCTAAACATAAACGGAAGAAAGAAACTTTACCGTTGTTCCATTGTCGTTAACAGAGACAGCTAGCAATTGCGTTTGATTTATGCCTTTCCAGTGCCATTAACACATTTCAAACGCTCTAAACGCAAACGCAACAAGTACACGAGAGTTTATGAGGCCATTAACGCATTTCAAACGCTCTAAACGCAAACGCAGCAAGAACACGAGAGTGAAGCTCACCAACTGTGAGACTAGACGGCGGTTAAGGATGCAGAATTGAGCAGCCGATCGGTAGGGTTTTTTTCGACGGTAAATAGATTTTTTTTTTTTTTTTTTTTTTGGTCAAGCAAATTTTGATTTTTTTATGTCGTCTCAGTGATAATGCAGTAAATATATTTTTTGAGCGAATAAAAGTATATACAGTATGTAAATATGTTTTTATAACATTTTATTAACTTATTTCATTTGAGTTGGTTTACTTTATTAGGGTCTTTGCGATGCTCATGGATTAGTTTGGCATTGATGTTATGAAACAAATTGCACAAATTTAAAAAGAGTGAAAAAAATTCATATTCATTACGTTTCATCAGCATGGACCATACATAAATAACAGAGAAACAAAAACATAAAAAGTCTTAAACGTTTTCAGATGCTTCGTCCTCTACTGTTGTTGCTAGTAAGGATTGTAACGGCTTCGTCCTCTACCGTTGTCGCTACTTCGTTTGCTGCTGCTGCTGCTCGAACCACTGCCTCCCCTATACGGTGGTGAAGGCCTTGGTGGTGGTTGCGGTACAGCTGCTAGTCCAGGCTGTTGCCTATTACATTCAACAGATCAGATCAGTACATGTCTTATAGCAAACACATTAGATTGGTATACGAGTATAGAAAAGAACTTACAAGACGTATCCGATTCTTCCATCGGGTAACATGATTGGCATCATCGACATTCCACCAGCTGCGTGACCTCCCGCATGCATTAATGGCTGCGTAAACTCCCACAAAATTAGACTCAGATTTTGTTTTATAAAGTGAAATAAAGAGAAAGAAATGTGATTAAAGAATCTCACTTGTGAGTAGGCAGCAGCTCCAAATCCACCAAGAGCACCAAAGGGATTAGGAGCCATGCCATAACTAAGAAGAGGAGGATAGTTTGGTTGCAATTGTGATTTCTGCATATTCTGAACTGTAGTAGTATTCGCCTTCTGATCTGCTTGAGGCTTTGCAAGAGTACAATCCAACATGTGGCCTGTAAAATAACGGGAATACTTAGTTTCAAGTACTGAAATCTGATGGAAGAGAGTATACAAAAAATAGAAGATTATTCTGAATGGACTGTACCATCAATCTCATATCTTTCAGTGTTTTTCAAGGCTTTCATTACGCTTGTCCTCTCTGCGTAGTGCACAAATCCGTATCTGCTGTCTTCCTTCCCTGGTTTTGCAGGTGGAATCACCACTTTCAATATTTTCCCGTGATGTTCAAATAATGCCTTTAGACGTTCTTGTGTTATATCTCTAGGCAAGTTCTTAATGTACAATGCCTTGACCTGCATTCATTCCACACAGCACATTAGTAAGATCACTTTTCATGGTTTAGAAAAAAAAATATTTGCAGAACACATGTCTCTAAGAAGATGATTTCTTGGTAGATAACTGAAGATGCTTCTATTATTTGTTTGCAAGAAAGGTTCTAATGAGGCAAACCTGGGAAGCTGAAGAGTCTCCTCCTCCACCACTCCTTGATTCAGCCCAGCTTACAGTTGGGGCATTATCATCAAGCTTAAAACTTGGATTTGACATTTTTTGTTTCGAGTATTCAGCACATGCATGGTTATAATACTCGATGAAAGCAAATCCACGATTCCGACTCATATTTTGTGGGTCCTGTGATTTTAACAAAATCAAATAGAAAACAGATCAAGTGAGTAAGAAAGCTATGTCTTAAACTTCTACAGAAAATTCACTTCTGCAAGTTATAGTTAAACATTTGAAAGTTGCAGAAATAAGTATATAACTACATATACACTAAAGACTTAAACTTATACAAGTTGCAAGAGACAAACCTTCGGGAGTTCGACATTTTGAACGCCTGGACCAATTCTGTTTGCAGCTTTCTTAATGTCTGACTCACTCCAACTTCGAGGAACATTACCAAGAAAGATACGATGCTTTGCTTGGGTAGTCGAACATTTTATCCTTTTACCCTATTGAATGACATAAGTAAACAAACAAACAAGAACTAGAAAATTTCTGAAACACCAACCCATCAAGAATGACTGTAATAGTTAAAGAATTGGGTCAAAGAATTTACTCTGAATTCAGTGTTATTTAGATTGTCAATTGCATCAGATGCTAAGTCCTTGTTTCTGAATGTTACAAATGCATACCCCTTTCCATCACCAGATTCTTTTTCCCTCATTATCCTAACCTGTTGACATCACACCAAACTCAGCACAAGACAAATTAAACACAACCATAGTTTGAGAAAAAAAAAATGTCACGTTACCTCAGTAACTTCCCCTATTGATTGACAGAAGCCCTTTAAGTCCCCTTCAGAAGCATCGGTAGGAATCCCTCCAAGATAAACCTCTGAACCATGAGGAGGAAGTGCTAGAAGTTCACGATGCCTTTTGTTTTCTTCTTCCTCTTCCGTTGCAGCAGCATCATCCTTCTCTTCTTCCTCTTCTACCTCCTCTTCTATTTCCTCTACAATCTCTTCAATTTCCTCCTCTTCTTCTACTTCTTCATATTCAACTTCCTCCTCCAAAATCTCCTCAGGATCATTGTCACCATCAAGGTCTACCCTCTCCTCAGATTCCATAGAATCATGAGTCTCTGAAGCAGCAGTCCTCGCCCTTGACATCTTAAATATCTAGAAAAGAACGCTTGCACTACAACTGTGAAGGAGACACAGAAGCAAGAAGCAATGTGGGGAGAGAGAATAGAACCGGGGAAAGGTTGGAAATGAAACAATAAGAGGCCAATAGAAAAGAAGAATAAGACGTTCGAATCGACTCTGTGCCATAATGTGGCTAAAAAAGGTGACAAACAATAGACAAGAGAGAAGAACGAATGCTCAACAGGTGAAAACAAAATTAAGAAACTTGAGAAAGATATGAATGACCCCTGAGAGCGGAAAAAAAAACATGAATATATCACAGGCCTTGGGTTAGGTGCAAAGAGGTGTTAAAATCAATGGCAACAAGAAAGATTAAGAAGGTGTGGCTGCTTAAGTTAAGTTTATACCAACTTATTAAGCTAGACATAGTGTATCTCTGAATAACCACACTTAGAGACAACTCCAGCTTCATGTTAGATCTCCCAAACACATTGTTCAGTATTGCAAGTGAATTTTTTTATGCTGCCAATCTAACCTGTTAAGAGAATCCTCAGCTTATAACTACAATTCTTCTATTTGATAATTCAGACAATTACACAGACCACAATATTTTCTACATCAACCAAGTACATAGCTAATAAGTTAATTAGCAATAATCCACAGAGTTAAAACATTGAAATGAGAGCTGATTCTATTGTAAATTGAGATAAGAAGAGCTCAAAAATCCCAATTTCAATACAAGGAATTCGGATCCCAAGCAAAAACATTCACGAAATGAAACGAACAGAGAGGCACAATGAGACGAAACCAAAGAGAAAGAGAAAGTACCTGAAAGGGGACAGGGTGGAGAGATAGAGCTGCCGGAAGGAAACCCTAATTTGTAAGAAATACGGAGGGGAATAAGAATGAGTTTCGCGCAGCTAAGGTTGAAAATACTGAACCTTTTTTCTAAATAAATTTGTGAATTGGTTTCTTCTCTATGTGACCTAAAAAAAAGCCTCGAGGGAAGGGACTATGGAGGGGGAATAATTGGATCTACTCAAATTTTTTTTTTTTTAATGCTCTAGTATATTATAAAATTAATAATAAGTTCGTTTATTTTAAAAATGTTACCTACTATTTAGATGAATTTTTTTTTATAAAATTTGTTATGGATACATTTTTTATTTTTCAATTATATTTAGATGAAAACCTACTATTTAGATGAAATTTTTTTTATAAAATTTGTTATGGATACATTTTTTATTTTCAGTTATATTTAGATGAAAAGAAATTTACGAAAAGAAAAGAAAAACAAATATTTATATATCGCACAAAATAACATCTCAAGACATTTCGATTTCTTAAGGAGTTTAATGATAGATATTACAGTAGTGGAACAAAAGTCTCACTTCTTGACTCTGGCGTAATTCCGAGCTAGGTTTCTTATCTCCGGCGATCGGAGCTCTCTCTTCCAATTTCCCCTCTTGACGTTTCTCAGGTATTGTTTCTCTCATCCCGCGCTTCTCTATCAAATGTTTCTTCCGATTATGAATGAAATAGGTTCTCATTTCTGATTGTATCTGCAGCGATGACTTCTAGGTAGCTTCCGCTAATTGCAACGTTGTAGCTGCAGCCATGGCAACGGGACTTCCTCGTCTTGTTGCTATTGCTTTTACACTTGTTATTCTAGTTTCGATCCTTCCTCTCCCCGTCTCTCTCGCTGGTGATTTTCGTCTGATTGTTGATTTTGTTAAAACATTTTACTTTTAGTTCTCTCTATTCTTCTCCTTGGTTTGTAATTTTGATTCATTGAGGTCTCTTTTTCTATTTTGGTGTAGGTGGTGAGATAACATCTATTGAATCTGTCCCTGATCTTCAGAAGCTAATGTATGTTGCTGTTGATGGGTTTCCTTGTGTACGGCTTCTTAATCTCTCTGGAGAGATTGGATGTTCAAGTAAGCTTATTTTAGACCTTCCCTAACTGATTGTTCTTAGTCGATTACTTCATCTAACGTCTATGTTTATAAATGATCAGATCCTGGATTGAATAAGGTGGTGGCTCCAATCATTAAATTAAAGGATGTTAAAGATTTGGATCAGCCACACACTATTTTGGTTACAGCTGATGAAATGGAAGATTTCTTCACCAGGCATGTCTCTTTGTCATTTACAAAACTTGTAGGACCTCTATTTGATTTTATAATAAGTCTCGTAGCTTTGTGGAGTTGTGCTTTACCCCGCGCTAAGCAGCATATACCTATGCATGATATAGGTGTAGTTCTCATTTTGGTATTTACTTAATGTCAAACAAGATTTAGCTTGTGTTGTGTGCCAAATCAGCCTTTTTGGAAAGTCAATTACATCGTTAAATTAACGTATAGATAAGGTTGCAAAGTTCGTTTTCACTAGCACTTTAGTATTGAAGGCAAACACTTTTAGTTTTCTTCTTTTGCTCCATGAGAGTGAGCTTTCATATAGCTTCACAACAGATTGGTCATGTCTACCCTCTTATCAACATTTCTGAAATCTGCTATAAATGGAGTCACTTGGTTGTTGGGTTATCAGGAATGTATTAGGAATTCAGTAGAACCTGTAATTCATAAGAGTTTTTCCCTTTATTTTCATTCTACAAACTAAAAGTGGGTATTCCTCTAAACACTTTACACTAAAATCTTGCTGTCTGGCATTGTTCATTAGACTTGTACATCGCTTAGACACTCTATGTAGATAGAAATGACACAGGATCGCTCCTCTTTTTTCCCTTTTCAGGGTATCAAATGATTTGAGCTTTGCTAGCAAAGTTGGTGGTGTTTTAGTCGAATCAGGATCTAATTTTCAACAAAAATTAAAAGGTACCATGTCAATCCACATATTTTATGATTCTGTGACTTCTGTCAAGTTGAGTTGCTGTTTCCTTATATATTGATTTGTTTTCTTAATTCCTTTAAACACAGTACTTGATACCTCTTATCTATATTCATGGTGCTAGTGTTTCTTTCTTCTTTCTTGTAGGCTTTTCTCCTGATAAAAAGTTTCCTCAAGCGCAGTTTTCACCCTATGAAAACATTGAGTACAAATGGAATTCAGCTGTACGGTAACATAAACTCTGTCTGAATCTTTGAAGTTACTTTACTTTTTCCTGTAAACTCTTTTGTTGTGGTTGGAAATTTTCTTAATCAGTTATCTTCAAATCCATTGTCAAGCATTTCGGAGTTATATGCTGTTTTCTTCTGTAACTATAATTAACTACATGCTAACACACATACACCATAACCCTTTTCTTGTGGTTTATTTTTGGTATATATTTTACAAAAGGAATGCATGTATGTGCGCAGATGATCACTTTTAAAGAAGTTAATGAATCAGTCGCATATTCATCGACCTGAGTATAACGATAGTTCCTCTTATCGTTTTTCCATGGAGAAAATATTATTTCACTTCTTATGAGTAGTTGCATGCACTACGCTCTAGCCATTGACCATTGTAAAAATGATTATTTGCAGGCATCAAGCATCATGTGGAAAAATTATAATTTTCCTGTGTACTTGTTGTCAGAAAGTGGCATATCAGCTGTGCAAGAGGTAATCCTTCAAACTTGCATTCTTGTGCAAGTTTTAAATGTTTCTATTTTGTGTTGTCGGAAAACCTAAATTGATGACATGTTTAAAAACTTGAGGAAATGAACTACAGGCTTAGAGAAGCATTATGACTGTAGGTCACTCTTAAGATGATGAAAACGTGGCTGTAAAATGTTGCATGAGATCTAGGTCATGTGAAATTATTACTCCTACTTTAAACTGAATCAGTTTGCAGAAATTGTTGTAAGACATTGATTACCGACTTTTCAATAGGAATACAATCTTGGTCCTGTAATGTTTGTCGCATCCAGCTGAACCCAGCTGAGGTGGTAGCTTTTAAAATGCGGATTTGTTGCTTTCCTTAGGCTGCAAGTTGAACCAACCATTGCCTTTCCATATGTCTTGTGGTTGTGGCTTTTAGACGGCTGGTCAACTATGTCATCAGATAATATGTTGTTGTTCTTACCAGATGAGGTTCTCTCAAGCAGCTAGATTTATGTTTCTGTTGTGTTGGTAGCAATCCAAATGTGCTATAGTTGCCGATTTATGTGGATAACTTCACTTTTTAAGGTTTTCGACAATTTACTTGCATCCTAATGTATTTTTGCAGATCCTTTCGAAGAAAAAGATGAAGCATAAAACGTATACCAGTGATGTTGCTGAGTTCAATATGGTTATGGAGGTATTAGGCTTTTAGTAATCTAGCTCACTAGAATGTTAACCAACTTTATGGATCTTCACTTTGACTGAGATTATGACACCCACTTCCACATTTTTTGGATTAGACTACCAAAGCTGGAACACACAATTCGGAGACTTGTTTACGGGAAGGAACTTGCCTCCCATTGGGCGGATATAGGTAAAAATTTAGGAAGTTTAAACTTCTTTATTACTACTGTCTGATTTCATGACATATGATAACTTTTCAAACGATACATTTGGTTTTCTAATAACTTTGTTATGAAGGACAGTGTTTGGTCCTCGCTTCCACCAATAAATGCTTCGTCTTCCAACAATCGCAAACCAATTGTGCTAACTGTGGCCTCCATGGATTCTGCATCGTTTTTCCGCGACAAAAGTTTTGGTGCAGATTCACCAATATCTGTGAGATCTTGCTATTTACTGCTTTTGGATTGATCTAGAATATGTTTATTTATTCTTCTTTTTCTGATTCAGTGCTCAATGGCTTCTCCTTCTTTCAGGGTCTGGTAGCTCTTCTCGGAGCAGTTGATGCTCTTTCTCGAGTTGATGGTTTTAGTAATCTCAAAAAGCAGGTGCCAGTGAAGAAATATAATTTCCAAATCCATTGAGTTTCTCGCACACATCAGTGTGCTATGTGATTTAGTTTTATTCCACTTTTGTGTGTAAGCTTTAATACCAGGGGTATATCTTGCGCTTTACTGTGTTTTGGCCCTTATAGCTCTACGTGTATATCTTAAATGTATGCAGCTTGTGTTTTTGGTTCTGACCGGAGAAACGTGGGGTTACCTTGGCAGCAGGAGGTTCTTACACGAATTAGATCTGCATTCAGATGCTGTTGCAGGCCTTAGTGATACACCGATTGAAACGGTAATCTTTATTGTTTTGATCTGACAAAGTTGGTAGAAAATGCTAATCTTATGCAGTTATGCATGCAATCCTTCGTGGAAAAAGTTGCATGTGTTTCATTGTTGCTGCAACTTATTGTTCCTGAGTAGCACAGAAAGCAAGTTTATTGCTGAATCAGTATTCCTTTTGAAATTGACAGTTCTCAATTCTCTAAATCTAAAGATCTGAATTGAAACTGATGTCTTCTATTATCTAACAGGTGCTTGAAATAGGATCCGTTGGAAAAGGTTTAAGTGAAGGGATGAATACCTTGTTTGCTCATAAAACTAGGGTGAGAAATTCTTGATATCCTGAACCTCTTACATAATTCATTTGTTCATGTGAAAACTGTCATAGGCGACTTAACTTCCATTTTGGTGTTCTGCTTTAGGTTTCTTCTGTTACAAACATGACACTGGATGCTTTAAAGATAGCTCAGGATTCACTTAAATCAAAGAACATCAAAATTCTTTCAGCTGATACTGCAAACCCTGGAATACCTCCATCCTCCTTGATGGCTTTCATGAAAAAGGTACTATATATTTTACAAGTAAAAGGTGGAAAGACAATTCAAATGTGTATTCGGACTTTGAAAGAGAAAGTAACTCTTTGCATATACTTCACCTTCAGTTGATCGTGAATATGACAGGAGATTATATACTTATTGCTTAGTTATGTGATTCTGAATCAGATGGCCTAGAGTATTAAAGGCATAACAACATATTCATTATTGCAGAACCCTCAGACTTCAGCTGTTGTACTTGAAGACTTTGATACGAAGTTTGTGAATAAGTTCTACCATAGTCACCTTGATGACTTGTGTAAGAAAATACACTGCCTGTGTTTCTCTTCTTTTCACTCCAAATCCTATTTTTCACTTTTCTGATCCCTTTTTGGTATTGTATTGCAGCAAATATCAACTCCTCATCTGTAGTAGCCGCTGCTTCTATTGTGGCCCGTACACTCTACATCCTTGCAAGTGACAGCAAAGATACAAGCAATTCAGCTCTGGGATCCATCCATGTCAATACTTCTTTTGTTGAAGAGCTTCTGACCTGTCTTTTAGCTTGTGAACCGGGCTTATCTTGCAACTTGGTGAAAGATTATATATCACCAACAAACACTTGCCCAGGCAACTATGCTGGCGTCATCCTTGGAGAACCTTCCTCCAAACCTTACCTTGGTTACGTTGGTGATGTTTCCAGATTCCTGTGGAACTTTCTGGCTGATAAAACATCTGTCCAAAAGGGAAACACAACCTCGGTTTGTTCAAAAGGAGTCTGTAGCAAAACCAACGAAGTGTGCATTAAAGCAGAGAACAACAAGGAGGGAACATGTGTTGTCTCCACAACCAAGTAAACTCTGATCGCTTGGAAATTGCATCTTTTGGTTAACATGCTCATGTCCTAAAACGGAAAGCAAATCTTAAGTATAGTAGGCACATTGATAGGAATTAACAAATAGGAATGGCTTTAGATTTGGAGCCTTTTAGACTTGGGGGAGAGTCTATCATTGGTTCTTGTTTTGGTTTGTTGACCTTTGAACCTATCAGCACTTTCTTCTTCCGTTGGCCTGAGATCCTCTGTGGCTTAACCATAACACATAGTAAGTCCTGGTTGTTGCAGGTATGTTCCAGCTTATTCAACCCGATTGAAGTATGACGATGGAGCTTGGACGATTCTGCCCCAAAACTCATCAGATTCTATGGGGATGGTTGATCCAGTGTGGACCGAGAGCAACTGGGACACTATAAGGGTGCATGTGTACACAGTCCAGCACTCGGCATACGACAATGCAGTCCTTATTGCAGGTATTACAGTCACAACGTTGGCTTACATTGGGATTTGGGTTGCTAAATCAATCATCACAAAAGCCTTGAAGCAGGACTGAGACTTGAATTTGATCTGAGTGTCGACTAAAAAAAAATTCTTGTCATTTTTCTCACCTAGATATTGAACACCAATTTTACTGTGGTATAAACCTTTTTGCTCAACTAGTGTTATTAAAAAAGGGTCTTTTAGAGCTAATTCATATGAAATTCTATATAAAGCTGTCAATAAATATTACCAGGAAAAGCTTGTTGTTTTCACAATATTTATTAAAAAATGGATGAACTGAAAATCACATTCAGATTGAACAATTAGAATAAAGATAAAGCAACAATATTATTCTAATTCCAGAGCAAAATAGTAGCAGCCAATCAGAAAATGGTGTTGTGTTTTATTTTGGTACCACAATTCATATACAACAAAAAACAGCAATTGAAGCTTAGCTGAAATAGATAAAGATGTTGTTACATAGACTAAGTAAAGCAGATCTTAGAACCAGAAAGTGATGAGACATCAAATAGATAAGCATCTACAAAAAGTTGAAATTGAATCACTTTCAGGAGTGTTAGATGAACAAGTGCTTGAACTCCCCATTAGCTAGCTTACATAGCTCATTGTAATTTTGTGGATCTGCAAACCAAAATAACAAAGCATATATTAAAGACATAAAAATGAAACAAAGATCTTCTAATATAGTCTTCTTCATTGAACAATCCGAGAGATTTGAAACAGATAAAAGAAATCAGTGAATTACCAAAGGTATTGCCAAAATTAGTCAAAGTTTCAGCTCGAATGGCGTTTTCACTCTCAGCAATTCCAATAACCTCGAGGTAAGTAGTAAGCGGAGATGGAGGCGATGATCCCCTAACAACGATCTGAAGATCATCAGTAGATTTTCCGACCACAGATCCAATGTCTGAACCGATCACTTGAACCACAGTTCTGACCTTCTGTCCAATGTATCGCCTCAACAAAGCTCCGTTCACAAAAGCTGAAGGACTCGATGTATCCATTTTTTTTTTTATCTACATTCAAAGATTTGAGTTAGCTTATGATTTTTCAAATATCATAGATTTGAGGTTCAAATCGAAAAAAGGGGGAAAAAAATAAACTGGTAATCACAATTATTATCGCGAAATTGATCTGAGAATCTCTGATAAAATTCGATTGAAGGAAAGAGAAGTAAACTAAACGGACATAGAAAACAACTGATTCATCAGAATTTTGCAGCGAATAGAGAAAATATTACCTGATTGGAGAAGATGAATTGCTCGTGGAAGTTGCAAATAATTTAGCCCTAAGTAACCTCTGAGATTAAAGGCTTCCAGAGAGTTTATTGAAGGGAAATTTGGGCGGGAGCGAAAAGCTTCAGATGGCGCCAAAAATGTGAAGAGAAAAAATATGGTTTTTATGGGACCCACAGTTCAACTATCAATGTGGGCCTTATTATCTGTAAGTATTTATACCCATTGGGCTTACATATATTTCCCTTGGCTCGTTTAGATTCACAATCCACAATTTTTATGATGTTGGTCAAGTTTTTGTATATTAAAAATTATTCAGGTTTAACACATTTAAAGATTATAGAATAATAATTTCATGAATTCTTAAAATTTGAATCGTTAAATTTTAAATTTACTGAATTATATCAATATTCATTAAACGAATTATGAATTATCCAAAATGTGGTTTGAAAATTAATTAGTATTCAATTGCATTATTTAATTTAAACAGTTACATATAAAAAACGAATATAGATTTTAATATAATTATATATAATATCGATATTTTTTTCCTTAATTTTGTAAGAATAAAAAGTTACATATTAAAGAGGAAAATTGAGGATTAACTTGTATAAAATCATTTATTCTCTTTTAATTTCTTGGTTATAGCAAAAGCGGCTCCTGCGACGGCCACAATCACTGCTGATATTAGGATCGTCCTTTTTAGTGTTTGCACCGCATCTCTCTTTGCCTTTGCGTTTTCCTTCTTTTCCAGGTTTCGTTGTACCTTTTTCCATTTTGAACCCAAAATATAAAATTACGAATTTACTTATGATTTGTGTACAACAAAAAAAATGTGTTTGAGCTTCAAATATTTGGTGGTTTAATTGAAATTCATACAAAATCAACAACGATTATTTTTATAAAGCGTTTCAATTAAGACCATTTGTCAAGGTTTTAAATCAAGCCTAATCGATTATAACAAAAAATAAAATAAATAAATAAAGTAAACAAAATCATCCTTTCCTTTAAGCTTTAACAAAAGAAAAAACAAAATTATGGAAAATTAGACATGATGACATAATGTTGGAAGATTAAAAAAACCATCAAAAATATTGGAAAATTAGATAAAACCTATCAAACGGATCAGATCGAGTAAATATCGTTTTAGCAGTGGCTAGTTAGGTTTCTCTATTTCATACGTATCAAACTATTCACGTACACATATATTGATGTGGAGTATAAAAGTCACAAAAATTCGAACCGTGCCAAAAAGGTCAAATGGGGTTCGATAAAAAAAAATCCATTAAAAATGAATACCTTATCAGAAGCAATCTCTGAAGAGACAGGATCTACTTCGAAATTCTTGTTTTGGCCAGGATTTAGTTCTGCTTCTGCATCGCCTTCTGGAAAAATTGTTGTATCCGTTGCCATTTTTACACTTACCTTTTTTGTTTGATTTTTAGTTTTCTTAGAAAAAAATGATTTGAACACAAAAAACAAAATGAAGATAGCTAGAAAACGAGGCAAGTAAGTTTGGATTTTGTGGCCCAGTCTTGTTTTCTAAAAATAGTTTGGAGTTTGTTTGCTATGGATCTTCCACCATTCCATAAGCCTTTTTTAAGCTCTCTTCTTTAATTATTATCCGCAATATTTGCTTATTCCACTAAAATGAAATAGTGCAGTTTTTACTTTCCATATTTTCGTTTTTTCTCAATTTTAATCAGTTCATTATTGTGTCTCCAACCTAAAGGTCTATTTTTATCATCGGAATTTTCATCGAGTAGCAATTACATATAGTTTATTCATGTTCTCTCTTTTTTTTTTTAATATGATCGAAATGGTGATCACCATTCTTTTCTTTCAATATGATTTGATATATGTTTGGAAAGACTAATAATACCAAGTAAATTTATTTTGACTATTTTTACTGAGACATCGTCTCTATGTCTCCGGACAAAAGAGAAAGTTGTAATTCTCAAAACACAAATTACTAAAAGGAAGAAGCAGATCCTTCCAAAAGAATAGTTTTCATATGTTGAATCAGCCCATCCATTTGCTCTCTCGAATGCAACGGCGAAGGATACACAAACGAACAGTCGAATTTCCCGTCTCTAAGCGAATCGAAAACCGCAACTGATGGTCCAACCCCGTGAATAGACGCACACCCGATGTAATCCTGCACCCCGACCGAAGCCAATGCAGGTTCTGGAAACTCATCGATAACAGGATCTTCGAATATGGAGATGAAAGCACTTCTAAGAGACGAAGAAGACGTGAGGCTAGGATTCTCTATAGCCTTGCACATTAAGAAATTGAGATCCGACATATCTGTGAACTGCTTGTTCGAGTTCTTTGCAGATGTGAATGACTCATGACATCTTTTGGCTAGGTCCCAGAGATTTTCTTCTCCGGTTAAGTCGTGTGTGTGAAGGATCCCTGAATGGTAGAAACCTGAAAACAAAAAAAAACTATATAAGTTGAATAGTGTTACCATAAGATCAATGCAACAAAACAATTGTTTGAAAATGGTAAAGTAATCCCAAAATTTGTGACTTACCAAAGTCATTTGAAGTAAGAGGAGGTTCAAGAATAGAACGACAATCCGAAAGAGTCACCACAGCGAATTTCTCTCCTTGGTATGGCGATAGATTCTTCGAGGCATACGCAGAGATTAGCCCTGAGGATGCTAATGCCGCCCATAGATTTATCCCTCTTGCCTTGCATCCCTGCAAAAGTTTATTCAATGTTCCAAATTTTCAGCACAAACCAAAACATCTTTTTAGTTATTTTTCTTGCGACTCAAATCTAAATTTGTGATGTCATGTGATGTAAGTGATTGTCTAACATTTATTATTTTGCATGCGTTTGCTTATCATGATGACAATTTATGTTAAATAGGAATTAATATTAAGAATCTATGATTAACACGCAATAATAGTGAATTAGCAGATAATCCGCAACGTAGAGACACTTACAGCCACAAGTTTGAGAGTCTGATCTCTTTCCAGTTGCAGCCTAACCACTTGTGACCTCCGATTCGAATTCTCAGCGTCAACGAAATCCAAATTCGAGAACCGAAATGCGTTCAGCGAGTAACCCAACACGTCGATCCCACGCGCCCAGAACGGTTTATCCCCTTTCCCACTCGGAACCAGCTCCTCTATCGCCTCACCTAACCCCGCCGTCTCCGTCACCGTCACGGGACCGTTAATACATCCATCGGCCGATGTTTCTTTCATAAACTCTCTCAGAAGCGTAACCGCCGCAGTCCGATCGCACGCCGCCGTGTTTAACCGAAATGTCAGTATCCTTTGCTCTCCGTCGTCGTTTAGATCGTATAAACTGACGACGAACACCGCAGACTCGGAGTTAAGCCAACGGTGTGGATTGATCCACGTGTTTTTGTTCATCTCGTGTTCTAAGATGATCCTGTGTGGTTCAGCACATGGATCGTCGCTGTTTTGGATGATCTGAGCCGTTGATGATGAATCGAAGGGATGGATTTCGACGCGGGAATCGGCGGACGTTACGAAGGAGAAAGAGTTTGCGGATGCGTCGAAACGGATGTTGGAACGGAGGGTAGGATGGTAAATCTGGAGTTTGTCGAGGGTATTTTGGAGATTTTGGAGTTTACGTGTTCGGGAAAGTAAGAGAGCTATGACGGCGATACCTGTACCGCCGGCAATTGCTCTACACCAACTGTATTCGGTGCCTCCGACGGGTCGGGTCATGGACTTTGGTACCCGATTAGGTTCACTCATTATCTTGAAAAAAAAGAGAGATTGCTTTCACTTTTTGGGATTTTAAGATTTTGCTTGATTCTCGTTTGGTCAGATCATAATCATATTGTTTGCCTTATAAATGGGAACTGACAGTGACGTAACTTTTTCTCGATTCCGGTTTAGTGTTTTTCCGCTTTACTATCATTTAGAAATGATTTTGTATTTCCGAATTTTTACGTTTCGGTCTTTTTTTTTTTTACATTACCGTCTTATTTTCACTACAAACCTCCCTAGATTTAAGGTCAATTAATTGGCTAAGTACCTTAAAATGTTAGAAACACGTTTTCTAAAAAAATTAATTTGAAAACACGATAGAAACTGACTTTTCATTATTGGAAATATAATAAATAATTAATTAAAACACACAATGTGAGATTAGATGTTTATTTTGATTCATTAAAGTAAGTAAATGATCAATTTGACTCATTATATGAGATTAATATTGGGATACTTGAGATTGAAGATCTTTCGCTACGATCTTTATAGTTAGTTAAACTATTTAATATTCAAGTAGTCAATTTATGTCGATTTAAACATTATATTTTTAATTATGATTTAGGTGTTTAATGTTTTATTACATTATATATATATATATAAATATACATATTTCCAAAAAAAAAATATATATATATATATACATGTTTCCAAAACATTTCTATACTCATATTTTCAAAAAGCTCATTTCTATATTCTTTAACGTTTCGCTTCCATTTCCGTGTAACAAAGGTCCATAGTGATTGATATCCTTTATGTAATTTGCCTTAATCGTGTAGGTAATTGCATAAATCCTAATAATTATATAGAATTTTTATTGATGTTGTTGTCACCTGTTACAGTAATCATTAATCATGTAGATTATATACATACAAGACTAACTTGGACATAAAATATATAGATTGAAAATTGATACCGGTTGTGATTGATAAAATATTAGCGTAATTAAAGAGTTGAGAGAATGAATAGAAAAGTGGAGTAAAAGTTTTAGCTACTTTATATTGGAGTAAAAATATTAACGTTTCTTCTTTTAAAGTAGAATAAACTGGAGTAAATATTACTTTATATTTGTCATATCTCATCTCAGCCAATTGATGGCCTATCAAAAGCACAAAATCTCTTTCACTCCCAATAAAAATAAGATTTGCATCATGGTCAAATCAAAGCATCGCATAAGCAAACTGTAGTTACAAATGATATGAATTCATGAAATGAGTTTCCTTACCATAATAGTAAAAAGAGTATTATTGAGATTATCAAACAAAACGGCGACAAACTTCTAATAAATTTTTTGGTTCTTTTCTCATTCTGAATTTCTTAAATATGAGAGTTGCGACAGGCCTCGATGAAGATACGGGATTATTTTGTTTCCTGGTTGATTGCAAAAAATTTAGATAGTTGAGGCAATTCTCTATCCGCCATACAATATACAAAATATAAAGTCTGGTACGTCAAAAATACATTAAAATTTATTCGAAACAAAATTCTAGTAATTATTATTTTGTTAATATAACAATATTAATTTTATTTGAACTAAAATGAATAATAATTTTTCTTTTTCTTTTGAATTCCAATAGATATAAAAGTTTTTATCTATACTATTAAAAGGGAAGCACTATTAAAAAAAAAACATAGAGTGCTAATAAAATTACATATAATGCCATTAAAATAAAAAAACAAAAAAAATCTCATTAATGGCAAAAATGTCTTTGTATTATATCTTATATCCATTTATCCAAACACAATTAAAAGATTTTTAAATAATAATTAATAAATAAATAAAAATTAAACTCGTTTCTCTTTCTTATTAATTATGGACGAAAATTTAAATAAAATTTTTAAAAATTGTTAACCAATAAAATTGAATAACTAAGATTTGATATCTAATTATACATATTACTTATTTTAATTTATTTTATTTGAAACATTTTGTTAAGATTTAAAATTATGATTCTTCTACCATCTTTGTTTGATCTATATTCAAATTAATTTAAATTATCATATAATATATATAGTTAATAAAAATGTAGATTTTTTTTCTGCATATGTTGTGAATCAAAAATTTTGAAACGGAGATATCTTACTTAATCGATGAAGAAATCAATGTCCTTCTGGACTTATATTATAAAAATGATCAAAATGATTTCAAATCCAAATGAGCAAGAAGCTTGACTTATTAGGCGTCCAAATTTTAAAATTTTCTATTGAGTTTAATTCGATTCTTTAGTTAAAATGTGTAATCATAGCATATATAATCAAAATTAGTTTATTTACAAACTTTATAAATGTTTTAAAATATTACGAATATTTTAACTTTCTAAAAAGTTTAAGATATTACGAATATATTGAAACTTCATATTTTATCTTTATAAAAAGTTTAAATTATCAAAGATTATGTTTTAACTTCATAAAAATTAAGATGTTATAAATTTTAAAGTAAAAATATATAACCGAGTTTCATGGAATCATCAATCTTTTTGAGTTTGACAATGTCAATTTATTGAACTATGTCATAAGTTTGTCAAATAAACATAAAATACATCTTTTGACAAAAATAATAATATATAAATACCTCATCAAAAATCACATTAAAAATATTTTCATATGTATATAATTTTATTTTTCTAACTACATATACTTTCAAAAATGATAATTAAATTTTGATTACTCTAATATCGTTATTCAACTAAATTAATCTACTATTTTAAAGTTTAGTATATTTTTGGTATTGGAACAAAAAATAGTGGGTATGAGACGGGAACGGATAATTTGGGTAACAAAAAATATTACTTAAACTATTTTCGATAAAAACGGGATAAGAATTTTGGATAACGGTATGGAATAAAAATATTTGTATAGGTAAATTCAATTCTCAAATTATCATTAATTTTAGAAAGATGTGACTACGAGACAGGTAAGGATCCACATAAAGACGGATATTTTAAGAATTTTTGGACAACTTTTGAAAACTTTTAGATATTTTTTTGGATAATTTCCATTAATTTTCTAAAATTAAATATACAAACTGGAATATATCTATTCTATCTAAAACTCTTATCCAATTTTTATAACAAACATTGCCAAACGAGTATTTTTTTTTGGTTAAAATTTTCGAGCAGATAAATATTTAAAAAGAAACGGTTATAGAACGGAAGAGTTTTTATAGATTCTGGCCAATATAGTTTTTCGTTCCAAAATAGATATATCTACATTCTATAGTGCAATAACCAAAAACTAAAACCGAATCCAAATCTGATTTAAGTACTCCTAATCAAACTGTAAGAAATGTTTTGATTAGTTTAGAAAATATACATGTAACATCACTTAACATTTACAACTAAATTATATTTTAAATTTAAATATTAAATAAGTTATTTCATAAATATAACCCCGCACATAAATATTAAATGCGGGTCCGATTCTAGTTTGAATTGAAATGGATTTATAATCACGTATGGCCTCCAAACGTTAGGAACATTTCTGCTTGCAAACACTTCAAAAATCTGAGTTAAGAAAAATGTAAAATAACAAACGAAAAACTATCAAAGACATATGAAAACTTTAATTTAAAACCAAGATTATATTTGATTTAGCTTCGATAAGTTATCTACTATTTTCGTCCCATATTACTGTAACTCGTTTTTATTCTTTTTTATTTTACCACGTCAGTATATATTTTTTACAACTTACTAAAAAGATCAAAACAATTGACCAAACTATTTGACTTTAATTTTGAGATAAAAAAAAAGAGTTGTTAAAAAATGGATAAAAAGACAACAAAAGGTAAAAATAAATTAAAAAATAAGATGTTTAAGGTACAAGCCACAATTATCCGGATCTAGATTATCTTAAGAAATGGGTTAAACCAGACGATAACCCGATCGTACAGCCTAACCATGGCGAGAACGGATCCGCTTTCCGTGACCCAACCACGGCTTGGTTCAACAAAAAAGATGGGTATTGGAGAATACTTGTTGGCTCAAAGAAAAAACATAGAGGAGTCGCTTATATGTACAAAAGTCGTAACTTCAAGAAATGGGTCAAAACCAAACGTCCTATTCACTCCAAGGCAAAGACCGGTATGTGGGAATGCCCTGATTTCTTCCCGGTTTCCGTAACCGACAAGAAAAACGGTTTGGACACTAGCTACAATGGTCCAAACATTAAGCATGTGTTGAAGGTTAGTTTGGACTTGACCCGGTACGAGTACTACACTCTTGGAAAGTATGACACCAAGAAGGACCGTTACAGACCAGACGGTAAAACTCTTGATGGTTGGGATGGTTTAAGATTCGACTATGGTAACTTCTATGCATCAAAGACATTCTTTGATGACATGAAGAAGAGAAGAATTCTTTGGGGTTGGGCTAATGAATTTGACACCGTTGATGATGATGTCTTAAAGGGTTGGGCCGGAGTTCAACTTATCCCAAGAACAGTCTTGCTTGACACTAGCGGTAAACAGCTTGTGTTTTGGCCTGTTGAAGAGATTGAGTCATTAAGAGGAAAGAATGTTCAAATGAACAACCAGAAAATCGAGATGGGTCAACGCTTTGAGGTTAAAGGAATCACTCCTGCTCAAGTAGATGTGGATGTGACATTCAACGTTGGAAGTCTAGAAAAGGCGGAAACTTTTGACGCAAGCTACACAACAAAACCATTAGAGTTGTGTAACATGAAAGGTTCAAATATGACTGGTGGAGTCGGACCTTTTGGTTTGATCACGTTGGCTACATCTGACTTAGAAGAATACACACCAATTTTCTTCAGAGTCTTTAAAGATGTCTCAACTAACAAACCTAAGGTCCTCATGTGCTCTGACGCCAAGCCGTATGTGTTAACCTAACTCAATAGCGTAACAATTGTTTCTTTACTATCATAACATATGAAGACAAATTTCTAACATTTATCTTATTTATATCGACGACAGTTCGACTCTGGAAACAGACACGGGCTCTGACCAGAAGCAGATGATGTACAAACCATCGTTTGGTGGTTTTGTGGATGTTGATCTCGCTGACGGAAAGATTTCTCTAAGGAGTTTGGTACGTTATAAACCTAATTCAATTTTTTTTCTGAACATTTTTGTACATAAGCTAAGAGGTACATACATTGGATTTGGCACTAACTATGATAAATGCAGATTGATCACTCGGTAGTGGAGAGCTTTGGGGCAAAGGGAAAGACAGTGATAACATCAAGAGTGTATCCGACAAAGGCAGTAGGAGAGAAAGCTCATTTGTTTGTCTTCAATAATGGATCACAGCCTGTGACCGTAGAGAGCCTCAATGCATGGAACATGCAGAAGCCTCAGAAGATGAACCAAGGGGCTCAATGATCACTCCTTTTTATTTTATGTTAATAAATTTCATTCATTTGTTAAAAAAGACAGAGAGAGAATCTGTGACAATATTATATAGAAAAGAAACTAATTGTGTTTCTTTCTATCAATTCAATTTGTACATAGTCCATTTCTTAGATGGGCTAGATTACAAGTATAAATCATTCTTTTAAAAATTATACAAAGTATCCGAGTTGTTACTAAGTTATAAGAGAAAAACTGATGTTCTTGTTGGAATCAAAGTTTCCATATTTTGTTGCTACTCTAGTCTTCTGTATGATGTATCTCAAACTAAAACCTATATTGTTATCTTAGCAAAATCCGTTTAATTGCAATTTATACACTTGCATATACAATGTAGAAATGAAGCTTGGAGTAAAAACTAGTAGAGGATTTTTAATTATTTCGTCACAGTATTAGAGTAAAATATCATTTCATCCAAAAATTACTCTTAGCATTTGGTTAGCATTGTAGTTCAATGTACGTGAGTGCATTTAAAAATCAGATTGCACAAGCTTTTATAATACTTTTTAGTGGAACAAGCATGAGAATAAGGGGTTAAGCCATTCAGAATATATAGAAAACCAAATCCTTTGACTGATATAATCTTTTAACATAAAAATTCACTGAAACAAAAACAACGATAACAATGGCAAGACAAAAAAAAAGAAGCAAGCAAGAACGGATTCTTGATATGAGCCTCTACTTGATCTTCTTCTTAGGCCTCAACTGCAAATGAGATAATTTACGAAATGATAATAAGATAACATTTGAGATGATTAAAGAAAAAGATACGAAAATGAATCAAGTAACAAAAGCGAACCTGGTTGCTATGGCCACACTTCTTCTTCCTGCAGTTCACAGCCCTTGGGTGAAGACGAGCGTAACACCTAGTAGAAGATATAAAATAACATTAGACTAATCACAATTTTAGACAACAAAACAACACAAACTAAAACCAAAACTAGACAAGTAAATAGGGCCTCATATCAAAATTCATTTAGCAATCGAAATAAACAAGCTTGCGCATTAAAAGGATGAATTTTAACATGAAGATGATTCATCACAGTTAATAATGATCAACACCTTTTCAAACCACATACAACAATGAACACTTGAATATCCAATAATGAAACATATATGTACCATTCAAGAAAATCATCTGGAAAGATGAGAAATTTGACCAGCTGACAAAGTTTAGAGAATGGAATATTAATATTGGGAACATTTATAACCTCAACACGCATTGTAAATGGCTTGAGAAGCTAAGTTAATTCCCAGAAACACTTAAAAATCTAATTTCACTAAACATTCATGCATTACTCTAACCTCAACAAAAACACTAATCGAATGGAGAAGAAGAAGAATTATATTGCTTACTTGCGGCAAATCATCTTGTCTTGGTTGTACTTACGAGCCAAAGCCATCAAAGAAGGCTCAATGATACCTCCTCTTAGCCTCAACACAAGATGAAGAGTCGATTCTGATTACAAAACGATAACAATTGATTTAATCAGTGAAGATAGTGATAACCGAAATGATCAACGAAAGGATTTGAACTAATCTGTACCTTTCTGAATGTTGTAGTCAGCCAAAGTACGGCCATCTTCGAGCTGTTTTCCGGCGAAGATCAATCGCTGCTGATCCGGAGGGATTCCTAAAGGATATTCAAATGAAGGATAAGAGATCTGATTTCACAAATCTAAAGAGAAGAATTCGAGATAGAGTAGGGAATGATTACCTTCTTTGTCTTGGATCTTGGCTTTGACATTGTCGATGGTGTCACTGCTCTCGACCTCGAGAGTGATGGTCTTGCCGGTTAAAGTTTTCACGAAGATCTGCATCTTTGGGTTCGTCTTCTTTCCCGTAACCCTAATGAAGGAGGAGGCGGATTTTATATGTCAATATCTATGTCTAGGGTTTTGCAGTTTTAATGGGCTGGGCCCTTTTATTATTAAGGCCCGTAACAGAATGAAATCCCAATCTTCTAAATATATTTAAAAAATGACATATTTAGTGCCCAAATCCTAAACCCATTTCACCAAACCATGATTGTCTCTAAGAGTCCATCGACATTACATTTTTAACCATGATGAATTGTTGGATCATGATCAGGGTTTGATTATTTTCATGACATGGAGTTGTATGTAGCTAGCTTAACTCAGATTCCACTCGTCCATGTCTTAACTTTTAACATTTCAGACTCTTGTGCATGTATCTAGAGGATGGACCAAGTGCCGATACAAATTTGCATAGGTCAAAATTACTCCAGTTAATTCTGAGAGCGACTGTACTTAAAAATCGTGACGTTTTTGTTACAGTTGCTAACAGAGAGAAAACAATTATCTCACGAAGAAAGTTTAGAAAAATGAATAGCAAATATTATAATTTCTTATGGTCATATAAGAGAAGATCAAGCTGTGCTGAGTTTGAGACTATAACAACGCATAGTAAAATCCAAAACAGAGACAGCTAAATATAGAGAGCCCATAAAAGGGATGATCCAGAGAGAACTCAAAGCCTCCTTCCTCTTCTTCCACCCTTTCTGCGGGTACTGTCGGTTGGAATTGGAGTCACATCCTCTGAGGAAAAAAAAAACAAGAACAATGTTAAAGCTTTATTCAATCATAGATGCAATAAAACAAATTCTAAATTCTACACAAGAACAATGTTTTGCTTTTTTTACCAATGCGACCAATTTTCATGCCAGAACGAGCAAGAGCTCTTAGGGCAGACTGAGCACCAGGACCAGGGGTCTTGGTCTTGTTACCACCAGTAGCACGGAGCTTCACATGCATGGCAGTGATTCCAAGTTCCTGTTTTGCGTATTATTCACAAACCGATTACTTTTACAATAGTCATCATATCAAGTTTTCAGATTAGTGATGCAGTTTTTTAGCCTTACCTTGCATCGCTGAGCAACATCTTGCGCAGCAAGCATAGCTGCATAAGGTGAGGATTCATCTCTATCTGCTTTCACCTTCATTCCACCTACAGAAAGTTTGAAATCAATACAGCAGCCAATTGTCTATTCAAGATTCAAGAACAATGAAATTTCCATACAGATAAAAAAAAAAAACGGATTCCTACAAGTTCAAAACCTTATAAGAACAAAGACTAAAGACACTTGTGCTGACACTCAATCGAGAGGAGAGAACAAATCTGGTTCTATTTAGCAGCAAATTTTGGTAGTCAAGAACAAAGCAATTTCTATTTCTACAGAGTCTAAGGTCACAAAAGAGACTAAACTAAAGACACTTTATCTCAGACACTAAGGGCCATAATATCAAATCCATCTCAAATATACTATAGGATTAACTAGAGAGTTGCGATAGATGCTTACCAGTGATACGAACAAGTGTTTCCCGTCCAGACAAATCAGTCACGTGCTACAATTGCATATATATAAAAAAAAAATCAGCAGTGCATATGAAAAAATCTGACTTAGCTCGAAGATAAATAAAAAGACAGAAGAAGTCACTCACAATGAAGGTATCGTTGAATGAAGCAAAGATGTGAACAACTCCAAAGACTTGCTCTCCTTCACGAACACTAGGTCCAAATGTTACATTCTCTTCCTTTGGCTCTCTTGTCTTTTTCCTCGACTACAATTCAATCATAACTCGCATTACGCATTTACGATTTCTCAAAACATTTTATAATTCAATTCATATGATCTCAGATCGAAATTCGAAGAAAAATGATTGCTTCAGATACATTTTCTCACTTAATACTATCACACAATTACCAGAAATGTAATTCCAGATTATATCTTATAATCACCAAATCGAAGAAAAATAAACAACAAGCTACAGAGAAAGCTTACCATGTTTCGAATAGACGGTAGAAGAAGGTAAAGCTAGGGTTTCTCCTTTTTGTTCCGCCTTTGAGCTAAGCGAAAGAGACGAACCAGATTTGGCTTTAATAGTTCCAATTTCCGTTAGGGTTAAAATTACTGATTTTATGGCCGAATAAGACCCAATATATTACGGCCCATTAAGGTGAACACAGCCAAATCGTTTTCCCGGCCCATTAGCAAAAGTCAAGCTGGTTTTGAGTATTTTTATCTTGTTTTTACTGATGTTATTGTGGTGCCTCGTAGCATTCCTTTTGTCTTTCTAATTTTGGCAGAGCATCACCTAAATCTTGTGTATGAAGCTAACTGTAGGAATATAACAAGTCTAATAACATTATTAAATCCTACTAAACGTGTACATTGTTGAAGGAAATGCAAACGCAAAACCATATTTAGTTGCGATTGAATTTGCTATGTTTCTGCATATAAATATAGAACAAGAGGGATAAACCAATCAAAGACTGATACGATTCTCGTAGTGCATCGTCTACTTGTGTGTGGACAAGAAGTTGGGGCTCACAATCTCTAGGAGTTCCTTTGGATTGTCTGTGTGTACCCAATGGCCAGAGTTACGGAGAAGGTGAGTCGTAACCTTCCCTTCTGAGACATTCTGTCTCTGGTTAGCAATTGTTTCAAGCCGCTCGGTTGTATCGTGGTCCCATCGGTCACTCTTTTCTGCAATCACAAAAGATATCTCTGTCTCTTTTGGTGGATTCTCTAGTAAAGACCAGTACGAAGTCTCCCTGCAATGGGGAAAGTAGAGAAGTCATATGAATAAAGTAAAAACTTGAGGAAGGTCATTATCTAATTAGAGTCATTGGTTCTTATGAGAGGAAGAAACCTGTACGAGTTGAACATTTGGACAGCCCCGTCAAGGTTAAAAGCCCATGTCTCTGAGTCTCCAGATCTTTTGAGATTGCTGCCAATCCACTCGGATAAGGACCTTGAAAACCCAAGTTCGACCATATGATCCACAAGCCACCTAGAATCACAAAAAAATTGTTATGCGTAGCATGAGGTTGGAATTATGTACACTGCAAGATGAAAGGAGCCTCATTGATATGTCTAATATAATCAGCTAGAAGATCATATAAGCAGACTCTTTATTCCCACTTTCTATATGCATATGCTAAGTTTAAATAAACAGTCCAGTGGGTAGAAAAATACCAAGAACTACGTAAAGAAGGAGACTTTACTTGCGGGAAGGGATTGGTGAAGGCAAACTCTGCAAAGTCTGAAGAATTTTCTCTACTTCACCATCACTTTGTTCTGACTTGACTTCCCCAGGGACAGAGTCTAACACCCATAGCTGTTCTGCATCAAAGAGAGAGAACACCAAAGAAACTTTGCTATGGTCATCACACCAAAAAAACAGTGCAACACTGCTTATCATTCCCAGAGAAAGGCACAACAAATTGGTACTCTTACAACAACAATGAGCTCATTAAACTTTGCATTGATCATAAGAATTGACAAGCAAATAATGAACACACCAACATTTCTATCACAAGTGATCTTCGTTGATTGACTAACATAAATCGAAAAATCCAGTATCAAGCAAGTGTGAAGTCACTTGCTTCCAATTCTCAATCATATACAAACAGAAATGGCCGTCCAATACCTGCTTAGGAGGAGAAGCTGATTCACCATAATCACCACGAGCACAACTCTCCATGAACTGCAAAGCCACTTTACCTCCCAAGGAATGACCAATGACTACATCAGGCCAATTCCAACCATTTGCTTTCACCAAATTAGCTAAATCCTTAGCGGAATTCACAAGATCATGAGGCGGATTAAGCCCTTCCACCTCCGTAGATCTCCCATGGTTCCTCAGATCAACAAGTATCATCTTCCAATCTGTGTACATAAACAAGAACTTAATCAATATATCAAAGGAAAGCTGAAGACACAGATTAGAGACAGAGAAGTATACCAGAAGCAGAGGAAGCGGAGAGAGATGATGCTAGAGAGCGAGAAAACGATCGCCAGTTACGACCGGAGCCGAGGAGGCCATGAAGGATGAGAGCTGTAGATTCAAACTTCCGATCTCCGGAGGATCGGACTTCTTCGTAGGCTAGCGTTTGAAGGGATCTCGAAGTCGTGAAGCAGGAGGCGAACAGAATCGGAGACTCAAGGAAACGAAATAAAAATCCAGATTCCAATCGGTTCGTTAGAGTTCTCGCCATTGATTCTTCGAGAATCTCCGGCGAAGTGGCCAAAAAAATAAAAGTAGAAGCTGTCGTCGACAATAACAGTCACCGATTAACTAAAGCGAAGCAATGAAAAAAATTAAAAAATTGACAGCTGTGGGATTTGAACCCACGCCCTTTCGGACCAGAGCCTAAATCTGGCGCCTTAGACCACTCGGCCAAACTGTCAGATGCTATATCGTTTATATCTTAATGTTTATTACTTGAGATTAGCTCTGAGTTGATCTAACTTAGTTTCTGCTAATAAAATGTAAAATAATCTGAGAACGTAACGGTGAATGAGAAAAAAAAACTTAAAGATAAAACAGTATTCATTATCTTAAGTGCCTTAATTAGAAATAATATAAATTTTCACTATTTTGTATTTTTCATGACATAAGTTCATATTAATCCATGTTCTAAAAATCGGGCGTCTAGCCGATTAATCGGCCGTCTAGCGCCTAGACGAGGGCCTTCCGCCGCGATTAGCTAGAATTGGGTTCATTCCTCGGTCAACCGATTTTCCGGTCAAAATCCGATTAGTCGCCGATTTTTTGAGTTATATCTGATTTTTTTTAATCATAAAATATTTAATTTTTGGTTCGACCGAAAAAAAAAAATCAAATTCCGGTTTAATTTACTGGTTTACTAAGAATAAGGTTTTCTTTATCAAACACATCTGAATGTGTCGATTACCTTTTGAACAGAAATCGAAAACCTAAAAAACTTTGCTCTCAAAATCAAACTTCTCTCACGAATTCGAGTTTACCTTAACTCAATTGGATCTACTCTTTAACCCAAACCAAAACCCAATTCCTTTACATCCCATCAAGCTGAAGTACGTAGCGAAGAAGAACATGAATTGCGAGTGGCTTGATGGCCATCCATGTGAATCGCAAGCTTCGAGCAACGTACATGTCTCAGGACGAGCCTGTTCAACGGATGTCTTAATAAACTCGTTGATGAATTGCGAGATCACGAGACCTATTCCGAAGAAGATCCCTTGAAGCTCACGGCGGAAAAGGAAATGAGAGACGAATCCACCGAGACTGATGAAGACTGGGACGAGAGAGATCCAGGCGAGGAAATGTCCGAGCTGATCGCCGCGACGGTACCGAACGTGTGTGAGAGTTACGGCTTTGAGCTGCTGAGGTATATCCATTATTAGATGATGAATTGAGCGGCGACAGATCCAAAGGAATCGTGTTAATCGGAAGAATTTAGCTTTGGTTTCGTCTTCTCTTTTTTTTTTTTTTCTCGACAAAACAACTGAGAAAGTGACGGGAAAGTGGGTGAGAGATGGCTAAACGGTGAAATGAAATTAAGAGGTTCCGGAAAGACAACCATGTGGATGCGTGACACGTGTATATTGGAATATGAGTTAATATTCACATGCGTCACATTAGATTACGGTGTACAAGAACAACAAATGGGGAGTCGCCACGTCATGTATATAGTTTTCCACATTGCACTTCGTGAAACCACGATCATAGTGACAAGATCGTCTTGGACTTTATATTACAGTTTTGAATTTAAAGGGCCATTTTATGTATATTTTAAATTTTATTTGATACTTGAAGGGAATCATACAGCTTAAATTTTTTTTCATTTGCAGATATAACGAAGAAGTTCTAACAAAACAAAAAGTCCAACGCATGATGATTACTTGATTGTTGAAGAAAGAAAGAGAGAAAAATAGTATTTCACTCTAAACTTTTACTATTTTTTGGTATCAAGATCAAGATCATTATTTTTTTTTGTGTAACATGGGTTTTGGAACTTTCATTTTGTATTTTGAATATATTTATGATGAATGTTTGTGAATTCAAACTACCAACTTATTTATAATTACAGGTTTATGAAATTCAAAGTTATATTATATCAAAGTTATTAGCTTAGTATGTATTTATAAAACTAAAATAAGTGGAAAATACTAAAAAAAAAACTCTAAAACTAATCCTCGATTAATCCCCGATTACTCTCCGATTTTCTTGTTAGGCGCTAGTCCCACCCCGAGCGCCCGACTAGCGCCTAGCGAATTTTAAAACCTTGATATTAATTGATGAACCTATATGTAGGCGATGATCTATCAAATATTGAACCGACAAACAAAACTAAAATGAACCATGAAAATACCCGACTTTAACTATAGCACAAGTCATCTTGGACTCCAACCCAACCAAGCTGTAAGTTTTTATTATCGTTATAGTTAAATGTTATATGTAACAGTGTGAAGCTATATTGATTTTTAATGTAGTTGACATTACACACATCTATTTGTTAATGTAGATATCATTGCAAAAAAAGAAACATGATTGCTTCAAAAGTCTAAAACAAATTATTGAATGAAGGGAATCAAGAATCAAATTGATGAAGCAGAGATGATCTTTGGACAAGCGATATGGCTTTAATTGAAAAAACGGATAATGCGGTATGTCACTTATATACATAGTCATATAATTATTTAAATTTCCGTATAAAGGGGATTAAAAAGTCCAAAGGGAGAGCGTTTGGACAGTGGTACAAGGAATCCCCAAACCAGAACAAGACAATTATAGACATCGATCCTCTTCCATAATCAATGAAGCAATCTGTAGGGTGTTTGATGTTTTTATTCATTAATTAGTACAAGGGAAGAAAAACATATAAAACGTCAATATTTTATTTGATTAAATAAATGTGGTTACAATTTTAACCTTCACATGAATGATTCAAGCTCATACATATAGAAACGGTTCCGACTATAACCGACCAATCTTGAAATGAACAAACGTTAGAGCAAAGATTTGTATTTTGATTTGGATCACATAAATCATTTGTTTCTACAACCATATATGAGATCATTAAACAAGATACTTTAAAAGGAACAATGAAATTTTACTTTAAAGGTATACTCAAGCGTAGCTTAATTTCATTTTAATAAGTACTTGAAACATAACTAGCAAAAAAAGAAGAAGATGTTATCCCCTTTACTCGTCAGATTCATAATGAATGGGATTATAAGATAACAAGAAAACAAATAGAGTAGTAGTATCAATTAAAAGCTACCATTAAATAGCTTCACTGGGAAGTAACTGATGCATGAGGTATTAGATTTTATGGAAGGTCAATGGTAGTATTTGACATTTTGCTATCTAATTATTTTATAGAGAAAGCTTTTATTATGCTTCAATTTTAAAGTGTTTTCCCTTAAAATAACTTACAGTAATTTTAGCTTCTTCTTCTTTTTTGTTATAATCTTGTGAAGCATTCAAACACTTTATTTTTGTTACAGTAAGTACGAAATCATTCTAACAAGGTGTAAAACAAGTAACTACGTAGTAATATATTGTTGTTATTATTCATACTCTTATTTTTTACAATATATACATGATTTTATCATTTTATGTAAGAAGTGGAAAGTTCATTAAAAAAAAGTACAAAAGAGGCCTCTTTTACAAATCATTCCATTTTGGGATTCCTTGTTGTATACTTGCCATTAAATTTTTAATTACCCTGTTGCAGGATCATGCCGTTCAATTGTTTAGTCTATAAACCATTTTAAACTTGATTGTCCTCTTAAATATGTAGCATTTAATACACGAGATTCCTAAGTTATTAACAGCTATATATCCCCGATTTCCTCATTGAGGTTTGTATTTTAGTTATTGGCCTCTTGTATTAAATTCTAATTACTGTTAGTTTCATTTTTATGTTCATATCTGTTATTATCAATAGATAATTGATTTTGTTTCTACCAAATAATGATTCTATCAGTTACGACGAGTGGATTTAATCCTTCATAATACATAAAATTACGGTTAATGGTTTTACCGATGACTCCAACAACTAATTTGATTCGTAAGACAAATATTTACGATAAACGATTATAGTTCAATCTCGATAAATGAATACTGTTTGTTAATCTGTGCATTAGATTTGCTCCAAAGGTAATAATAGTTCATTGTTTGCAAAGAAAGAAAACAGAATTTGGTGGTTCCGATGGCTTGAACTTACAATGAGAACATGTAAACTAAAGTATCCGTCCAATATGGTGTGATGCTGCCGCTAAAGAGACCTCCACCACTAGCAGACCAACCAAACAGTAGAAAAGTAAAGGCATGCAAAAACAAATGATCTTTTGATTAAATCCAATTCACTATCATAAAAATATTGGTTGTCGTCTCATCGCAAACTCGCATGTATACCTTTAAAAATTTATAAACATCTTAATGGTTTATATCTGTGAATAACTAACTAAACTACCACATGTAAAATCTCTATAAATTTATAACGTTGGGATTACAATATTTTATTAATTTACCAAGTTATTAATTTTTAAAAATATTAATTAGATCAAAATATTAATTCAAGATTGGAAAATTTTATTAACTTATCAAAGTATTATTTTATCAAGTATTAGTTTGCAAAGGTTTTAACTGTATATGAAAATATATGACGTATAACACTATAGTAAACATCGTATTGACGGTCATTTTAACCTTTATATATTAATATATTGTACAACACAAAACCGTATGATTTTTACCATACACGAGATATATACAATACTGATTATATATTTTATAATATTGATTCTTCTATATTGTCATAAGTTATCACTGCCAAGAACATTAATTTAATACTTATTTATAGAAAGTAATTCAAAGTACAGTTAAACCTACATAAATTAATACTCGATAAAATAATACATTAATAAGTTTAATAAACTAGTTCAGTCCCGAATTGATATTTTAATTCATTAACTAACTCGATAAATTAATAAAATATCATAATCCTAATGTTATTAATTTATAGCAGTTTCATTGAGTTTTTTTAATGATTATGAGGCTTCGGGCCGTTCATCCTCCAGAATGAGGTCCAAACCATGCGATTTAACTTTTCTTTGAAGAAGAGATCATATCTCCTAACCTGAATCAAACACGTGACCTCCATGGTCTTTACACTTTTCGGTAACCAAGAGATTTTTAATCACTAGGCCAACTCATTGTTAGTGTTCTTATTGAGTTTGATTAGTATCTTCGAAATGTCAGTTTGGTTAAGATTGAAAAGAGGTTTGTAGCTAGAATTCGAAACCGTCATTTGTAATAAATGTTTTATAGTATAAATGTACATTAGTTATTAATTTTTTAAAAAAATAGAAGTAATTATTTATAGAGAAATTTAAAAACTTTTTTGCTGTGATTCATTATTAATTAATGGTATCTATTGTTTTTATATTTAACTATTCAAAAATTTTGTCTCTAATAGAAACTAATTTTGACCGTTTTTTTGGATGAATAGTACCTTTTAAAGACAATTTATGAAACAACTTTAGTCACGCTTTTCTCACAAACAATTTTTTACCATTCTTTACGATTCATTATAAATATTATTTTATAATTTTTACATGTACTAAAAATATATTAAATTTTATATTATACTTTTTATTAATTATATTTACTTACATAATTAATTTTGACAGTGTCTTTGGATGAACAATACTTTTTAAAGGCAATTTATAAAACGACTTTAATCACGCTTTTTCTCATAAAATGTTTTTTACTATTCTTTATGATTCAATATAAATGTTATTTTATAATTTTTACATGTACTAAAAATCTATTAAAATTTATATTGTTATTTTTATTAATTATATTTACCTAAATAATAAAGAAAACAATATGAATTAAAAAAATTCTGTTAAAGATTTGCCATGAAAATGCATCATTTTTTTAAAGATACTATTACAAGCATTTTGTTTTTTAATTGCAACATTTTCACTCTTCCTCTGTACAATTAAGCAATAAATGGTTTGCTGCGCTGGTTTAAATGCACTAATGCATTGTTTTACTAAATCACCTTTTGTTTCATATACCTGTTCTCTACTGTACTTCACTATCTTTTCCACCTCCAATTAATAAATTAATTACTACTAAATACATCTTCTCTCTCCGCAACATAATTACTTTATTCAACAAATATTATTAATTTCTTAATCATATTTAGCTCCTCTCCCTCCCTATATATTACACACACATACATTTCTTTAAGAAGCCATTCAGTTCCATCACCTACAACAACACAAACCAAAAATACAGAAAACTCTCTCGACGAGTCCGAAGTTTCGAAAAATGAGAAACGAGAACGGCAAAAGAGTCAGAGTCGAGGCACCGGTGGTTGCTAATCGGAGTGTTGAAAGAAGGACGTCATCGAACGACACGTCATCATCGCAGAACTCGTGTTTGTCGACGGTGGAGGAAGTGAAGGAGGAGGTTACATCGACACCGTCGTGGGATGGTGATGAGTACGTGGCGGTGGGATGTAGAAGATGTAAGATGTATACTTTGGTCTTACGAAGACGTCAACGTTGCTTCAATTGCAAAAGCTACGACGTGCTCACGTTTGAGACGATTTGATCTAAGTTGTGATTTCAATTTGGACTTTGGAGTTTGTGGGTGATGAAATATCGTTTGCTGGGTAAAGTCGTTTATATAAAATCTAATTATTAAGTATTTTTAGTCTTTTGATGAAAAAGAAAAAGAAATATTGAGTCTTTTTCTTTTTTTAATATGTAAAATCGACAGACAGATCAGTTCTGTTTGTGGTCGTCCCTTGTTCAATGTGTTAAGTAATCCATTTTTATGTTTTAATATATTTCGTAAGCCATAGACATGAACGAGTTCTGAGTTTGATCATAGTTGTTGGTTTATTGGTTTATAGACTAAAAGTATCTATAAAAATGGATTGCTGATAGAAGTTTTAACTAGTATTTGGCTTTTGGACAAAAACAAATTGAAATCGACAATCCATAAACACAAGATTTTGCTTCGATTTTGTAATCAAATTCTATGTTATACTGTTAGTAATTTATTGTTGGATTTCAAAATTCGTATTAGATTTTAATAGATTTGAAAATGAAAAATACAAAAATACTCAAATTCGTAAATAAACCATGTTATTTCAAAATCACATGTCCGATTTTAAAATCAGTGAGGATTTCCATATCTCATATTTATTTATACTGAAATACATAATCTATTAACGGCTAAAATTTAAACGCTAATTTTGAAATCTAACTTTAATTATATATATATATATATATATTTAAATTATATATACGAATAACGCCAAAAAAAACGGAAATTTTATTAAAACTATAAAATATAAATTTAAACGCAAACAAACAATTGACATAAAATCAAATGAGGTAGTATGCCACTAATGGTATTGCTTTGGTTTCATCGTCATCTGCGTATTTTCGTTTAATTGAAATATCAAATAAGTTATTCTCACAAATATAATCACACATGTATATGTGGGTCCGATTCTAGTAATTTATTAACGGCTAAAATTTAAACGCTAGTTTTGACATCTAACTTAATATATATATATATATATACACACGAATATCACCAAATAAAACATAAATTTCATTAAAATTATTAAATATAAATTTAAACGCAAACAAACAATTGACATAAAATCAAATGTGGTAGTATGCCACTAATGGTGTTGCTTTGGTTTCATCGTCATCGGCGTATTTTCGTTTAATTGAAAACGGTTTCATTATTTTATGTTTTGTTTAAAAAAGTTATCGCCAAAATCTATTTTTCTCGAAAAGTATACTACAAATTTAGATTTATGAAAGTTCCTAAATTTATAGAAAAAAAGTTTAAATGATCTTTATAAACTTTTCGAAAAATTAAACTTTGTGAAAATGTTAAAACATGCATGGATAGCTTGGTCTCTCTACAAGAAAGATGGCATTCATATTTTTAGAAGGGGTACATATATGTCACCTTCGTAAGAGATTTGAAACACATTTACAATCTCCTCCGACATAACAGATCAAAGGCATAATTAAAGTTGGAATCACTCATCCATCTCTACATTCATCAAAGGTATCCACAAATATAGTTGATAGTTGATTACACCGTCCTACAACTTCAAGTTTATAATATATGTTCATAGAAATAAAATACTAGCAAAACATGCCAAGAGTTCACTCAACTAGGCATTTAAATATCTTACTGTATTTTAGTTTTAAATATTTTAGACTTTTAAGTCTTGTCTTCTTCGTCGATAAAATGATATATATTGATAAGGAAAAAAGATTAAAATATATATTTTATATGCTTTGATCTTGGATTGAAAGGGACTCATTTGGTGGAAAAAAATATATATATAGGATTCATATCTGGTGTAGTAACAAGTTGCAACGTAAAAAATAAAATAAAATAGTGGGATATGAAAAAAAGAAATGGAGTCAAAAGAATGATTCGAAAATCTAAGGGGTGTTTGAGTAATTATCGTAGTTTAAGGAATGATTTGATAGAAAATGAAATTCTGGGTAGTAGAAAAAACAAATAAAAAGTCTTTGGGTCTCCCCAAAAGTACCCAAATTGCCTAAATTTGCCCCTCACATTTAGCTTTCTGTCTATTCACCAGATTCTCTCTCGATTTCATCCTCTCTCTGCTCGATCAGATCTCAAAATCAATCGGATCGAAACCACTACTTGATCAATTATGACTCTTGGCTCTGGAGGATCGAGTGTTGTTGGTATAAATTTCGATTCTTTCGGGTCTGTTCTCGTTTGAGTTTTTTTTTGTCTAGGGTTTTGCGTATCCGTATTGGGTTTATTCGTTTGATTTTTTTTTTCTATGGTTTTTAGAACTCGTATTTGATCGATATGCATGGAGATGTTATCATAGGTCTCATCGATCTATTAGAAAAATTTGCTTTTTGATCTTTTTGCCTTGCTCTGTAGTTTGATTGCTTATGTATATTATTTGAGAAAAAAAAAAGTATATTATTTGACTTGATCTCTTTATCTATAGCTTTATATATAGATTGATCTGAACTTGTTTGTCAATAATTTCTAACAAATTGCTGAGAATGATTTGCTGATGTCCCAATTCTTTAGATGGGTTAAAATGCGAATCTTCATAATCTTCAAAGCTCATTACTCTTCTTGAACTTTGTTTGGTTGATTCTAGAAGTTATCTTATTGAAGTTTGTGGATAATCATTAATTTGATGTTTTTTTTTTTCCTCTGCTTTGATTAGAAAGATGCTTGTTTGTGAAATTTTGCTGTTTGATTCACTTCTGCAGAATAGTGATTGCTTGTTACCATGTTTCCACTTCTGAAGTTTAGTTATATGAATTGTTTTTTTTTATGCTTGTTAATACAATATAGTTCCGAGGAATTTTCGGTTGTTGGAGGAGCTTGAACGTGGGGAGAAAGGTATTGGAGATGGAACTGTGAGCTATGGAATGGATGATGGAGATGACATCTATATGCGTTCATGGACTGGCACTATCATCGGTCCTCACAATGTAGTTATATCTTTTTCTTTATCTGCTAACAATTCGCCTTCGTCTTCTTTATATCTGCAACTTAACTTAAGAAGCATTCATTAATGTTCTCAGCATCATCCTAACTAGTTAACCGTCCCTATATATGGAATGCAGAAAACCAAAACCAGACTGTGTTTCTATGCATCAATCTAATCTCTGAAGCTTTTATAGCAGATTAGGCAATTGTTTCTTTTGCTTGTACTAACAGGTATAAGTTTTTTTTTGGTGCTCCTATGCACAGACTGTTCATGAAGGTAGAATCTATCAGTTGAAGCTCTTTTGTGACAAAGATTACCCGGAGAAACCTCCAACTGTTCGGTTCCATTCACGTGTCAACATGGCTTGTGTCAACCACGAAACAGGAGTGGTATGTATAAAATCATGGTCTTAGCATCCTCTGTCTTGTTCTTTTGGATGCACTGTGACTTATTTCTGCATATATGTATAGGTGGAACCTAAGAAATTTGGGCTTCTTGCAAACTGGCAAAGAGAGTACACAATGGAGGATATACTGACACAGCTGAAGAAGGAAATGGCTACGTCGCATAACCGTAAGCTTGTTCAACCTCCAGAAGGCACTTGCTTCTAGTTGCTTATGGAATCTTCTTCTGGTTGGCTGAAAATCCTTGGCCCCTTCTTATACTAAAGTATTGTATCTGGGGTTCTCCATTGTCGTTCTCAAGCAGCTTTTTTTTCTTTAATTCATCAAAAAATGCTCTATGTGGATGGTATGGTGATGATGATGATGTTGTTCGATTGATCATCTGAAGTTTTATTATTGTGTGCAAATATCAAAAACAGCGTCTTCCCCACTCCATATGTGTTCAATCTTTTGAATTTACTTATGTTTATTCTAACATTTTGTCTCAGTCCCTTTTTTAGTGAAATCTGCTAGATTGATTAGTTTTTTTTGTTATGTAAAGTTCCAATGTTACATCAACGAGTATCATTAAGACTTGAGATGGATCGGTCCCATTCAAAGAAGAGAATCATTTAGTTAACATAACTTGAATCTTTATGATCCGAACCGACGACTCTAATTTTGTTGTTTCTTTACAAGATTTGTAAAATTTCGCCAAAATCAAAACTAGCACACTTTCATCATCAAGCAAGAGTAAGGTAGTTGGAGAGGAGGACTAATAGAGGTCCAAAATCTCTTGTTGATTGTTCTTCATGTACTTCTTGATGTTTTGTGTTATCATTCTTGATTTGGCATCTCCGTCAAACACTAGATCTTCGACATGTAGACCTCTATGATTCTAAATTAAGACACACTGTTTAACATTAACCTTGTTGTTCAGTGAGATCCGCGAGGTTTTGTTTTTAGTGTCATGAGTAGAGATCAAAGGCTTTGAAATTGACTATGCAAGATCGAGCATAATTTTAAAGTAAGAAACTTCTACACAATGTTTACTTAATATTTCTTCCTATGATCCCATATTCTTTCAATTGTTATCACTATGATTTCGGAATTTGCTTTAACTAATGTAAAATGTTATTGGACACTCATTCAACTTGCTTGGCCAAATCAGAATCCTCTACATGTTTACCAAACAAAAAAGTCAACCATGATTCATTATTTTTCTTGCAGCAGCCTAAACTGGTCTATAAACAACATCTTTAAAATTAATATTCATAAGTTCATTGTTAATTTGTTTTCCATTCTAAAACTACTCACCGCAACGTTGATTACTAGTGGGCTTCAAAAACAGAAAAATTAAATACATAGAAAAAAAAGTGGTTGGAACTAAGTAAATCTATAACACATTGTTCAGAAACTCAATTGATTTTGTTTCATTTCAAGCCCAAACAATAATACTCAGAGCTGGATCTTACGGTGAAAGCAGAGGCGGCCAGAAGCAGCATTAACTCTTTTGCCCGTGTGTACGTATTCTATTGAGATTTCTTCTGTTTTTTTTTCTATATATAAAAAAGAATAGTAGTACTAGACTATTAGCTAGCGATGGTGTGGATGTAAAACGATTTTTACAATAAGAGAAAACAAAAAAAAGGAAAAAGTTTTCTTTCAAGTAAATATATATATATATATATATATATATTATATAGTGGGTTAGAGTTTACAAAATGCATTAAGGTATAGATTTGAAATTCGGTGGTGTGATGACAACAAAAACAATGTAAGACATAAGGAAGTAAATGTGGTGGTGTCCTAGTTAAAGAACTTTGGATCCAAAGCCACAAATTAGTGGGTGAAATTATATATATCGTTGATGCAAGTATATTTAGTTGCTGGCGTACTCTTATACAGAAACATTACATGTACATTACAGACATATATACATAAATATATCTAGATCGTTTTTGTAAACTTAGATACGACGAAACGTAAAGCTATGTGAAAGTTGCGGTTTTGACATATACGCATATATAATCAATCACATGCTATTTGTCTAGAGTGGATTTTTCAAGTTTCGATTAATAAATATGGTGACATTGTGAAATTAAATTCGGAGATCAATGGTTACATCCATATTTTAACATTTGTTTGTCGACGTACAAGCTTTGAAGGAACATTAAAAAGAAAATAAATTGTCATAGATACGATTATCTTAGGTTCAACAATAAATAGGAAGTTTTGACAATATCACCCAACCCACCCCTAAACCCTTTTATACTCCCCCTAAGTAATTTCTCATTCTGACTCCAACCCAAGAGAAAAATAAGATAACAAACAACAAAAGGGGAAAAAAACATGAAAATCCCATTTTTAAACAAGAGCTTTTCATCTTCATTTTCTTCATATTCAAATTCATCATCATGGGCATGGCCTTCTTGTCACCAAAACCCCAGAACCAAATCTTCCAGAGCCACCATGATTGCAATCAACCCTAATGAGGTCCAAGAGGATGAGGATGAAAAGCCACTTCCTACGATCATTTTCTCCTCCTCATCCTTCTCCATCTCATCCACCATCTACGCCATAGAAGAGCTGCCAGAGATCGAATCCATAGAGAATGTGATTAAAGGAATAAAATCATCCGAAAGACTCATTTTTGAACGAAAGGGAGAATCAAATTCTATACTCGAAGAGACGAGGATCAAAGATTCATGTTCTTGTCCTTGGAATCAATCTACACCATGGTGGAGGTGCTTGCGGTACACTCGTTTCATCGCAGATAGAGAAGCCTCCAATTGTATCGTGAAAACTACTGAATAGATTGAAATATATTCGATAAGTCATGAGAGAAGAAGTTAGCATGCACTTAACGTTTGTCCTTGGTTAGAAATGTCTATACAAGTTATGTGAGTCCAGGGTGATTGATGCGGACATGCAAGAGATCTTTGTCTGAGCTTTCATCTTATGTTACTTGATCAATTCGTGTATTCGCGAAATCTTCTCTTCGCTTTCCATGCGTGTGACTAATGATGATAACTATTTCTAATGAAATCTTGACTATTTCCGTCCACATATGATTCATCAAAAATTTCATGGTTGATAGAAAATTTGTTGATAATCAATGTAATTATGTACATATGTTTTCTTCTGCTGAAAGCGTTTAATATTAATATGGTGAATGTAACAAGTAAATAAAATCAAAATACTGTTATATCAAAAAGTTACTATATCTATTGAAACTGCTTTATAAGATTCGGAATAACACTATGCTTGTGGGTGCCAAACCAAACCAAGTCTGCCACACGAAGAAACACGTGAAGATATAAGCATTTAGACTTTTGTCTCTTCTCTCTTTTTTTTGTATTCCTCTTCGCCTTTGCGCAGTATTAAGTTGCAGTTGTCTTTTCATTTTTTTCTGTTAAGTGATAATATAACCGGTTTCAGTCAACTACTTTTGACCATTCCTTGGACCAAAATTTTTTGTTTCTTCATATAAATAAATTTGTTTCTGTTTCGTTTGTTTTCTTTCGTTATTCATTACTCACACTTTTCAACTTGATAAAACTCACACTTTTCAACTTGATAAATACCAACTATTTTGGGTGGGACTCAGACGAAAATTTGTAGGCTAAAATATTTTTCTTGATCAATCCAAAATTCTTTTTAGATATGTTCGTATTCAAGCCGGACCGGCTAAACCGATGGCCACTGCTTTAACTTTTTAAGGTCCTATCATTAAAGTTGTATCAGATTCGAGAAAGAGATATGAAATAATTATAATTAAAGTTGGGAAATATTTCAGTTGAAGCGACTGCTACGGAACATAAAATTTTTCTTAACATCGACATCATATCTTTTGATAGTTAGTTGGTTCCTTCGACTGTTCGTTGAGTTTTTATTTTTCAATATTATATATATACGTTTATTTATTCTCTTTTATTTCATTTATGTTATCTTTAAAGTCTGAGATACGTACACGTACGTACCTATATAAAATATATGTTTTAAAATCGTTGTATTTACCCTACAAATTTATTAAAAGGGTCCACCATTTATTTATTTTTGAATAGAATGAATGCCAAATTTCATAGAACACAACTCGATTTCTAGTTTCTATACTACGGAATCATGGTTTATATTCCGCAAATCATTTGACTTAACTAATTCGGTTAAAAATAGGTGATTACTTTATAAATGAAGTTTACCATTTTGTACAACACAATGGTTTTAAGTTATTAACGGATCATTTGATTTCTTTTCTTGGGGGTATGAGGATAATTTGATTACTCATGTATTCAAATTTTGATGGTATATTACCGAATAATTAAGTGCAACTTCATCAATATTGCAGATTTGTAGCCTTTTTTTTTGTTAACCAAAATATAAATAAAAGTCTATTTTAAGAAATGATTATAATACTATGATCATGATGGATATTATCAGCAGGTACAACTATCAAGTTTCAACTTATTATTTTGGTGATATGTTTGAACTCATTTACTTTGGAGATCGTTATATCATGTTGTTGTATCTACCTATATTTAATAGTTGTCTGTCAATCTTTAATAGCAATACTTAACAAACATTGACGTTAATTAACTTTTGCAGACACTAGTTCAGTAGTCATAACGTAGTTAGCTACGTTCCATTTCCACACAGGCACACACCACATATACGGAATTATTTGATCCATTTCCTAAAATTTAATTAAACAATGATATATTAATTTTTTAAAAATTTGTTTAATGTTTCAATAACTTTTTAACACTTTTATTTCTTTATTTATTGTTGAGATAAAAGTACTTACATGCATGTACTTAACTACTTATCGTGTATTTGATTTGCATTTTTTTTTTGTATTTTCATTGACGAATGTATCAATGGCATGAAGATTTATCTAAGTTTTGAAGTGATTTTCTATACTTTTTGATTAATCCATGTATTAATAAATAAATAAAAGATAATGTAATATTGTAAAAACTAAAATATATTTAGATTATGGATATTCAAATATATATCAAGAATGTTAATAAATAAGCAGAAAATTTAACCGGGAAATGTACTTACAAAAATTGAATGTCCCCAACCAAACAACAATAAATTTTGGAGGCAATAATTTAATACAATTAAAAAACATTAAAATATTGTAAAGGGAAATCAAATAAATTTTCTTTTTGAAAAAGACCTCAGCCATCCTTTCGTGCAGCCTATCCTCTCTTTTTCAAAAGCCTTAAAATCTTTCTTCCCTCTCTCACCATTAATTCCCTAATTTTCCTCTCATTTTGGATCCAAACCCAAAAGAAAAGAGAAAATTACATCCTCGTCTTGGCTTGCTTTCTCAGCAATCGATCAAACAACAAAGAAGAAAAATGGTGAAGAAAATGAAATTTCCATTTCTAAACAAGACTTCATCTACATCATTTTCTTCAAATTCATCATCTACTTCCACTTCATTGATATGGCCTTCATGCCATCAACAAAACCCCAAAAAAAGTTCTTCAAAAGTTTCCTCCATCGATAATTCCAAACCTAAGAATGTTTATGAATCCGAGCCACCACCGAGAAGCTTCTCCTCCTCTTCATCCTCCTCTCCTTTCACCAGCCACGCTATGGAAACTCCGCTGGGGATAGAGTCTATAGAGAGTGTGATTAAAGGGCTAAAATCATCGAAACGATTCATCTTTGAAAGGAGAGGAAAATCTAACTCTATACTCGAAGAAGCCACCAAGAGAGAAGATAATGAAGAAGAAGGTATCATGCTCTTGTCCATGGAATCAAACGACCCTTACTTTGATTTCAAGAAATCTATGGAAAATATGGTTGAAGCACACGCCCTTCATCATGACTGGAGAAGCCTTGAGAAGCTTCTCTTTTGGTTCTTGAAAGTCAATGTCAAGACCAGCCATAGATACATCTTCGTCGCATTCGTCGATTTGCTCTTAAACTTAGCCGTAGGATTTTCTAAAGATGTTGCCGGAGAACCTAGTTCTGACGTCGTCGTCGAGGATTCTCCTCCATCGTCGTCGCCAATCTCGTTTTACACGTCGTACTCGTCCTCCGATGAGACCTCTTCAACCTCCGTACGGTTCTTGCCGGAGACTTCGATAGGCGAGAAGAGTAAGGAAGTTTGTTGTTTATCGTCCTTGTTTGAGTTAGAAGAGAATATCAAAGACAATATTGCTTCAAATGGTTATGTTTCTTCTTAATTCCTTCATTTGTGATAATTTATGGATAATCTATAATCTCTACTCTCTAGATGTCTATATTATGCAGGTAACATTGATTACACGTGTACATCTTTTTAGCACGGGCCATATGCAAAAGATTTGTTTTCTTTAATATATTATGCAGAATATTTTTTTGTTTTTGTTTTTAACATTTATGCAGAAGGCTTATGCATGGTATATAAATATAGTTTTATTATTATCATCGACAATTACATTTTATTTTAGATAACAAACAAAAGAAAAAATATTGCTTCTCATTTGTAAACAGACAAAAAAGAAAAAAAAAGAATGGTTTGTGAAAGAACGGCGAATGATTTTGTGTCAAGGAAAAGCGATAGCAAATAGCCCAAAAAAAAAAGAAAGGAAAATGTGACACTTAATTGATAAAACAATAGGAATATGAATTCTCCATGGATAAGAGTTGAGAAATGTTAAAAGAAGAACCAGAAGCTTTGAGATGTTTTGCCTTGATAAATAGGAAATAGTCGATATTTGAGCGTTAGCTGCCAGAATTCTCCATGCAATCAGAGCATATATGTAGTAAGAATGCCAAGAAAGTAAACACAACTCCAAGAGAGTCAATCTATTTAACAGAAGGATAAGAAGAAACCCTCTAAATCAAGTAATTAAGACTGGAATGATAAAGTTGTATTTCAATATAATTCCTAACTTGTGCCGGTAAGTTAAAACTGAAATGGAAACACACAAGAATCAACCAGCGACTAGCGACTAGAGTGCATAGCTAAGGAGAGAGCCAAGAAAGTTGTGTAAGCTAATAAAAAAAGAAAAATGGACAAAACTAATCATTCCTAATGTGAACGGGAAATTTAAATTACAAACTACCGTGGAGGGTTACATAGTCTTTTCCTTTATTTAGTGAATAATGAAGAGAATATATATATATATATATATATATATATATATATTCATGGAACGTCTTTTTTTTTCCATAGAACGTTTCTACGCTAAAGCAAGTTCATTCCAGTCTGTTTCCATGAAACATGTTATGTTATGCAGGTTTCGAGGATCTTGGGAGACCCGACCATTGTCGAGAGCAACCACAAGCGATTGTAGATGTAATCGAATCACGATCATAATCATGAAGACTGTTATGTTGAATTCAAAAAAGAAAAATTAACGCAAAAAAAATCATTGAACTCATTTTCTATTTCTATTAAAATTGAAGTTTGTTCATCTGAAAATCTTTTCCGTACGCTTCAAGAATTCAAAACCCAGAATCTTTGCATGAGGAGACATAAACTACCCTAATTCTTGTAAATATTCTCATGATTTTTCAAGTTCTTATAGGTTTAAGACACAACGAATCGACATCAATAATTTTTTATTTTTTTTAGAATTTTCTTCTGTTTCAGAGGATGCTGTTTTTCTTTTTTTTCCCTGAATGGTCCTCCAAATTTCCTTTTGCATTTTCAAGAACGGACATATAATTCTAAATTATAGATATATACATATATATACACCAAAAAAAATTCCAAAACTGAGCACCAAAAGCAGCTAAAAACACTTTAAAAACTACAAACATTGACTAACTGATTTAACTATTTTCTAAAATTTTAGATGACTAATCAGATATATTTTCAAATTTAAAGTGGTGTTTTTAGATTCTCCCAAAAAATTGTTAACTCTAATTTCAAAAAGATATTATGACTCAATATGATGTAGAATTGAACTTTATTTCCAATATCTCCAAACCATATAAATAACAATGCAAACTATGTACATAAAATACTAATTTTCTCTAGTACTTTGTAACCACTAATTCTATAAAAAAAACAGAATTAACTTTGTATCTTTAAAGGACAATTGTTTCCAGGAAAGCTTGTTTCTTCTATGAGCATTGGGAAATGTTTTTTCACTTACAAGACTAATATCATATCTCATTTTCTTATTTTGAGGGAAAACATCAGAAAAAAAATGAGAGAATTATTTTTCAATGGTATTTTTAAGAAAAAATAAGATTATGAGTAGTAGTGCATCGTATTTGATGGAACATTATTCAGAAAACTTATATTTTCTTCAAAATAATTTATCATTGGAAAAAGATTTCCCTCACTTTTTTGATTTATTCTTTTAAAATGTGGGATTATTAGAAAATAAAATTTAATAATAAACAATAATTAAGAATATACTTAAACAATAAGGACGACATTTCAAGAAGAAACATCTAAGTATCTAAATGTTCTATTCAAAATTGAGCTTTCCACAAAAAGCTCATAATATAAGTAATTTAATCTAGTTTCCAGCATCAAATTGATTTATCATTGGAAAAAGATTTCCCTCAACCCCATGCTCTATTAACTTGTTTCCTCCTTGCCTTTATGAGTGCTTACCAGTTATTTTAGAGTGTTGTACCAGCCATCCTTCAAGTAGTAGATCTATCAGACAACATTATTATATATTGTTATCTTTTCATACTATTATAAGTCTGTATTTGTTCAAGTGAACTCTTTTAGTCCTGATTTATTATTTCTTCAGGTGCTAGAGGCTGTAAAGCTTCTAGATATAACCCAATCTTGGGAGCCTCGGAGGACACGTTAAAAGGAAAGGTATCTTGCAAATGGAAAGTGTTTTTCAAGAAATAAACGATTAAATAATTAGGTCTCCAAATACAATATGCTCTCAATATCATCCCAAAAAGTCATTTCAATAATCGGGGTCATGCTAATTCTATCAAATAACTTTATTACTTGAATGTGTCTTGTTATCTTGTTCTTCTCCAAATCATAAAAATGACAGCGTGGATGATGTAGACTCATTTGTTCTGGTGCCAGCCTAATCTCACAGCTGTGACTGGTGGCCTGTATCCAAAATAGGCAAATTAAAATTCTTCTTGTTCGCCCATTGACTCTTCCTGGCATCCTCAACAACCCATACATCCATGCTACCATTATTCCAAATATTTGCATATTCGAACAAAGCTATTTTGCCTTTGTAATTCATGAGATTCGTAGCACGCGTGTTCCAGAAGATGCGTCCAGCCTCAAGGGGTAATTCAATCAAAGTGAACTCCCCAGACCTCATGTCAAAACTCATGATTACACATCTAATCTTATCAATCCAAGCTCCATAATACAAAACATTGTTGATGGAGATACCTTGTGAGTAAGGACGATGAGGAGGAGGTGAAATTGTGCTTTTAGTGTTTCTCCATGAAGCTTCAGGACCAAGTACCAACACCTGATGCTCGGATCTCACTATCCTCCCCTCCTTGCTCACCTCCCAAACTATGCTAAGCACTTTGTATTCATCGTGAACAGGGTCGTCCCCAAAAATGTTCCACACATTGTAATAAGGTTCAGCCATAGTTCTTAATCTTAAGATGGGCAAGGTCACATGTTGCTTGGTGGTGAGGTTACAGATTCGCACTCTTGTCCCAACTCTGAAACAGACCAAGCCGCGAAGAGCGTTCACGAAGGAGCCTTCTATTCCCGGCATGTCCAGGTACTGGTCGAGATCAGAGATAGGATTAGAGTCATAAGGGTATATGACAGGGACAGAGTCAGGAGGCGATGAGACCAAAGCATAGTTGTAGTCCGATTCTTTGTCCACACAAGACATGAACAGGCCACGTCGTTGTGCCGATGATGGAGATTTAAGGAAAAGATTGGTAAGATATCGGGAGCAGATGAGGGAATACCATAGCCTTGAGACACACTTGAACCTCATCAGTGATTTCGCCGGTAATCTCAGCTAGATCTCCATCAACACATTCTCTGGGATTGAAATTTTACATTCGGGCTTCACCACCACGGTTCTGCTTCTCTTTCTCTCTCTCTTTCTGGTGGCTAGACCAAACGAAAACCTCATACTCTTGAATAGATCGCTCTACCAAAGGTTTATTTTTGGCACTTCTCAAGCCCTAAGTTTCTTTCTTATAACACACGTTTCTTCCTAACTTGTGTAGGAATAGGTTTTTATTTTTCTACTTCTTTTTCCCATTTTTTCTTTTCACGAGATGACTCCAATTTGTTTCTTTTATTTTTCGTTGTATTTTTTTCCCATTCTAAAACTCTGAAATTGGCGTAAATAACTTCTGAATAAATTGGAATTTTTGGATTTTAAATAATAAAATATTCTACCTTTTTTAAACAATCCAAATAATCAAAATAAATGCCAAAATCTCCAAAAAAAATTATATTTTTAAAATTTTAATGTAAAAATCAATTATTATATAATTGATAAATTTAGAATAAAAAATATAGGAATAACATACATCAAACTGTATTCTCTTCATTCTAATATGTTTAGTAAAACTGAAGAAAGGGATTTTCATAATATGTTATCGGTTTCAATTTACGAATGTATTTTATTTTTTAACCTTGGGTAAAATTTACGAATGTATTTTATTTTTTAATATTAGTGTTGGTTTTAGAAATCGTGTATGTCTGCATGAATCTAATTGTTAATATGAACACTTTTGTTGTTGCCTTTTTCTTTCTCGTCGGTTCCATAATTGAAACAGAAATATTTTTGTTTTTCCTTTTCTTTTTTGGGTATCAAATTCCCTTTTCCAAAAATAAAAATAAAAAAATAAAATCAAATTCCCTTTTCAAAAACCTCCGTAGTTCCCTTTTTGGAATCTTCAATTCTACCTTTTTAATAAAATATTCTACCTTTTTGAAACAATCCAAATAATCAAAAGAAATTCCAAAATCTCCAAAACAATCTATTTAAAAAACAAAAATGTAAAAATCAGTTATTATATAAATTTGAGAAATTTAGAGGAATAACATACATCACATTGTATTATCTTCATTCTAATATTTTTAGTAAAACTGAAGAAAAGAACTTTCATAATATGATATCGGTTTCAATTTCTCAGTGTATCTTTTTATCTTTTTAACCTTGGTTAAAATTGAGTAATTTACGAATGTATTTTTAATATTAGTGTTGCTGTGAGAAATCGTGTATGTCTGCATGACTCTCATAATCTCATTGTTACTATGAACACTTTTGTTATTGCCTTTTTCTTTCTCGTCGGTTCAACAAAAATATTTATGTTAATACTTAATATATATATGTTTTCCCTTTTCTTTTTTTTGGGTAACAAAAACCCTTTTCGAAAACCTCAGTAGTTACCTTTTTTGGAATCTTCAATTTTACTTTGTCAATTACAAAATCAGTCAATCCAAAGATGAGATGATAGTTGTGCTTATACGGCTTTTCGGTCTAAGTTGATTTGAGTTTTTCAGTTTTGGTGTACTAAACTCAATCGATTTGATCTGGGTCAGTTAAAAAATTGATAGTTCAGTTTGAATCTGTTTAATTGAAAACTATAAATGGTTTCACTTTTATAAATTTTGGTCCGGTTCGGTTTTAATACACTTTTACACACCCCTCCCTTGGAGCTTTCAACTTATATGGTTCCGTTTTAGTTAAATATGATCGGTTTTAATCTCTGTTTTAGTCTCGGTTTAGTAGAGATTGGAGCGTTAGCTGCCCAACCATTCAGCATTGCTATTTGCTACTATGTAATTTATGTATTTCTAATTTTAAAAAACAAGTAAAAAATAACTACAAAATCAGGCAGCCTCTACATATTGATATTTCAATCAATGTCCGTTAGAAGTGATTATGATATCATACCCACTTCATTTTAAAAATAGTAATTCCAAAGTTCAAACATAAAATAGATCATCAATACACAATTTACTTCTTTTAACAACAAAAATAAGCAATCAATTTATTTAATTATATTTTAAGTATCCACTTTAACAATATTTTACCACTAGTATTGACAGATTGGTGATATCGATCCAAACTGAATCGAGATCGACCGAGAGTATAATAGATTCTTTGATACCATATTAAAAATAACTTGAAGAGCAAAATGTATATCTTAAAGATTAAATATCGTGAAGCCCGTGAAACTTATGAAACTCGTGAAGTCTAAATGAAAAGACTTGAAGAGCAAAATAAATCGTGATATATTCTTAGCATATTTATGTGTTTAGAAAAGTTTACATTATATGAGTGTTACCATTATATTAATTTTATCACTATATATATATATATATGTTAGGATCTTATATTAAACTATACTCAATAATATATATATATATATATATTCTATAATATTTAACAACTAGTGTAGAAGCCTTGCCAAAAAAAAAAAATCATTCTTGACCACAGTGTAAAACTACCAAAAAAAAGTCAACTGAAAGGTAAATAGTTGTTGTAAAAAGAAAAAAAAGGGTAAAAATAGTCCAAATTTTTTTACATCATATCATTGCGATTTATTTAATTTATCTCCAAAACAACGACCTAATTACTCAATTATATCAACTTTAACTAACCCAAGCGCCTAAAAACATTTATTACCAAGTGGAGACAATGAACGATTTAGGACTAACAATTAATAAACCAATAAATAAAGGGAAGCTTAAAATACAGTAGAAACGATTACAGAAAGCTTCATTTGTTTTGCTTGGAAAATAACATTTTTAACTTTGAAAGTGCTATATACTAGCACTTTAAACCTCAAAAGTATTATATTAGCACTTAAACCTTCAAATTATTTTTATTAACACTTTAAACCTTGAAACTATCTTCCGCGTTTTTCCTCCATAAAATTTATTACAAAATATTTACCGGAAAACTAACGGAATTTTTGATGATAATCTAACGAAACATTTTGACAGTAATCTGACAGATTTCCGATAAAATAGTTTCATCAGAATTTTAGAAATTCAAACGACTGTATCAATGTACATATTTTCCAACAGATTTCTGACGGTTACTCAAAAATTTATCGGAGATTATCTAACGGAATACTGACTGAACTATTTTGTCGAAAATCCATCGGATTAAGATTCCGTCAAAAATTCCGTCAGTTTACTGGTAATTTTTTCTTGTAGTGATGGAATTTTGAAGGGATTTTAATCCGTTAAAACGTTTCGTCGGATTACTGTCAGAAATTTCGTTAGTTTTTTGATAAATATTTTGTAATGAATTTTATGACAGAAAAATGCGGGAGTAGTTCAAGATTTAAAGTGTTAGTAAAAATTGTTTGAAGGTTTAAAATGCTATTGTAATACTTTTGAGGTTTAAAGTAATATCATCGGACACTTTTAAAGTTTAAAATGCTATTTTCCTTTTTTTTTTTGTTAAAAACTCTTAGTTTGTTTCTAAAAAAGATAAGTAGTTTTAATGGTGGACGACCGGTTATTAATTTCTTCAGAATTATATTTTTGGGATACGATCACTACTCACTAGACTCGATCTCTTGAAAACCATGTTGGGTCGACGTAGTCGTAGGCCTATTAATTATTTATTTTGGTAAAAATGTTAGTAAGAGCCAAACCAAACTAGACCGTTGTAAGTTTGTAACTTCTTTCGTTATTATATGTTTCGACTTTCGAGACGAGTGGGAAACTATTTACATAACTTATTAAACTTATAAGTCATTCAATTTGAAAGAGTAAACGTGTAATGGTTAAAATATAAGAAGCTTTGGTGAAGCCATTGATGGAGGAGGAGCACGAGAATCTCAACTTGAGATTGCTACATTTAATGTTTTTAATTAAACTCATAATTAATGACTTGTTCTTTTTACTGGAAAGCCGAATCTGAAATTTACTTGAATTGATTGATTAACATATATTTGTTTTGGTAGTTGGGGTCATATTTATATTTATATATAGTTCACCATTGGTATGAAGTTTGGACTTGTAATTAAGAGGTTGTAAATATAGTACACATACATAGCGCACATAGATTATGTGTACGTGTGTGTCAACAGACAAGTCTCGTAACCTAGTGTGAATTCATATATCAATGCTATATTTCTCGCGCTTTGAGATGATAATGGAACCTCTGATTAGAAATCAAGTCATCTTCTCGGAGGAACCCAGGTGGGTCGACATAGGCCTATCAAAACCGTAAGAAACCAACTTATTTATTTTGGTAGATGTTATAAGTAACAGCCAATCCAAATTAATCCAGTAACCTCCTTTGTTATATTGGATATTTAGTCTAGCTTACCCATCGCATTTTCGAGACGAGTGTGAAACAATTTATGTAAAATATTTAACTAACTCATTCATATAGGAAGAAGAATAAATGTGTAATGGTTAAAATTCAAGAAGCTCCGGTGAAGCCATTGTCTAGGAGCACGAGAATCTCAACTTGAGATTGCTTAATTTATTGTTTTTAGTTACTAAATAGTCACAATTTATGATTTCATAATTAATGACTAGTGTCTCTTGTTAATGGCAAAGTCTGAAGTTTACTCTAATTTATTGATTTACCACGTACTTACTGTATATATTTTTGATAGTTGGTCATATATTTATAGCTAGTCCTTTAGTTTATACAGTTCTCTATTGACATGAACATAGAATCCCGCTCTCTGTGAGCATCAGAAATTAATGATATTATTGGTAATTTTCTTGAGATTTGAAGTAATAATGATCGAAATTTGGAACTTAACATGAACGAGTAGTTAAACTTTTCCTTTCAAGCGAACTAAGGCCACTCCTATCGAAAGTTTTTTATTAGGTATTTTAAAATAAAAATAATAATAAAAATTTTAAAAAGTAAAAGAGAAGGAGAGAAACATTTATCAAAGAAGAGACACTTCTAAAACTCCCAATGCCACTTATCTTCTCTTTATTAGTTTACTTTATTTTTATCACTTAAAATTTAATTATTTAATAAATTTATTTTAGAAATATTACTATTTTATTTTTAAGAAACTCACAAACGTCTCTTCTTGTTGTGGATGTTCTAAGGTAATACTGTAATAGTCACTAAAAGTATATATATACTAATACTATTGAGATATTAGTTACATGTAGAAATTTAAGTGATATAATTATATATTATATCTCCATAGTTTATAGAATTTGCTTACTTGGAGAGGTCGCCAGCATTGTTCAGACTGAAACTATAAAATATCTTTTTCCCTTTTTTATTCTTTTTTTTTGTCCAAAGCATACTTATACACATAATTTAACAAGAGCTAAACACTTTCATTAAATCGGTAGCTATAACATATGGCCTTCTTTTAACGTTTTAACATATGACTGATTATTCTCATTAATGTAAACTCTACAAGTTTAAGATTAAGTTGTACACTAATCTGCACTAAACTAACTATTACATATACACCGGGAACTTAAGTATATGCTAATTTGTACCAAGGAGCAAAATACTCATAATAAAATCTGAATTCCAATGATCAAAATTTTCAGTCTGAAATCCTAAAAGTGCTCAACATCAAACCCTGGTAACATTATCCCAACCCTATAAAATCAATTAGTCCCTACCTATTGAAATACTGTATGTATTTACTTTTTGTGTTCATCAGTAACACTGTATGAAATACAGAACCATCTATTTATAGCCCAAACACTTCTTACCTTTTTCATCTTTAAGAAATTTGAGGTGGTCATACTTGCATTGATTTTGGTTTGTTTTGAGAAAAATCTTGGCAAAATAAAACCAAAATGGGCAAATAGCCATCAGTTGGTTACGTTACGGTTAACTTTGATTTTGGGAAACTGTATAGGAATAAGTATAAAATAGATGGCCACGGTGAAAATAAATGGTAAAGTTTCATCTTTAGAAAAAAAGAAAAAAAAAATATTGCTAGGAGTAAGAGCCTATGTATATTAGACGCTACAACATGCATATATATTTACTCAACGCCGGAATTTAACGAGTGGGGATAAAATATAGTCTATAGACTATAGTGTTACCATTGTACCAACGTCACTCGTCTCGTCTCATCAACACCATTGTACCAGCTCACTCGTCAATTAACAAAATGCAAAAAAAGAAAAAACATCACTCGCCTCTTAACGATTACAAATTTTACAATTCGTCTAACTTATGTAATGATGGGTCATGGGTGTGTAAAACGTAGTATCTGTGGGGACCGAGCAGAATTTTGGGGAAAAATGTTGGATATTTTTCGACAATTCACATTGACAAAACTTCACATTTTATGTCATAAAAAATCCAATATTGGAACTTAGTGGGCAACTTGACAAAATTTCATGATTACAAACATTGATAACAAGTCCCATACATATAACGATCCAACATCATAATCTGTCCATATTATATAAACAGTATCAGTATCATCATACTTCTTTTTCTAATTATTGCGCATCTTAAATGAGTTCTCTCGTGTATTTTATTGCCCAAGGCCACGAATTTTCTTCGTGTTTCATTGTCTCCACACTCAAGAGCTCTGAAGGGGGTGTCAAAATGGATCAATGGATCATGGGTATGATTTGATCTAACTCAATCCATAAATTTTAAATAGGTTAAAATTTTTGACTTTAATAGGGTTATGGCTAAGTGAATTGAATCAAATAGGTTGATGATTAACCATTTGACCCATCAGTTTTTTAAAATTAAATTAAACCAACTTAACCAATTTTTACAATCTCTTAATTTTTTCGTCAAAATATAAATATATAATTTTCTACCAAAATACATATATACAATTTTTTCATTTAATAAATAATTACGTAGTTTTTATATAATAATAATAACGTATTCGGAGTTTGGACAGGTTATTAATGTCATCTAGTTATGAATAAAAAAAATTGTGAACATTTGTTTGAGAACCATCTAGATTTGTATATATTAAGTAATACGGAATCATTAATATATGACATAAAACAAATTTCATAAAACACTAAATAAAACGAATCGGATTTGCTTTATGTTTTATATGATACTCCAAATCTATTTAACTCAATCCGTCAAAAAATTATACAGCATAAGAAAATATATTGAGTTTTTGAACCGACTTATAGATCGTTATCCCATAGATATATCACTCGTATTTGAACCGCCTATTTTCTGATAAATATATATATATATATATATTTCAATTCTTTATTTTTTTCTTGTTCTGTCAAAATAAAAATAAAAATTTCTTAATATGCTTATTTATATATTTATATTTTGATTTTAACAAAAACAAAATGCTTATTTTGGGGATATTCTAGGTCTGACGACTTTTTGTAATGGTTTTTGTAAAACTCAATAAAAATCCTTTAGATGAAAAGTAAAACATCACTTGTTATAAACAGTTATGTCGGCAAAACTAATGATCCATAAAGTGTATGCTCGACTGAATTCGTATAGTGGTAAAATGAAATTAGCATGTACCTACAAATCTCTTACAACTTACAAGTTCCTTGTTACCTATTTCCTACGTTAACAAACGTGGATCATGTTTCTGCATAGTCAGAACTAAGGATTTTATGTACAAAAAATCTTTTATATTTTAGTAAAAGATCTGAAAATTGCAGACATTGTACTTTTTATAATAAGTAAATAAAATTTACCGTACGTGTCTTCTCGAACATTCACGTTTGGTTCACGTCACAATCCAAACTCGTGACGAAAATCTTTAAAAACATGTAATCCCACTTCGATTTTTTGGCTGATTATAACTACGCAACAAAGCATATAAACTTTGTAGGACACAAAAATCATTAATTAACATAAGTTCACAGACAGAAAGTTGGATTACATTAGTCTTAAGACGAACATTAAAGATACCAAAGCTTAAAAAAAAAGAAAAGAGTAAGAACATAATCACAATATTAACACGTTTTTACAACGTGTCAATAGGATACAGATGACGTGGCATGATCATAATCAAAAAGAGTTACTATCACGTTAACTATCACTTCCTTAAGAAACATAAATAAAAGATAGCTATATACAATTTTTATTAATTAGCCAAATAGTAGACTAATATATAGTAATCACGTGACACATGACGGGTGACAAGTGGAGACGCTTCCACGGCGGAAGCGGCGGCGGAGGAAACGTCTTCCCATATTTCCGAGAAGGCACGAACGATGATGCCATGATGATAGTGTGAATTGAGGCTGAGGAAACACTGAAGAAGCTCTCTGAGTTCATCTTTTGAGTAAATCTGGTTCTCTAGTATCATTTGAAGCATTGATTGCCGGAAATCTAAGTAAGGATCGTCGGAATCTTTCTCGACGGCGACGGCAGCGGTGGCCAACGGTGTGGAGGAAGATGTAGCGGAGGAGATGGAGGAGGAGTGGCATTGGCGGTAGTTATAGGAGGGAGGTTTGGGCTTTTTGGAGAATAGGTTGAAAATAGAGGAGAAGGTTGGTTTTATACAGTTGCCGCAGCTGATGTCGACAACGGAGACAGTCTTTAAGATCGTCTTCTTCTTGCTTTTCGCCGCCATTGCTCTGACTCTGTTTCTCCTAGAGACTGAAGAAAGAGAAGAGATATAGATATTTAAGGAGGGAAGGATATATGTATATATATATATATAGGGCAAGAGCAAGAACAAGAGAGCGAGTGAGATAGATATTTGCATGTGGGTCATGAAAAGGGTTAATATGACATCAAATTCACTCAGTAAACTCTTTCTTAGTAATCACTATTGTGATTAATGTGTAACTCTTTCATAGTAATCACTATTGTGATTAATGTGTAACTCTTTCTTAGTAATCGCTATCATGCTTAATGTGGAAAATTCAGTTCATAATAAAATAAAGGAGAAGGTTGGTTTAATTAATGAACTCTTGAGATCAACTTCTCCTTTATTTTATTAACGCAATCTAAAAACTAATTTGTTTTTCCTTACTTGGGTTATTTATATCGTAGATCCTGTTAGACACGTAAATTTTGGGATGGGCTCTCAGTTTGTTGGTTGATGTTGGGAGCTATTTTTGTTTGAGACATCCTCTTTTTCAGTATTTACATATAGCAACTAGAAGTTCAGAAATTAGTTTGGCTTGGTTTTCAGATCTTCCCGTTGAAATAAAAACTTTAAGCAAATAGAAATCCAAATACACCAACGTTTTTTGTTGTGACTCGAAAGTCGAAACTAATATACATAGCATTATGTTACATGGGCTTGCAACTAACCCACTTATATTTTGTAAGATATTATCCGATGTTTCTTTTATTACTGAACGCTCTTCTTTTTTCGAATGGTCTGGAGAGTTAAGGCCTTAGGCCCATATAGCAGCTCTTACATCTATTTGAATATTTACCTTTAGGAAAGTTAGAAAAGATTGTGTTCTGATAATAGTATTGTAAAGTAAGTATGAACGAAATGTATCATCACTTTTTTACTACGGATGTATCTCAATGTAAGTAACTCTTCTCAGTTGTAAGATAAACACTAGACTAAAACTGTTAATAAATGACAGATGTGTATATAAAGATAATTTTTACTTCGTATCAGACTAGGATTGATTTTGTCAATTTTCTTTAATTATTAAAAGATGTTTAAAAAAAATTGGATTAACCTCCATTTTTTGGATTGCCAAACCATCCATCCATCTAATAAAAATACTAAAATTACTAGCATATGCTAGTATTAATTAACTTTGAATAACAAACAAACAAAATGTTACACGTAACAAACTAATCATATCGGCGGCGCCTTTCTTTTTTCCATTTGACAAGTCTTTGCATCATTCCCCCTAGAACAACCAAACGTAAACCGGCGAATGTAACTAAGTAAACCTCAATCATGAAGTCTCGAGCCACTTCCAGGGCTCAAGCTGAGGCGTATTAGGTATACCGTAAACGTGAAACCTCAATAACCTTCACGATTTGTTTGAAATGAAAGAAAAAAAGATATTGAACCATAAAAAAGAAAACACTGTTCCATGTCAATCACTAAGCTTTGAATATTTTCCGAGGAGATGGGAAGAGACGGAGGAGGGAATCGAAGAAGGCGGAGAAGAGGCGGAGGAAAGAGGAGTAGACACGGCGGAGAAGTGGAGGGTTAGAGGAAGGAGTTGGAGTAGAAGGCTGAAGGTAGGCACAAGCGGCTTGCTTTACAAGGCGGTTGCGGATCGTGATGGTGGGACCCGCTACGGCGAAGGAGACGGAGGGGGACTCGACGGTGGTTGTGGTGGAGGGGAGGATGTCTTTGAGGGAGGTGTAACATGGAAGAAGATCATCAGAAGATTTGTTAACAAAGATGAGCACTAAGTCTAGGCTTTGTGAAACGACACCGTTTCTTCGTTGGATAAGAGAAAGATTCATCAAATTATTTTCAGCATCCATTGGAGAAAAAGAGAGAGTGAGATGGTTTGGAAACTTTGGATATGAGCCAACAAATTATATATCAATATCATGATCAATCATCACGTTATTTTTCTTTTATTTCAAAGTCAAATACAGACCATATTATAAAGCGTGTTTGTATAATAATAATATTTTGGGAACTTTTTGTTTTGCTGTTTTAGAATTAAATATGTAGAAGAGGATAGATGTAGCAGTGGAAGGTTCGCAGCTGACGCTCCAGTCTCGACAACTTTATATTATTCAAAGCAAAACAACTTAACGACCATAATTTATAAATTTAAAATAAGTGTGTCTACTTTTGGTATAAATTTGAATCTATTGTAGTATTTATTTTGAATTTTATGTTTTTGTCTCAAAACTATAGGTTTTTTGTTTGGTTTAAAAATACATAAGACACCGAGAATGGAATGTAAAGCTAATTTATTCCACTATAAGGATGATGAAATGTATTTTTTTAAGAAGTAGGTTCCAATTCCAATCCATGTCCCGAAACAACAATGACTTGACAAATACATATTTCACGGAAAGGGTTGAATAAAGTAAATGCAAATATCACAAGAAAAGGGTCAGATATGAGCGGCTTTGGCCTATTTCACCTTATTAATGTTTTTGTTGGTTTACTTTTTCTTTTGTCAATTGGAGTCACCTTGCGATTAAAATTCTGGACGCTCGTTACAAGTTAAACCGGCTCGTACTGGAAATATCAAGACATTACGACATCGGCTTGCAAGTTAAATCGGCTTATGGGTTTTAATATGAGCCTTATGGGCTTTAACTTGTAAGCTCGTATCGGCCGTATTTTTTGGTGTAGACTCAGTTGAACTATGGCCTTATGGGCTTTAATTTTAGTCATTCACAATACTTAAATCAATTGCACAAAAGAACGAACATGTAAAAAAACAAAAAGCCAAGTTATAAAACTCAACTAGAAAAAAAGTTATAAAACTCAACTAGAATGAAGTTAAACGAAAAAAAAAAAAAAACTTGAACTGAAACTAATAACATTCTATTAACAAAAATAAAAATTAATAGCATTATGTTTCTGGAAACATCGTTGCAATCTTATGTTTATGTGAAGATTCCATATCACATACTTGTACTCTATTTATCTTGAAAAGAAAATATGATTGATATTAAATCCTGATAAAGTGAAATATTTTGGGCATACTGCTTATTTAACTCCAACTAATTAAAGTTTGTTTTAAATTTGAATCACACTGATATATAAAAAGTCAACTTGCATGCTGCATTTTATAAAATTGTTAAGAAAATAGAAAATAAATGCAATGAATTTTATGTACATCATTTTTAACCTTGCAAAAAAAAAAATCAAGATTTCATAAAATAATACATTCATCTACCAATGTTTATAAGTACTCGAACAATCAGAACTAAAACTCATTTTGTTTTGAGCTTGGATTTGAACACAAATCATTTCATATATGATTTCAAGTCTATAAACAACTGCAACAAGGTGAAAATGATGGGTCATTCAATTTGGTGGGGATGTTTTATATCTATAGTTTTATTGAAAATTTACGTAAATGAAAAAGCAAACATTACTTTTAAAATTTTAAACAATTCTTAAGAGAAAACATCAAATTTTATGTTGATTTTGTGAATATATATACCTTAACTAAATAAAGATCAATTAACCGTAACAATAAATCCACTAAATTGATCTAAATATATAAAAGTTTACTAAAATTTGTTGTTGCTAAGCGCCTAAGCCCTAGTCCGAGATTCATAATTCATTCACTTTCAAATTACGCATCTATTTATATGGATTCAACACATAATTCATTCATTTTCAAATTATGCGTCCATGTATATGGATTCTATAACTATTTTGGAAAAAGTCAATACTAAACTCACATTTACAAAAAAAAAGAAAGTTAATAATAAACTCATATTTACAAATGTCCATAATTTGTACAATGTTCATATGCTAGTGTTGACGTTGTTTTCATTATTAGTCACATATATGACATATGTAAAATATGTTACTCAATTTACAAACTAATTTTGTTTAGATCTAATGAAAATAATGTTTTAACGCTATAAAAAATTTTGATTGAATTATTATCTGAAGTTGGCATCTTCTAACAGAAAATAAATTGAAAATAAAATTTTTGAAATAAACTAACCATTCCGGCCTAATCAAAAAGCAACGGTGGAAGAAACACGAGAAGGAATACCAAAACCTAGTTCACTCGCTCTTTTGCATCCATGGCTGAATGGTTAAAGCATCCAACCTAATAAAGAGGCAAGTAGGTTCGATTCCTACTTGATGCACTTGATTTTACCATACTCAACAGACTTTGATAAACAATCTAAAAATAAACCAAAATTAGAGAAGTGAAAACATGATCAAAGTAAATAAACCAAACAAATAATAAACGAAATAGATGAATAAAATCATTTTTTTCTCCATATTTTTTCCGTTCATCATTTTCATCATGATCAGTTATGTTCATGTCTGTTTTCTATTAACGAAAACATAATCTAAGTTTTGTGATGAAATACTAGTACATATACATCGTATCCAATCTTAGATTCATCATCTTACTTCGGCTAGTGAAATCAAAATCTAGAACTCGAAATAGGAAAAGTGAACTCTCGAAATAAGAAATAACCCAACGTTTATTGTTTCTAATTTTGAAAAAAAATAGTAATACTAAAATAGAAATTAAAAAAATAAGGGAATGAGTCAGATTTTTTGGTCATTTTCCCCATATAGTTTCGTAATTTAAGAGTGTTAGTGACTAAATACTAGTACTATTTTTTCATCTTATCAACATCTTCTTCTTTGTTTTGCCTAAATTCATTTAAATACACTTGTACTATTGTATAGTTAATCTGATTTTTAAAATGTCTCTAATTTATTTTATTAATTATAATGTTTATAGACTAATTTCAGAAAAGGACGAACTCATAAGAATATATTTTTTTCTTATCGTAGCAGCCTCTAGTAGATTTTTTTAATATATATACTTATCATTTGATTGTGATATATACTTTGTTTGTTAACTTGATCTTAACTATACAAGCAAAATCATATATATAATTAGTGAGTTCTTTCTCCATCTATAATTAGTCGATAACAATTAAAAGCTTAACGTGATAAAATTAATTTAATAAAATGAAATAAAATTATAATCTTAATTTGATAATAATTAATTATTTAAATAATGCATCTAAAATTTACACTTGGGTGTTTTTGGAAAACATCTAGAAAGTTTTCAAAATTTTGAAATTATTATGATCTTCATATTTTAAGTAAGTGGCTTGCCAAGCAAGAAGAGCTAGATATTTCCGTGATTTATTGCCTGAGAGGTGAAGGAGAGTGTCGACGTTAGTTTGCCAATCTGGAGTCGTCACCGTGATTTGCAGCTTTGAGGTGATGGAAGACCAGACCCGATAGGAGTAGGGGAAATTGAAGAAAAGATGATCCCTGCTCTCTGCGTCTCTGTTACACAAGAGGCATCGGTGATCGGTTGAGATTCCCCACGCCAAGAGGCGATCTCTAGTCGGACACCTGTTAAGAGTAAACATCCAAGTAAGAAATTTATGCTTTGGTATCCCTCTTTTGAACCAAACAATCGGGTGCCAAGCTACTGGAGGCTTTGTCTATCTAATGTCTTTGTAGATCAAGCTGGAGCAGAAGCTAGTATGCAGCACTCCTCCAATTCTCCATTATGCCTTGTCTGGAGTGTTGGTGAGTGAGATAGTCGTGAGATGGCATAAAAGCTGTTCCATTTCCACACATCTTGCAGCTGGGAGGTTCCAGGAATCTCTGCGCCATCTGGAAGCTACAGTAGAGGTTAATGGGATACCTGTTTGTCGAGGACCTTGAGCACCGATGAATCTGATAAGAGGACCAAAGGGTGTCCAAGGATCAGCCCAGAAGTTACAGGTGAACCCATTACCCGGTTTGATTGTGAACCATCTCATAATTAGAGGCCTCAGTTTTAATAGATGATTCATGAGCCAAGTATTAGTTTGTCGGGGCTTGATTACCCACAAGCTTCTGTCTTTAATTACGTTCTTATGTATCCAGGCCACCCAGATGGACTCGGTTCTGCAGAGGAGCATCCATAGTAGCTTTATAGCACAAATGCGGTTCCATAGTTCCAGATTTTTAACCCCTAAACCACCCTCCTCTTTTGGTGAAGTTACAATTTCCCAAGCCACGCGAGCGTTGCTACCAGCTTCCAAGGACCCTTTCCAGAGGTAGGCACTACACATCGAATTTATGTGTCTTATACACTTCTTTGGGAGGATGAAAGCGCCACACCAAAAATTAGTTATCCCAGAAATAACTGTATCAATGAGTAGTTGCCTTCCAGCAAATGATAGGTACTTGGAGGTCCATGCACTTATCTTTGCTCTAATTTTTAGCAGGAGAGGCTCACAATTCAGGATTGTAAGTTTTTTAGTGCACAACGGAAGACCAAGATACGTAATGGGAAGTGATCCTTGTAAAGCCACAGGGGAAAAAGGTAGATTTCTCTGGACTTATACTCAGACCTGATAATCTTTTGAATCTTTCCAGAACTGATAGTATACATTGGATTGACTTAGGAGATCCATCAGAAAAGATCAAAAGGTCATCAGCAAAACAGAGATGTGTGAGGCCAGACTCTTTGCACTTTGGATGATAATGGAAGGTACCATTCTCAGCCGCATCATTCAGATTCTGTGATAAAATGTTCATAGCCAGTCCAAATAGATAGGGAGATAGAGGGTCGCCCTGCCTTAATCCTCTAGTCCCTTTGAAATAGCCATGAAGCCTACCATTTATTCCTACTGAATATGCTGGAGATGTGACACATGCTTTGATCCAACTTATATATATTTCTGGCAGGTTTAGTGCAGTCAAGCATTTGAAGAGGAAGTCCCAACTCAGAGAATCAAAAGCCTTGGCGATATCCACCTTCATTGTAAGTCTCTTAGGTCCCTTGTTCTTGTGGTATCCTGAAACCAGCTCTGAAGCCAACAAACAGTTTTCAATAAGGAGCCTTCCTTTAATGAACGCCGTCTGGTTAGGAAGTATGATAGCAGGTAGAAGAGGTTTCAGCTTTGCTACTAGGATTTTAGATATGGCCTTGTATACAGTGTTGCAACATGAGATCGGTCTGTAATCCTTAATGACTGTGGCTCCAGGAAACTTTGGGATTAATGTGAGAATAGTGGAATTTGTGGCTCTAGGCATGTCAGGATTATTAAAGAACCGGCTGATTGCATTTGTGACCTCTGCTCCTAATATCGGCCAAGCTGACTTATAGAATCCTGATGTTTAACCATCTGGCCATGGGCTTTTGTTTTGGTTGAGTCTGAAAATTGCTTTTTGAATACCTCTGCAGGTGGCACCTTTGAGAGAACAGCAACCGCTCGTGAAGTACAGACATACCTAGTAGAGGATCTGATGTGAGAGTGTGAGTTAAGACTTTTGGTAATGGATCTACTAGATGTTGCTGCATAAGCAAAAACATTCCTTCTTCTAAGGATTTTGAATTACGAATGAATTTGGGAAAACCAAGATGAAATCCACTTCAAATGTAATAGAATTCCCGAAAAAACAATTGCTTAATTACAGTAGTCAAAAACCACTCCATTTATTTTTATTTAATGATTAATATACGTAATAGCACTAATTAATCGTTTCTTATGTTTACTCAGGCGTGGAGGTGACGTCACCATTTGATGAAGCGTCGACCACCGCGGGTCCCACCATGTACCTCGGTTAGTTCACGTGCTGCTTCGTAATTTACACGGGACAAACCTAGAATTTTTTGTTGTTATCATATTTTGTTTTTGTCCCTTGCCTTCGATGCACTTGATCTTTTTTTACCCGTGTCAGTTCTAAATTTATCTTTCTTTTTTCAACTATTTAACTTTTTTTTTATTTATTTGATGAATCAAATTTAAGTGAAATTATACTTGGAATCCATAACTTAAAAGTAATTATGATTGTGGTTTATACAAAAAAAAAAAAGAAAAAACTACAAAATTTCAAAATTCTTTACCCAAACAAAATAGGTAGAAGAAAATAGCTCATTTTATATAACGTCACCGTTTGCTTTTATTCTAAAAACTATATACGACTATATATAAGATTATTAAACTTTTCTCAAAAGAGTTTTACCATACGTTATGAAAGAGTGTTTTTTTTTCCTTCCCATAAAACTTCTGTTTCGTAAACAATTGTTAGAAATTTATCGGATAATAATGAGTAGTAATACATTGGGGAAGGAGATACAAAAATGTATACGCGCAATAATATCCCGTCAAGTATAAAGTGTGGAAGTATACGAATTACATTTAGATTTAAAAGTATTTATGTTAAAATATCACAAATTTTGAAACCATGGCACCATGCATAACTATATAAAAAGTGGATAGTTTAAAAAAAAAACAACGGACACAGAAACATTGGAAGCGAGATGTGTAACGATGATTACCAACCAATTTTAAAGGAAAAAAAAGAACGATGACTTGAAAAACAGAGGTGATAGCTATTTGGTGGAATGTTAGCATGATAAACTTCAAAATTCACTAAAACTTCGAATATTGAACATTTAAGTGTTCTTCAAAGTCGTTGATTCAAAGAAAATTCCAGACTCAAGGAAGAAAAATGTAACTTTTAAAACTAAACTTTATTATATATTCTTAATAGATCACGCACGCTAGAAAAAATCCAATGTTCTAAAAATCGTTAGGCGCTAGTCGGGCGGTAAGGATGGGCCTAGCGCATAACCAATAAATCGGAGATTAAACGAGGATTAATCGGGGATTAGTGTTAAGGTTTTAAGACTATTTTAATATTTTAAAATATATTAATCCATTATAATTAAATTTTTTTATAATATTGTTTTTAAAATTGCAGTAAACACATAAAAACGTATTTTTAAGAATTTTTTTTTATGATTTTTATTAAAATTTTGAACATAAGTTATTGTAAAATATCACAAACTCTCAATCTAAATGTCTGAATAACAAAAAAAAAATGATATGGCGGCGAAAGTGGACATAGCAATTAGGCGCTAGCCGAACGGCAAGGGTGGATCTAATGACTAAACGGAGAGTAATCGGAGCTAAGCGGGAATTTTTAGAACAGGGAAAAAACCTCAAGAGTCAAGACAGCTTTTATTATAAAACTAAAAACTTAAATGCAATAGAAAAGCAATTCCAAAGATACTAAGAGTGAAACAATACAAAATCAAAGTAACTGTTAAACGTATCCGAAAAAACAATGGATGAGTTTTACTAGGAAACCTCTTACCATCCTTGTAGATGTGGGCTTACAATGACATCACTACTTTTATTTTTTGTTGTAAATATATTCATATGAAAGTATCGTGATTACGTAGTTGACATTATTCTAAGATTCTTCAAAATCAAAAAGTTTGAAGGGTTGGACCTAAGAAGACCATGGATAGTCGACAAGAATAAGCCAAGTACAAAAATTTTCCACACGATCTTTTAATTAAAGAGCCTTTTAATCATTTAATTCGGTACATTTACACCAGGCACCACCATCCAACGATACCATAAGAGAGCTTCAAGTTCATAATTGTCAAATCTTTATAATATGGAATTATTGACTTTTATTGATTATTTATCAATATGGTTATATGTGACTATGCGCATTAATCAGTCACTAGCTTGTTTGAAAGGAATGCCATTAAATTGTTTGTTTTAGCACTGTTTGCCACTTTAAAAAGTTTAATTAAAGGTCACATAGTTTATCAGGGTCAGCAAATATACCCACACCTATTGTAGAGAAGACATGCATTAATAAATATGCATCACATGATTTGTAAATGGGTTAACCACTTGAGCAATCACATGGCCTATAAGTCAAGCCAATAAATTTAAAAAGAGGTATATTATTATTGCTATACTATAGTACTCTTAATTTTCTTGGTACAATTCTTAGTTTTCAACACTAGACATACGTCAATTTTGAATCCGAAAATGCCATATAGGTTGTATAATTAGTATTTGGATTTCAGTATTTGTAAAAGGAATATCATTAACCCATACTCCTACATACATCCACAAATTCGTTTAAACTGGCATTTTTCTATAAATACAAATACGTATTGGCTGGCTCTATATCATCATGTCGACATACAAAAATACATTTCCACGGATAAGATTACTTATGGTGGTAAGTTTCCACATTTAAAATTATTCTAATTTTATAAAAAGGAAGAAGAAAGTCACAGAAATCGAACATGATTCTTCACTTTTTGTCCACTTTCCACTCCTTTGTCTTCTTCTCCTTCTCACTTAACCCATAAGCCATCAAACTCAAAAACTACCGCAACAATGGCTTCTCCTCTCTTCTTCTTCTTCCTTATCTTCCTCTCCGTCGTCTCCGCCGTCAAATTACCTCTCTCGCCCTTCTCCCACACAGACCATAAACCAACCGATCCCTATCTCTCTCTCCGTCTCCTCGCTGAATCCTCAATCGCTAGAGCTCATAAGCTCAAACATCAAACCTCCATTAAACCAAACGAAGATGCTCTCTCCTCTTCCTCCTCCGCATCTGCCACCGTCGTGAAATCTCCTCTTTCTGCTAAAAGCTACGGCGGATACTCCGTCTCCCTCAGCTTCGGCACGCCGTCGCAGACGATTCCTTTCGTATTCGATACCGGAAGTAGCCTAGTTTGGTTTCCTTGTACATCGAGGTATCTATGCTCCGATTGCAATTTCTCCGGTTTGGATCCGACTCGGATCTCTATATTTGTGCCCAAGGACTCTACTTCGTCACGGATTATCGGATGTCAGAATCCGAAATGCCAATTTCTATTCGGACCCAATGTTAAATGCAGAGGATGTGACCCGAGTACCCGTAATTGCACCGTTCCTTGTCCACCGTACATTCTCCAATACGGATTAGGATCAACGGCTGGGATTTTATTATCTGAACAGCTTGATTTCCCGGATCTTACCGTCCCCGATTTCGTCGTTGGATGCTCTATTATCTCGACCCGACAACCAGCCGGTATAGCCGGGTTTGGGCGAGGATCCGAATCGCTTCCTTCGCAGATGAAACTGAAGAGATTTTCTCATTGTTTGGTTTCTCGTCGATTCGATGATACTAACGTGAGCACCGACCTTGATCTGGATACCGGTTCGGGTCATAACTCCGGGTCGAAAACTCCGGGTCTTAGCTATACGCCGTTTCGAAACAATCCCAATGTCTCCAATACAGCTTTTCTAGAGTACTACTACCTGAATCTCCGGCGAATCTTCGTCGGAACCAAACACGTGAAGGTTCCTTACAAGTTCCTCGCGCCGGGAACCGACGGTAACGGAGGACCCATCGTCGATTCTGGATCCACATTCACTTTCATGGACCAACCCGTTTTCGAGCTCGTTGCTAAAGAATTCGCGACACAGATGTCGAATTACAGCCGAGAGAAAGACTTAGAGAAGGTCACCGGACTTGGACCGTGTTTCAATATCTCCGGCGATGGATCCGTGACGGTGCCGGCGCTGATTTTTGAATTCAAAGGTGGAGCGAAGATGGAACTACCGTTATCTAATTACTTCTCGTTCGTAGGAAGCGCTGATAATGTCTGTCTCACGGTGGTTTCCGATAACACCGTCAATCCCACCGGCGGCAGGAGTGGTCCGGCGATTATTATTGGGAGTTTCCAGCAACAGAACTATCACGTGGAATACGATTTGGAAAATGACAGGTTTGGGTTCGCCAAGAAGAAGTGTAGCCCGTGAGTTTTTAGGGGTAGATTTGGAAAGTTAACTTTTAAAACGATGAGATCAATTTTTATGATTTTTAATTTATTTTCCAAATAAAAGAAAAGGTTGTTAAATGTTTATAATTATGAGAAATATAACAGTAGTAAAAAATAAATTTCAATTAGTTCGTATTTATTGGATGCTAAATTTATGGGAAGAAGGCTGTATGCATTATCGAATATGGACACTAATACAGTGATGCACATGTCCATGTCCATTTATCAGAAATAACCAAACAACAACTAATATACTCACTAATTATAATAATATTAGTATAATTTTTTGGATTGTTAGGCCATCTCCAACCTATACACCAAATATTATATTATTAAATTTAAGATTCTCTTAACTATTTTTAATTTAATTAAATATTATGATTAATAATAAAAATCACTAATTTTTTTATTACTTAATTTGGAATACAATTACAAAAGATAATTAAAAAAAATTACAATTGCTAATTAAAAAAAGATTGCAAAAGAAAAAAAACGATTACAAAAGAAAATTAAAAAAAATATTACAATCGATAACTTAAAAGATTAAAACATAAATAACAAAGTACTAATTTTTAGAATTACTATAAAACAGACCATATGTGTTCTACCAACGTATTTCGAAGTTCGATATAAGTATCTCGGTTTTTGATTTAATCTCGGTTTAATGTAAATTATACTTAATTTCGTTTAATTTCGGTATAATCTCGGTTTATTCTTAATTATGGTTAACCGGTTTAACATAGGTTTAATCTCGGTTTAATCTCAAATCAATCATTAACCAATTTAACCAAATTCAATTAAACATATTTAATCTCAAACCACTCTTAACCGGTTTTAATTATTCTCGGTTTAATCTCAAACTACTCTTAACCATTTTAATTAATTTAAAATTAAATCTTGGTTTAATCTTTAATCTCTAAACCGGTTTAATCTTTTATCTTTAATATCATTAATTTTGGTTTAACTCTTAACCGGTTATGAAAAAAAAAAAATTGCAGCGACTTCATCTTCTCCGCCGACTTCATCTTCTCCAACTTGCAGCGACTTCATCTTCTCCGAATCGCCAGAATTCTTCATCGGATCTGCAAGGCGCCACCGGATCTGCAAACAAAAACAAAAAAAAATTAAAATTGCAAAAATCAGATTTGGCGTTTGCCATTTGCCGTCGCCGATTGGAGAGCTCGCCTACGCCATATTTGCTGTTTGCCATCGTGAACAGTCATACGCCATATATGCTGATGACATGTACCAAAATCTTCAAATATGTCGTTTGCCATCGATTATGCCGTCCGGTTGGAGTTCGCCGACACCAAATTTCCCGTTTGCCATCGTTGGTTGGAGTTGCCCTTAGTGATGCAAAAACAAACATGTAAGTACATATATCCACTTGTACCAAAAGTAAGAAAAAGTTATCTCTTTGAGTTTCTATAGTTCGAATAATACGAAGTAGTAGCTTACTAGTTTAGGATATATTCATAACTTCTTTTTTTGTGCAACCATATTCATAAATCATAACTGAGATAACCCATTTTCTATCAGTGGAAAGATCACGAAGAAATATATATGAGTATATATTTGTATGAAATTACAGACATGTAGCTCTCAGATGTGTCACAGAATAAATTCGACTCGGTTTAATGAAAATTGGAGAATTGTAAAATGAGGTAAATAGGCAATGCACTAATAAAGCAATGAATGCGATATAGAAATTAAGTGTTTTTTTTTTCTTTGTTAAAGATAAAGAATTCGAACCTTCTTAATCATGCCAGCTCACAAAAAGTTCATAGATAAAGATATTTTTTTTAATACCAAACCTAATAAGGTTTCTATTGGTTTATATTTCAGGCGCGATCAGTGCAATTTGTTTGGTCAGAGTAATCAATTTGATCTTTTTTGTCAACCACTGTAATCACTAATCAATGTGATTAAAAGAGTGCATTTGGATTAAATTAAAACAGTATTAGAAGGAAGCTTTCTCACTCGACTAGTATCAAAGAATAGATTAAATTAAATATTATAATGTCATTAAATTTTACATTACAAATTAACTTGTGTCTCTGACTCTCTGACAGATATCTTCTTAAAATTGTAACGGCTGGATTTAGTGGGGGCAATGTATTAGCCAAAATGCAGCTGGATGAATCTTCTTCATCCGAAACTGGTCCAAAAGAATAGAAGATAAATGTCAAGCTTTAAGACCATGACCAATTACATAAAATTTGTCATAAATAAAAAATTAATTTCCAACAACAATGCAGCACATTTTGAAAGAACTTTCCGAAATTTTTTTTTTCAATAACTCACATTCGCTTTCTACATAATTTGAATTCTGATGGAGACGAAATTGAGATACTATCATATTAATATAAACCACTAACGGGAAAATTGTCAATTTCAATGTGAACAATCTTCAAGTTGTCTTTTAATACACACAAACAAAGATGTTGTGCGTTTTTCAATTTCAACTTAGTAAATTTTCAAAAAATCTAATATATGTGCTGAAATCAATTTTGATTGAAACTGTGTTAGTCAAACCGAGTAGTCAGATGTCACATGACATATTTCTACTAAGTCATATGCCACGTAACATGTTTTTTGCCTCGTCAAATGCCACATAGATTTTTCAGAAAAAAAAAGTTTATTTTGATACTTAAAATGGAGCAACAGAAGCACCATTATCAGTTAAGCCACATAATCAGTTTTTAATCATTTTTGTAGTCGTAACAACCGTAGAGTTTCGACCATTAAAATGTACATTTTTGAGTAATTATAATTTTTGAACTTACAATTTTTGAATTTAGAAGTCAGATTTGTAATTGTTCAAAATGTACCATTAAATGATCAAAACCATACGGTTGTTGCGGCTACAAAAATGATAAAAACTGAAAAAGTAGCTCAACTTAGAATAGTATTTTCGTTTATCTATTTTAAATGTCAACAAAATTTTAGACTCAGAACATTAAATAAAATTTCAAAATAATTTTTTTTCTTTCAAAAATCTATGTGACATCTGACTCAACAAAAATATATCATGTGGCATATGACTCAATAGAAATATGGTACGTGACATTTAACTCATCGGTTTGACTAACACAATTTCAGTCAAAGTTGATTTTGGCACATATATTAAAGTTCATATACATTTATTCAAAATTTACTAAGTTGAAATTAAAAAATATAATGTATCTTAATTCGTGTATAAAAAGTCACTGTAAAAATTGTTTAAGTTGAAATTAACTATTTTCTCAGCCACAAACCTATTGATTGATAACAAAATTATTTTAGAGTCCGCTTTTGTCTTTTTAATAATCAACTAAGGGATAACAAACTTTTTTACTTAAAATTTTATATCCCAAAAACAAATCAAGACCGAAGCTCCATCTATCTAGCCCCCAGAAGTAAAATGTTCGGAACACATTTTTACTTTAAAATCTTTTCCAGATATTAACAACCATACTTTATGCATGTAACTACATGTAAGCATTAAAAGTAATTCATTTAATAAGATAAAATATATTAATTTTGTCATATGTTTAAACTTTAAATTAAAACGCAAAAGGTATTGAATATAAATAATCAATAGCAAAAAGGGAAAAAGATGATCGCCAGATATTTAGAAAGTTTTATCTGGAAGCTTTTGTATCTAAAAGGTTCAAATAGTGACTCTATAAAAGATCAGTTAATGGGCCTAAACTTGTGGGCTCTAAGAAAGCGCATGTATATTTTGCTTCATCCCTTTTGTTTGAATTTAAACAGGCTTCAATTTATTTTGGTCATCTCATGATTCTCATCTAGGATTGGAGTAATCTTAGACCTAAACACGCGCCGAGAATCATACAAGTGAAACGGTCGAACAAAGGTCGCCGGCATTATCTCAGACAATTATAGGAATCAACGATCTTCTCTTTATGTTCAAGTAACTATTTTCAACTTTTTGTATTAGTAGCAATTTTCATAATTACAATCCCTACGTTCTTTTTTTTTGGAACATAGTTGGTTTCAATTTGGAATTCCGTAAGTTGAAAACATGGAGGTTCTGCATGATAAAATGTGTATTGATTCATTCGTGTTTGTTGGCTTTTTGAAGGGTTTTTTTTATGTTTTGTGGTTGCCTTGTAGAAGTTTTGTTTTTGTTACAAGTAACCAAGCTTGTTTTCGGGGTATTATATATTAAAGAAATTTGAGAACAAGATTTAGTATGATTATGAAAATATTTGTTTGTGTAGTGAATTATCTTGGAAAAGGATAGATGATTGACGGAATTCAAATTCTGCTGCTAACTCGGTATAAACATTGTTTGGCATTTCTAAAGCACGAATAAGTCTAATGCACAAATTCTTCTCTTGACATTTTAGTTGTTATCCAGATCCACACATCCAAGAATTTTGCTTAGAGGTCGGACACATCATAAACGCATATATGTGGTTCTTGGGATGGGACTAATTATTGTGGTTCATGTGTGGTTCTTGTGATAGTTCTTCTGATTTTAACTAATTATTTTGTTCTTTCATATCTGTCACATCATAAGCACATGTGTGGTTCTTGTGATAGGACTCTTGCAACGCATCTTCACTGCATAATTGCATATGCTCGATCTCTTTGACATTATGGATTCATATATTTATCCGATGATAATGATGTGATATGATACTTGTGTGGCTCTGCTAGCTTAAACTCTTGGGAAATCTAGGGAACAAGTGATTAGGAATATATGCCACCGTTTTAGATTCTTTTGGAACACTCAAATATATTTGAAACAAAGTGAACCTTTCTTTTAGATTGTAGGATTATTGAGTAATGTTGTTATGCAAGGCAAAAAAATTATTTTGTGAATAAAGAAACATGTTGTGAATAAAGTTCATATATAACATTAGATTAAGAAGGAGGTCATGTCAAAATTAGGATAACTTTTCTCCATTCCTCCTTTAATCTTTAAAGCTAATCTCTTTCTTTCTTAAAGTTAGGCCGACCATAGGAGAATAATGTCTTAAACTATTCCAATGTCTCTCTCTCTTTGCTACTTCTATTCGTTTTTTTTCCCACATGGCCACAACCAGGAGAATAAATATGCTTATTTTGAATGCTGATAACTAAAAAACAATTTGGGAGTCCCTTTTGAGTTTTGAGTAGATAATCCCATATATTGCTTTTTACGCTTGATTTAAATAGAGCGCCTTATCCTGATATTGTCTAAAAAGAATTATAGAGGCTCTTCTATTGTATGTGTTCCCATGAAAAATCCTGTAAAAGGGTTTGATTTGATAGAAACCACTGGGAAAAGTCATGCAGAAAGACACAAAACACGGATGACTTTTAATACTAGTGCAAGATTCAAAACCAGTTTCTATATAACTCAAGACAAGCATTGCCTTACTTTTTTTTTTCTGATGCAAACTATTTTGTGTAAGGCTAATTAAATTCTTCAAAAGCTGATTTAAAAGCTTTATCGAGTGGGGATGGAGAGACTCATCGGATTTACGATGTATTTTTCTTACGAACATAAGTGCTTTAGAATAATCTGGGGTCTTGTCTAAAGTATTCACATTTTGACCGTCCTGGTTATACACTTTCTTGAAAGGATTGGTTTACACAAATAGACTTTTTTTTTTTGGTGACTGAGGCTGAATATTTTTGTGGAGCCAAACAAAGTTACTTAATTTTGATTAGCGGAAAGAAATTTGATTGGGTGTGCCAGAAGAAACCATCAATATTCCTTTGCTTTCTTTCGTTTTAAACACTTTGCATTCAAATCTCACCTTTAGGTATGTCTTTTTGTGTCTAAGCTCATAAACAAATCCCTCTTTTTTCTTTTCTTTTTTCCCATAATAGACGCGGACAGTGAGGAAGAAACAATTTGTTTTTATTTTCTAATTTTCCTGTTTGGTCCTACAAGCCAGTTTTAGTTTAATGTGAAACAAGCAAATAGTCAGTAAGTAATTTTTTAAAAATCTGATGCAAAATATTATGTGTTGTTTTGTAAAAGGCCAAATTCCTCAAAAAGTTGATGTCTACATTGGCTTAACCTTTAGCAAGTGGGCTGGAGAGACGGGTTGATTTCACATTATGTTCTTCTCGTAAACGCAAGTGCTTTAGAATCATCTGGGGTCTGATCCTTGTTAAAGCATTCACATTTGACTGTTTTAGTCATACACTTTCTCGAAAGGACTGGTTTATGCAAATGGATTTTCTTTTGTGGTAGAGGTTGAATCTTTTAGTTAGGGCAAACAAAGTTTGCTAATTTTTGTTAAAGGAACAAAAGGGTTGATAGGGTGTGGCTGAAGCAACCATCTATATTCCTTTGCTCTCATCATTTAAAACACTTTTGCATTCAAATTTGGTTTCCCTTTGGATATCTTTTGGGTCTAAGCTAATAAACAAAGCCCCTTTCCTTCTTTCTTTTTTTCTGTCTCAAAGGCAGACAGCGAGGAAGAAATAGTTGATGAGTTTGTGTTTATTCTCATAACTTTCCTATTTGGTCCCACTAGTCATATGTAACTAAGCCTTTATGCACAAATGTGTACATATATATGTGATTTACCCCCTGAATTTGGAGTGACCTCATGAAAAAGACGAAATTTGAACTAAGGGCCTTTAGAAAACTAACATATTCCTTTGTTATTGGTCTGTGTATTAATTTTTGATACGTAAACGAGTGTCCTATACTAGCATTCGGGATAATAATTATACATAAAAGAGTCAAAGCTCTCTTGTAATTAGTGACCTTACGTTCAAGATAAGTTTGTATCCTCTCTTATATTCCAAATACATATAATCATGTTTCTTTTGGAACATAACTTGGACTCAATTCACAAAATTTGTTTGTTTGTCCTTTATTAATGATTGTAGGATCATTTCTCTATCTCTTTGTTTTATGGCACAACATTCTTATGTTTTCCCCATTTTGAGTTGATACATAATGCATGGGTAAATGATATACTTCAGTTTCTTTTGTAGATGCATTGGGAGAGTGAGTGTAATAGTACTCGTTGCAGGGACTAGTGGCTTTCAGGTGAAGGCTTATACATAAAAACAAGTAAAAAGCTGAAAAAGATGATTGGGGAATGAAAGGAAGATTTCTTGTTTCTTGTGAGGATATTATAAATTTTATTCTCTATTCTTCAATTCACCACAAGAAAAGATAATTTATTTACTATTTTATTAGGACATACATATCTAGTAGTGGGAATATAGCTTATATGATTCTCTTATCAAAGTGTAAAAATCTTATTGAAGATTCCTAGGCAACTTGAATGGTGGTGCATTTTTCTCTTCTTTCTATGCAGTGGCATGCTTCATGTGAGAGAGAGAGATATGTTTTCATCAAAGTAGAAGTATAATAGGTAAAGCTTCTTGTACCATTTACTGCAATGATCTCATGTTTGAATAGTCCATACACGGAATCATTTATTTTTGTTAATTGATTTTAGCCTTCCTTGATCACTGTTTAGATTATGGGGCCTTCATTGAACTGAAAATGAATTTGTGTTTTATTCCATTAATGGATTCTTCAAAGATTTGATTGGCATATCTGCATCTGTTTAGCTTTGTCTGCGTATACATTATCTAGTGTTATCAAGTTAAGATATATATATATATATATATATATATATATATATATATGCATGGCTTGACATTTTGGTTAGTGGTACGAGAATCAAACTTTTCTTATCTCTTATGTTGCAATTATACAATAATGAATGTACAGTTCTGCTTCTATGAATAAATACATCTTTTTTTCTTGTTCTTGAATAAATTATTTTCTTTAATTTTGATTTCTGAGTTCCTGTTACTGACTTTGATTTCATTATGCATATGAAAATGATTGGTCGTGTTGATAGCAGATACAATCAAAGACTGTCCCCACCAATAGACTGCCTTGTGCGCTTTCTTTTAATCTTTTTCTTGTTCAAAACACCTTCGTTTCTTCTTCTCTCTCGTTTTTAAAATGAAATATATGGTCCAAAAGCTACATACTTTTATGAAAGTAACAAAAGGAAAGCGAATGATGCACATATACATAATGTCTGTGATGGTCAGATGGTTTGATTTACTTTTTAGTGTTTTGATATTTTAGGGGGGTTGAGTATCTAAATACCATGCAAAAATTCAAAAAGATACAAAGACCAAGCTAGTGATCCTTCTTTGTTCTGTGTTTCCTGTCCCTAAGAGTTGGAATGGTAAAAATGATCATGCTTGATATAACATTAGGAAACTAATGTAAATTTCTGATTTTCAGTATCATTCCATTTGTTACTTACTTGACCGAGGTAACATATTCGTGAACATTTTTCTTTTACAGAGTTTGATAGGTTGAAAAACTACATAATCGGTTAAAAGTCTTTGATGTAGAGATTATCTTTGGAAGCATAATTTGGTATTTCATTTTACTTGCTTATTGATAACTTCTGTTACTTGGGAATGATGTAGAAAAATCTATTCATACGTAGAATCATAGTTGGTTACATGTTAACACCAGTTAAAATCAAAAATATTATATAGAACAAATAAAAAACTGTTTGGCTATAGACATATACCTTTTTTAATATAAAAATCATTTCATTCCCATGTTTTTGTGTGGCTCCTATACTGTTGTTGCTTACATGTGGTCTTGAGTTTAGCTTACTTGACTGGATCTATAGATTGAGACTTGGCTAGTATAGTAGCTTCAAGGTGCTAAAAAGGTAATAGTGATTATATTCCAAATGTTTTCTACGAGTGTTCTTGGGGCTACAATTTATTATATATTTATTATATAAGTGAATGATGATTTGCATCTTTAATTAGGTTCTTTTCTAAATAATGTGATACACTTTGCAGAAAAGAGAGAGACCCACTTAGCTGCAGTACCCATTACATCTTTATTTTTGTGAAATTTGAGAAAGAAAAGAATATATGGGCAAAGCTGAGTTACCTTTGCCTTTTGATACTGCTTTGTCATCACATGCATTCCACTTTGCACTACAAAATCCACTTTGGACCCTCAAAAACCCCCCCAAAATTTTGCCTCTCTCACAAGAAAAGTATACTCATTTCCTCCTTCTCCTTCCTCATATATTTAAAGACCAAACCCCTTTTCTTTCTCTCTCTCTCTCTCTCGCTCTCTTTCTATCCTTACTCTGCTCTTAGGTTTAAGACTTAGCCCCACCTTCCATACAGAAACAGTGAATAGATCCTTCTGCTTTTGGTGTTTTTGTTGTTCAAGATTAATGGAATGAAGTCAAGACCCTTGAAGCCTTTACCGTAGAACTCTCACTTCTCAGTACTATTACTACCCCCAACCTTGTGTTCCTTTAGGGTTTTTTGTTACCATGAGAGCTGGAGGTTGTACGGTGGAGCAAGCCCTCACGCCAGAGGCTGCAAACGTGGTGAAACAAGCCATGGGCTTAGCTAGACGGAGAGGACATGCTCAAGTCACACCTCTTCATGTAGCTAGCACCATGCTCTCTGCTCCCACGGGTTTACTTAGAACAGCTTGTCTCCAATCTCATACTCACCCTCTTCAATGTAGAGCCCTCGAGCTCTGCTTCAACGTGGCTCTAAACCGCCTCCCAACCTCCACGGGAAGTCCTATGTTAGGGGTTCCAACTTCCCCGTTCCCTTCTATCTCTAACGCTCTTGGTGCAGCTTTCAAACGCGCACAGGCTCACCAGCGACGTGGATCCATTGAGAGCCAGCAGCAACCGATTTTAGCAGTCAAGATTGAGGTGGAGCAGCTCATAATATCCATCCTAGATGATCCTAGCGTGAGTAGAGTGATGAGAGAAGCTGGTTTCTCAAGTCCTCAAGTGAAGAGCAAGGTCGAGCAAGCTGTTTCTATAGAGATTTTCTCCAAAACAACCTCCTCAAGTAAACCCAAAGAGGGAAAGTTGTTAACTCCGGTCAGGAACGAGGATGTCATGAACGTTATCAACAGTTTAGTAGACAAAAAGAGAAGAAATTTCGTGATTGTAGGAGAGTGTTTAGCCACTATAGACGGAGTTGTGAAAACAGTGATGGAGAAAGTCGACAAAAAAGACGTGCCCGAGGCTTTAAAAGACGTAAAGTTTATAACTTTATCGTTCTCATCGTTCGGGCAACCGAGTAGAGCCGATGTGGAACGGAAGCTAGAGGAGCTAGAAACACTCGTGAGGAGCTGTGTGGGAAAAGGAGTGATTCTAAATCTAGGAGATCTAAACTGGTTCGTAGAATCAAGAAACAAAAGTTCTTCAGTGTATAATAACAACTATTGTGTTGTGGAGCATATGATAATGGAGATTGGGAAGTTGGCTCGTGGGTTAGTCATGGGAGATCATGGGAGGTTTTGGTTAATGGGTCTTGCGACTTCACAGACTTACGTGAGATGCAAGTCTGACCAACCCTCACTTGAGTCCCTTTGGTGTCTCACTACTCTCACTATTCCGGCGACTAATAGTAGCCTCCGCTTAAGTCTCGTCTCCGAGAGGTAAAAGTCTTTTGAATTAGTCAATAATGTGCAATCAACAAAATGAGGACACTATAAATTCTTTTATTTAATTTTTTGTTTGGATATGTTCCAACTATTTTGTCTCTTTTTCGAAAAGGACAATTTTACCTATAGTGTTTTTGCTTTTATTTGGTGATCGTCTAAAAGAACGGTGATGCAACGTGCATCTTTCCTAGCTTTTTCTTATTATCTTATATATTCTTTAAGGAAAATACCATAAAAAAAACCTCTAACTCAATACATTTTTCTAACTTAAATATTCAATTTTTTTTGTTTTCACTTAAAACTTCTAATTAAATAATTTTTTCAAAACAAACTTTCAAATAATATAAAATATGTGTGATGTTAGGTTGACTAATAGTCAACGCTAATTCCATCTAACGGTGTTAACAAAAACAATTTTTTCAACATCGTGCACACTTAATATTATTTGAAAGTTTATTTTGAAAAAATTATTTAATTTGAAGTTTTGACTAGAAACACAAAAAATTGGATGTTTAAGTTAGAAAAATGTATTGAGTTGGAGATTTTTTTTAATGATATTTTCCCTATTCTTTATCATCTTTCTTTGGAGAAAATGCTAAAGAAAAGTTACAACTACATTTCAGATTCAACCCTAAGACTATATCAAGTTTAACATTCTTTAACTAATCATCATTTTGTTTTCAAATCAGTGAGCTTGAAGTCAATAAATCAGAGAACTTGCCTCTTCAGCTGCAGCCATCGGAGCAGCTTAGTTTCTGTGAGGAGTGTTCCACTAACTTTGAGGCAGAAGCTCGATTCTTGCAATGCAGCAATAGCAATAGCAATGTAACCACTGCGGCTTTACCAGCGTGGCTTCAGCAGTACAAGAAAGAGAATCAAAGTAGCCACAATGTGAGTTGTATAAACACAAAATCAAAACGCATTCTCATTTTCTTCTTCTTTTAAGAACGTCTATGTTTGATTCTTGGACTTGGCAGGATTCAGATTCTATCAAGGAACTTGTAGTGAAATGGAACTCAATCTGCGATTCAATCCACAAAAGACCATCTCTAAAAACACTCACACTCTCGTCTCCTACTTCTTCCTTTTCTGGTTCCATTCAACCTTCAAGTACACTACATCATCTTCAAACCAATGGTGATTGGCCCGTGATCGAGACAAACACGCATCGTCACCATTCCGTGGTCCCTGAGACATCCCACTTGAGACTGTTCATTCCAGAACATGACAGTGAGGAGAAAACAGAGCTTTTCTCTTCGGATCCTAATTCGGCAACAAACTCTGCAGCTTCTTCGGGCGATGCAATGGAGGTGGAACATGCCTCCTCTAGGTTTAAAGAGATGAATGCAGAAAACCTAGCAACTCTATGTGATGCCTTGGAGAGCAAGGTACCATGGCAGAAGGATATAGTCCCAGAGTTAGTAAAAACGGTCTTGAAATGTAGGTCAGGATCGAGTACGAGGAAGATCAACGGAAACGATGATATAAAAGAAGAGACATGGATGTTCTTCCAAGGTCTTGATGTAGAGGCTAAAGAGAAGATAGCTAGAGAATTGGCTAAAGTCGTGTTCGGATCTCAAAACAGCTTTGTCTCCATCTGTTTGAGCAGTTTCTCTTCGAAAAGATCGGATTCAGCAGAAGACTTGAGGAACAAGAGGTCGAGAGATGAACAGAACTGGAGCTACATTGAGAGATTCTCTGAAGCTGTGTCGTTAGATCCTAACAGAGTTTTCTTAGTGGAGGATATAGAGCAAGCTGATTATTTGTCACAAGTGGGTTTCAAGAGAGCTATCGAGAGAGGAAGGGTTCGTAATTCAAGTGGCGAAGAAGCTTCGCTTAGAGACGCGATTGTGATCTTGAGTTGTGAAAGATTCAGTTCAAGATCAAGAGCTTGTTCTCCTCCGGTTAAACAGAAATCGGACGGTTCAGATCAATCTGAGGACAAGAACGTTGCTACTTGTGTCGCACTCGATCTCAACCTTTCTCTTGACGATGACGTTTGTGAAGAAGAGTCATGTGATGATCAGATTGGCTTGCTCGAAGCTGTGGATGCACGGTTTCATTTCAAGTGTTCATCAACATAACAATCATGCATGTAACATGGCTCAGTTTATGAACATGATCAGTCGCATTACATGGTTGATGGTTTATGGTCAAGCGTAACTTGTTTTGCTTAAGTACTTCTCTTTCATTGGGACAATACTTTGGGTTAAACGTGTAGTTGTAGGTTTTTCTTGAGATTCTTCTTTTTATCTTCTTAATGTAAAATTATCATATTATGGTCGTAAATGATAATTATGTTCATGGTAAAGTGACGGAAAATGGCTGGAAAGAAAGATAAAAAAATTGGCCACCCTTCAGATCCGGGTTCGAATCTACTTGGCCACCCAACTCACAACGAAGCTGTGCAAAAAAGAAGCTGGGTCTAAGGGAGATTAATCTGGATTTAAGCTCCTGAGGAACCTCCGGATTATCCAAAAAAAAAAAAAAAAGTGACTGAAAATGGCAGGAAAGAAAGAAAAAAAAGTTGTTGACACATAATTATGTGTAGCTTCGTGCATTCAACTACCCGAACTTCTAAAGTCAACATCTCAGAAAACCGTTCCTCTTATTTCATAATAAGTTGTTGTGATCATTATTTATAAAACAGAGCTATTTCATTGCTTTTAAACATTTTAAATAACTACACATTTATTCAAAACATGATCTAATAATTAATTGCCTTAACAATAAAAAAAAACATGATCTAATATGAAACCGACGGAATATGTCTAAACATAAAGCATATACAAAATTGGTCATTGTTTCCTTTAGAATCCAAGACAGCTTGATCGATACTAAAGATCTCCACAAACTTTATTGCCTCTCTGTTTCATTTCATCTTTCTTTTCTTTCTTTTTCCCGAGAGAAAGGAAGAAGACACCACCTTAGAATCTTAAACTGCTTTTGTCTACTTCTCTTTTGCCTTTCCGAGTTTAGTTTTCATTTAAATCTAACAAGGTTTAGGTTTTATTGCTGTATTTACGTACATCCCCCTGGATCGGGGATTAGAATATGTATTGATCACTTTTGTAAACGATTCTCTTTTCACAATGTCGTGCTTTGGCTTCAAATAAGATAAGCTTTTTCCGCTGGGATATGTTGTGTAAGGGGGACAAAGAGCGGATACTTTCAAAATTATTCATATATGATTTAATACCCAAACGAATTGTTTGTATTGAGTCTGAATATTTATGATATTGCCTATCCACATAAATTTTGGATGCGCGTGAATATTTATCCGATTTATATTCTTTTGGAAAATTAATGAACATGTATTAAAAAAATAATGATTTAACTTTTATAAAAATATTAAAATAGAAATTGCATTATACATGATAGTTTTTTTTTTTTTGATAAAAGTATTAGACAATATGAGATTGTTCTAATTAGAAACTGAATTATTTACATTCCGGATTGAGATACTCAAAAAATCAAAATGTCTGTGAATGAATGTCGGATTGTAGACCGCATGTTTTTGATAATATGTATATATATTGTAGACCCATGAATCCGATTTTTTCCCTCTTAATTTCAAGACTTCAATAGATATACACATGATCCTAACAACTAGAAGTAATAATACCAATTGTTAAGCTGCAAAGCTTAGTTATTTACTTAACCACCCACTTCAAATGTCGTCCATTCTTAAGAAGAAAAACTTATATACAATAACAAGACCTGTTGGTAAAATTCTAAATGATAAGATTTTATGATTATGTGAATCATACCACTTGAAGCAAACGCCCATATGTACACACAATCATATCCACATTATATAACATATCTGCGAATTAAATAAATGTGTGTAAAAATGTCCATCAATTCATGCATGGAATCTAAAGTTTATCCTCAAAAGCAGGAAGGAAGATAAGGTTAAGCATGATTTTGAAAAAGTATACAATTAATTTAGTTACAAGAATTGCAGAAAGTGGGTGACCCTTTTAAAGCAGAAGAGAGAAAATAAAGAGTAAAAAGCTAAATTCTATCCCTCTGCTTTTGGGGAATTTTTAAGCTTTTAAGAGTCTTGTGATGGGCATTTAGTCATTATACACCTAAACTTTGATCTCAACATAATTCCCTTTTTATCTTTATAATAAAGCAACAAAAACACACTAACTTTTCCTCCTCTTGGAAACTTTTTTGGTTATTAATTAAAAAAGAAGAAGAAGTAAAAAGAAGAGAGCGTAGGAGTTATTTAAATGTCACAACACATGAACTACATAGCGATTCACATAAAAGAATATGAGAGCTTGGCCCATATCCATATCTTTAAAGAAAGTTTCATTTCAAGGGCCTATTATAGACAACACTTCTATGAGCTCACTTACATAAATCATCAAGAAGAATTCTTATAATTTAAATGCATTTTCTGAGCGTTTCCTATAAATTTATAGGCAAAAACAGTTTCTAATTAGTAGTACCACATCAATGATAGAGATGTACATGACTGTGTGATGCATCCCCTTAAGTCCAAAATAGACTTTTATAACATTTGACAAAAATCGATATAATCAAACCCTTAACAGAAGACTAAAACGGGTCGTCTTAATAATCGGATGGCCCAGCTCTGATTGTTATAAAAGTCACATACTATTTGAACGTGATGCTCTTCTTTTTCACGAGTGAAGTATCATTTTTCAACAAAACTATAGAAAATTTTGAAACTCTAAATAGTAAGTCGTGTACACTCGTACACCTTCACATTCAATCCCGATTTGAATATTAATGATTTTCTAACCGGAACCTACTCGGCAACTCTTTTCCGATTGACACTTCAACAACCCAATAATTGGTAGCAATTTACAAAACTACCCTCCGAGTATCTGTTCTTATCTAAAACACACACAAATCCATAATTACGACAGCGAAACGACGCAGTTTTTAGGTTAACCTCTCTTATAGTCAAACTCTGTTTCGTGATCTCGAAATGAGTCTAAGCCAAACCGCAACCGTACTCGTCGTGGTTTTCGCGTTTTGTCTCGTCGGTGTCACGGCTCAGCTCACCTACGTATTATGGTGGAAACGGCGGTTTCATCGTCGGAGTGTTGCCGGATCAGAACTCGACGCGTTTTCCACCCGCGGTGGTGACCTGACGGCGACACCACCGCCGTCAAAAGAGCTTCTTTAGTTTTTCCTTTTCTGTCTTGAAAACAAACAGTTCCGAATAGGATCCGCAACCGCTCCGCCGCTCCCTGCAGCCGCACCGCCGATAGATGACGTGGCATCAAAGTGGTCAGTCGGGGGAGAAAATAGACTATGCGGACCTTCGGAGACTTTGTTTACCATTGCTGAAGACTGTACTAGCGACACCGATCATAGGACGGATGAGATCGAGCCACGTGGAAGCATCTCCACGGAGGATCATGTGAAGGACGACGAGTTAGAAGAAGGTTTTGTCGTGACGGATCGAAGTGACGATGAAGTTGACTCTAGCGACTATAATCAAGACGGAACGACGCCGTTTTCTACTCCGTGTGCTTCGCCGCCGTTCTACACGCCGTCACCTTCTCCGATTCGTGATGATCGCTCTAAGACGCTAAGTGAAGAGAGACTGTTTGCTGAGATAGTTTGACTTTTCTGATAAACCGGGAGTTGACCCGGTCAAAGATACGATGTCAATCAGGGATCGGTTATGTTTCTACCCGGTTTGTTTTTTTATGAGTTTTTAACCAAAATATAAACCGAACCCAAACCTTACTGTAAATTTGTTACATATGGATACTATAAAGCAATGTTAAATTGAACTTTATTGTTATGCACTTTTTGGATTCTCTTGGCTCCGGCATTTAAGATTTGATTCTTTTCATTTCTTCCTGTTTGATCTGCTTGCAGATGAGGAAGATCATATGATAATTTCTGCTCATGCAATTCACGGAAACAAATGGGCCGTGATTGCAAAAATGTTACCCGGAAGAACAGATAACGCTATCAAGAACCACTGGAACTCCACGCTTAGACGTAAGTACTCAGATTTATGGAAGAATGGTCAATGGATGGCTAATTCAGTTACTACTGCTTACATCAAGAATGAAAATGCCGATGAAATATATAATCCAGCCTCAAAACAACAATTTCCTCAAGGAGAAATCAATTCTTCACCAAAGCCTCCAGAGTTGAATGATGTTATAATGGAAGATGCAGCCAATGAACCTCAAGATCAAGAACAAGCTCCAATAGACAGTAACTTGTTTCGCCCAGTGGCTCGTGTTTTCAGTGTCTATAACCCAACCAGCCAGAGAAATGGATACAGGGACCACAATATAGTTCTATGTGCAGGTCCATTGATTCAAGCGGCTAAACCCGATTCATTGGCTGGTAAATTTCTACAATCTCTTTGCGATGAACCTCAAATCCCTTCAAAATGTGGTTGCAGTTGCTCTGCTTATCCAGCTGGAACTATGTTTCCCCGTAAATCGGTGTTGGGACCTGAATTTGTGGATTATGAAGAGCCTTGTGCAGTTTTCAACCAAGAACTGATATCTATAGCAACGGATTTGAACAACATTGCGTGGATAAAGAGTGGCCTTGACAATGCTGTTGTCAGAGAAGCAGAGCAGAGTTTGAAGATTGATAATCCTCGAATCATGTTTACTGGAATGACGCCTAGACAAGATTTTTGCTGTGCAAGAAGCTGAAACTCAAATGTAGGGCTTGAGATTCATCTTCCCTTTTCGTTTTCTTTTTGTGATTCTTTGCGCTTTGACGCATGTAGATGATTATCTTCATGTCAATAAGTACCAGACTGGTACTTATCGAGGTTGCTTCTGATATTTTGATTCGGAAATGGTGGAAGAGAGATTAGAACAGAGTCTGTAATGATCATTTTAACCTTTTGAGCAAATTCGTATTTCTTATGCATACATATATAAAAATCCAAAATCATGGATATAGGCATTGATTGTTTTCAAACGTTGGTGAGAAAATCTGAAAAGTAATATTTAGCGGCTTCTTTTATATATTTTCAAGTAAATTTTTTTTTTCCTTTTTTTACAATTCCTTAGTGTGTGAATAGAAAATTTAATAGCTAACTGGTTAAATTCGGTTTGGATTTTTTTTTTGTCAACAATTCGGTTTGGGTTAGAAAGTAATATTTAGCGGCTTCTTTTATATAGTGTTGGTGGCGGCGGTGGGGAGGATGGAGTTACCGCCGGACGACAATTACAGTTGACGTAAATACGGCCAGAAGGAAATTCTCGGTTCTAAATTTCCTCGGTAACAATACTAAGTTATTAAAGACTTTTGATTTATTATTTACGTCGTATGTATTACATACGTTTATGGCACTTTAATTATTAGTAACTCTTTTTCTTTTTATTTTATTCTTTGAATGGTTCATCAGAAAAGTCTTGAATATCTATCGTTTGCTTCCTTTGATCCAGGCATGGCGCCGTTTTATTAGTTAACTAACGAAAAATAAACATTTATTACCTCGACTGGTAAAGATCTTAGACAAAACTTAGAAGTTGTCGGGTGACGCTTGAGACGAAACTAATATTACAAGTATTAGTTTCTTAGGGATGTATTGAATCAAGGACTTCAAGTAATTGGAATTTTAATAAAACTATAGATGATTTGCAAGGATTTGCAAGGATTTAAGAAAGTTGTTATGATTTGATATTAAAATTCTCTGAAATTTCACATAAAACCTTGAAATTTTGGCTTTTATATTTTTAACTAAAAATCTCCTCTAAAACCCCTCAAGTCATTAAAATTCCAGTACTTAACACATTTACAATAACAGTAGAATTGAATAATTTTTTTAAAATAGATATTCAATAACACATGATTTTAAGAAACATTTACAAATCATATATCCAATAATAATGAATTTTAAATATGTTTTTAAAATTCATGTTTCAATAACATAGAATTTGCCATTTTAACTCAAATTACACCAAATGATGAGTTCAATACATCCCCTAGTGTTTTTGTTGTACTTAATAAAAGTGTTTAATTAAAACAGAATCAGATTTGACTAAGACATATACCTATTAGTTTGTATTTATATCGCTGGGTAATTATCACTATCCAAATTTAAAATCGCATAATATAATATTGAAAAAATAAGAAAACCAGTTTTCTCCGATTTGGTGAACATCCATACATCCCCTGTGAAATTTGTATTTGATTTGATTAAGATTAGGTTTTGGATAAACATTATTACATTTCAATTTTTTTTGTATATATTTAACTGAAGTCTTAAAATGGTTACTATTTCGGTTTCAAACAAAGTGTGACTCGTATTCGGTACGAAATTCTTCAGTTGGGTTTTAAAAATCATAATATCCACATGTTACTACTACATACTAGCTAGCTAGTCGTTACGTACTCGGAATTAAACTTTGTATAATGCAAAAGAAAAAAAATGAAATATTGTAGGGCGTACTATAGGTGCAGAAACTATACAAATGTCCGGCGAAGAAGCAAATGCAACGGCTCGACGACGATCCTTACACGTTCCGTGTCACATACCGTAGTTCACACACGTGTCATTTCTACACCACTTCCCTGATCTCATCAGCACCCGCCATCGCAACAACCGCCAACGTTCCGGCCGTCGTTAACATGGCCGAAGCTATGGTCGGCAACATGGACTCCGTTGTTCCTTTAGGCGAACCCTACTTTAACCACCGTTTCCTCGTCCCTGGAGACGACGCTGATGGCTATGGAGACACGTGGAAGTCACCTCCGCAGAGTTACGACATGTCCTAGACTCCTAGTTAACTAAGCTTTTTAAGATTAGAAATTTATAACTTTTAATTTTTGTTTAAGGTTTAAAATGTTTGTTGAAAGATCTTTTTAGTTATGGTTACAGATAGGATGAAACACGATCGATCATATCCATATATATACTGTATATAAACTTTATGTGGTAATAAGACTTGAGGTATATTTGTGGCTTAATTTTAGAAAATAAGATATATAGAAATGTCATTATAATTTACGGTAGTTTTGATATTCACTATGAAAAAAATGTATGAAGAAAAAAAAAAGAATAAGTTTATGTGACTATTTGCTATGAAAATATACCCTTTTTTTTTTGGTTTCCCATTAAAACTTTTCAAACAGTTTATACATAAATATATTTGATACAAGTATTGACTGGAATTCTTTGCCTCTTGTTCTCTGGTTTCAAATAATTTTCACTCATGAAAATATTCAAAAGTGTAATGATCATGTCAAAGAGTTTCATGAAACTTATTAGAAACAAAATTTTGTTGGGGTTTTGCTTTTGTTGTGTTGCAACCAATGAATCAAAATTTTAAAGAGAGTATTTCATTTCTTTCTGTGTCACTTGTCTCACGGCTCGGGTCTCATCCGCTTTTTGTCCCTTTGTCCACTATTTTGTGTTTTTGTGACCAGAACAGAACAGTTATCCTACTTCTATAGGGCCACTTTTTAATGTATTGTTCCTTTTAGATTACTTTTCCCGCCCGATACATACAAAGAAATGGTAAATTAAAGATAAGAAAAGGACCAGTTCGTCGAGTTGTACTTTGTACATATATAGAATATAGTCGCTACTCCTACTTGAGATGTTTAAGCCCTTGCACAAAAGGTAGTGAACAGTGTCTAGCTATAAGTATTTTCTCCTATTTCCCGGACCCTCTAAGCAATCAAACATCCTAGCCCTACTTGGTATGTATAAATCTGTAGATATATCTATAAATCTTCATGATTATATATGTATATACTGGTAATTATGTTTGTATCATAACGATCAGATATTTGTTATTGATGCATTAATTAAATGGGAATGTTGATGGACCGGTACATATAATAGCGGGCCTAGCGGCTTAATTCTCTCTAGTCAGTAGACGTGGATTCGGCTACCTCTGAGTAATACGACGCCGTATTACAAAGAAGAGGATTGTGAGTTGGAAAAATTAAAGAGTTGTAAATTTAAGGGGAGAGATGCTTAATTCAGCAAGAGTGTTATTGCAATATACTACTATATGTACAGTACAGACATATATATATGTGTCTTCGACGAGAGATTTTTTTTTTTCCCGTAGCTTAATCTAGGTTTTACACTCTACAAGACTAATGATTAACTCATGGCCTTAGTCCTATAGTAATGTAAATTAACACAAGCTAGATTCGAACATCATAGAGAAATGCTCATTTTCGCTGAACCCGAAATCGTTGCCAGCTCCAAACACCATGAGATCCGGAGAACCCAAAACACTGATAGATGCACTAGTTTCCCCACTAACGTAAACGGCCTGATGATGATCCTCTTCGAACACCATTTCTGGCCACACCAATGATAAGTCATTCTCCGTGGACGAACCATGATGATGGTTCTCTTCCTCCTCCTTCATCGAGGTCGTCAAACTAGGACTCTTGTGCTCTTCTGAATCTACGATGATCTCATCATGATGATCACAAGTCTTGACCTTGGGTTTTTCTGTGTTGGTGTTACATGTGTGGTTTCCAATGTATGTGATGTTGAACATCCTGGGTTCGAGCTCTACCTTCTGGACTTGTTTTGTTGCCTTGCACCCTTGAGTGTACTTGTGTGTGCACCTAAAGTAACTTCTGCAAAACATAAGTGAAATTTTTTAATAAGTTGGCCAAAATTTATATTCCACAACCAACTAAATTCAGACCACATTAATGGTAGTTATAATTGCGGTCCGTGTATAATAATGCCATGTAACATGTTGCATATGCATGATTATACGAATATTCATAACTATATAGGGGTAAAAAGGACCTTGGGAATTTGGCATTAAGAATCTCCTTTTGTCCATATTTCCTCCAAGAAAATGCGTCGTCCAGTCTAGTCGACTCTACAGTCCACGTCTCCGACCTCTTCCTGCTCATAATATTAATGTAAATTAATAAATCATTTGGCTCTCTTTGCGTACTTATGAATATTGCTAGCAAAGCTAAATGTCTTGTTTGTTTGTGACCAATCACAGTAGTAAACCCTAATTGATTGTTACGAGTATGAATATCTAAATCGCTAGATTAATGGTATGATCGGTCTAATAGAACCACGAAGGATTGATTATATTAAAATCTCTATTAATATTGTAAACAACTAAGAGAGAAAGAAAAAGAAAAAGGTGAAACTTACTTTCTCTTGTAACATCCTCTTTTACCCTTAACGGGTCCCAATCTTTTCCAACTATCGCCGGAATCTTCAACCTTGCCGTCGTTGTCGCATGAAGCATTTTGAGAGCCCTCAACCGCGGCGAGAGAGGACGAGGAAGAGGAGATGGGTTCAAAGGAATCAAGAACAGAGATGGAGTTATTGAAAGTCCCTATGACGTTAGCCACGAGATCCACCGCTGGACCAAGACCCGACTCGGGTTGAGAGAGGAGTTGCTGAAGCTGAGTGGCTAACTCGTGTCCTTCAACGAGGTGGTCCATAACTTTAAGCTTCATTGCTTTACTAGTAATATCCATTTAATTTGTTGATTTTGAGAGAGAAGATGTGAGGAGAGGCGTATGAAGAGAGATAGAAGAAGACAGTAGGGAATGAACTGAACTTATCCACCTTTTATCATTCTGCTTATGGGAGCTTCGTGACGTAGCTCCATGACGTGCGGAGTGATGTCATATTTATTCCTCAATGAGAAAGGAATATAGAATTTTGCTGAAATCCAACTTAGAGCATTATCATCGGTTTATCCCCATTTGGGGTCTTCCGGAACTTTTTTTTTAATAATATTAAAATTTTTAATTTTTTAATTGTTTTGGCGAATCGAATGGTAACACGTGTCGACACTTAATGAAGGTGGGTGTCTTCAGGAAGACACAGCAGAGCTAGTGTCTTGTGCGCCTTCTCTGCTCCTTCCAACACGTGGCGACCCTCCTCGAGAAGACCCTCTCTTTACTGTCTGATAAGAGCATCCACATCGGAGACTCCTATACACGGGGTCTCCTTTTTTTATATATATATTTTTTTTTAATTAATTTTTTTATTGTCGCAACGAATCACGTTGCGACACGTGGTAATTTTTTGGAAGACCCTGTGTCTTAAGTGTCTTGCCCAAAACACTTTCAACCCATGGAAAGACACAATATGACGGGCTCCACATAGGAAGACACTCCAAAATATCACCAATGGAGGTGGTCTAAGGGCCACTCAATGTTTTCTGTAACAAGATAATTTTTTGGAACTAAATATAAAATATTATGGAAAAGACTACTGTGTCAAAAATAATATTGCTAAAATTGCAGTTCAATTATATCATTTCGGATGATAATAATTGAAAATTGTCTGTTTAAATAAAACTTTTAACTGACACATTATTTGAAGTTTCTGTTCCCAGTGTAATAACCAAATTATCTATCCAATTTTCTAAAGAAAATGTTTAGGCATATATTTTGAATAGTAGTTTTACATATCAAAACGCTCAAAACTACATGTTTGTCTTTATCCGCTATTACCCAGCAGTATACCTTAAATAGACCTACCTTGTTCAAATAGATCACTAGACTAAAATTTACGATCAACTAAGGACCTGTTTGTTTGCTTAATTGTAATTTTCATTCAACTAGATCATTCAAATATTTTATCTCCCTAATTCATCTAGATGATATTTGTTTCATTTTGGGTTATTCATTTGGATTATCTATTTGAATGAACATTTGTTTGTTTGCATAGTTGATGTAAATTTTCATCTCCATCTAAATGATTTTAATAAGAAAATGACTAAAATGTCCATTATTTAATTTAATTATATTTAAATCTTAAACATATTTTTAAAAATAGTATTAAAATCATAAATATATTAATATATTAAAAATAGAATAGTCTTAAAACCAAGATTTTTTTGAAAATACTAAAATTATATTTTTCCGTAAAAAAATTTTAATCGTGAAATCACACTTTGACTTAGAATCGCAAAATGAAGTTTTTCCGCAAAAACCGTGAAATCGCAATTTGACAGAAAATATAAAAATGATGTTTTCCTGCTAAAACCGTAAACCCACACTTTCGACAGAAAATCACAAAATCACTTTTTCCCGCCAAAACGTGAAACCACAATTTCGACGAAAAATTATGTTTTCCCGCCAAAACTGTAAAACCGTAATTTCGACGAAAAATTGTAAAATTATGTTTTCTGCAAAAACATGAAATTGCACACTGTCGTTTTCTCGCCAAAACTGTAAAATCACAATTTCGACAAAAATGATGTTTTTCCGCCAAAACCGTAATTTCGACGAAAATGATGTTTTTCGCCAAAACCGTATTTTCGACAAAAAATCGCAATACAACGTTTTCCACCAAAAATGTGAAATTACAATATAACATTTTTCCACCAAAACCGTAAAATCGCAACTTCGACGAAAATGACGTTTTCCCACCAAAACGTATAACCGTAATTTCAACGAAAAATCACAAAATAATGGTTTCCGCCAAAAACGTGAAATTGCACATTGTCGTTTTCCCACCAAAACCGTGAAATCACAATTTCAAAAAAAAATGACGTCTTCCCGCCAAAACCGTAAAACCGTAATTTCGACGAAAAATCGCAAAATGACTGTTTTTGCCAAAAACTTAAAAGTGCACACTGTCATTTTCTGGCCAAAATTATAATTTTGACGAAAATGACGTTTTTCCGCCAAAACAGTAAAACGTAATTTCGACGAGAAATCACAAAATAAAATTTTTCGCCAAAAACATGAAATTACAAAATGGTGTTTTCCCGCCAAAACCGTGAAATCCTAATTTCGACAAAAATAACGTTTTCCCGCCAAAACCGGAAAACTGTAATTTCGACGAAAATTTACAGAATAAGGTTTTTCGTCATAAACATGAATTACAAAATGGTGGTTTACCGTCAAAACCGTGAAATCGCAATTTCGACAAAAATGAAGTTTTCCCACAAAAACCGTAAAACCGTAATTTCAACGAAAAAATTATTTTTATAAATTATTATTGATACAAATATTTTATAAATTATTGTTGATATAAACATTTTTATTACAAACTAAACCAATAAGAGAAAATTGTTAATTGTATATTTGTCATTTGTTATTTTGGATGAATCATCTCCATCCAAATGATTCAATTTGGATCATCTAGATAATTATAAAAATTTAGCCTAAATTTTAAAAATCATTCAGATTGTTCATTCAGATCATCTATTTGAATGAACATGTTTTAGTGCTAAACAAACATCAATTCTCATCTCCATTTAAAATAGATCATTTAAATGAGTAAACAAATAGGACCTAACTATTCCTAAATTTATTGTACGTTCTGACGTTATATATATATATATATATATATATATATATATACATACGATTGTTTATTGGGTCAACCTATCTAACTGATTGATTAAGTTGAAGGGATCATATGAATAAAAAAGTAATTTGGATCTCTAGCTATATCTCATTCGCTTTCACTAAGCTCACCTCATTAATATGAAATTGGCGTATAAAAACTAAACTTTTCTACCCATCTTTTTTTTTTTTCTTTTTTTTTTAAAAAATTTTTTTTTTATATTTTTAAAAATAAATTTTTTAAAAAATAAAAAAAAAAAAAAAAAAAAAATTTTAAAAAAAATTTTTTTTTTTTAAAAAAATTTTTTTTTTTTTTTTTTAAAAAAAAAAAAAAAAAATTAAAATAAATTTTTAATTTTTTTATAATTAAATTTTTTTTTTATTAAAAAAAAAAAAAAAATTAGCCCCTAGCATAATTATTTTATATTTATTTGTTTTAGTATAAGTGAAATATATAAAGAGGTGTGGGTGGTCGACTCATTGGCCCCTCACTATTTCAACAAGCGAGGGTTCTCCTCGCTTGGAGATGTCTAGTGGCCCCTCATTCTCCTCTAACCAAGTTGAAACTAATGATTGGTGATACTTCATCTATTTCAATATATAAGATGTTTTAGGTAAAAACACATTCTTTAAAAAAATCAACTTTTACTTTTTAAAATAATAAAAATATTATTTTTTATTAAAAATATTATTTTGTAATTGATAAAAGTTTTTTTTAACTATGTGTTTTACAATTAAATAAAGTAAAAATTGGATTGAAATTTAGAAAACATCTTATATTTTAAAACATAAATTTTTTTTCTAAAACATTATATATATTAAAACAGAGAGAGTATTTATATGGGCTATAGGAAAAGTTTTAGATATGTTCATCTCTTTTTACATAGATATAAAGTTAAATTCTTGATATTGAAAATTTGCTCCTTGCGTGATTTCTTTTAATATACCAACTGAACTCCAGATGTAGGATCATTGATAAATCAAAATTTTCTGTCAACATTAATAAATCAATTTTAAACACACAAATATAGAACATAGAGTTTTGACTTTAACAATGTAATAATGTGAAAGTCGCGTTAAGAATGGATAAATTATTGTATATAAAAAAGAAGACATATTTTAGGATAGGATGTTGGGTTTAGTTAGTAATTTTGGGGGATAGCTAACCACATAGTACACGGCCAAAATATCAATAATTTCTGACCATTTTTGTACGCAGATTCATAAATGAGATCCATTATTAATGCTCTAAAGTCAGTTGTTGTATCTCAGCTTTTTCATTAATGCCAAAACTTTATGTAGCCAAGTTTTTTTTTTCCACCTTTCTCTAGCCTAAGTTATAGGCAATATGTGAGATATAAACCAGTTGGCAAATTTAGCGAAAAAAACTTTATATATTACTAATCACTGTACATATATACATATTAATCAAATTTATTAGCCCCGGAATTTTATAATTTCAGTGTCTCTACTCGTAATGCATTGTCTATATATAAATCTCTATCGATCGAGAATTGATCTCTGACGTACGTCGACCAATAGAAACGAAAAAAAAAAAACTGTAGCTATTCGACTGTCCAAAAAAAAAAACTATAGATATTTGATAAGAATGTTGTTTATTAGAGTCAGACAAATAATTTCGAAAGTTATAATACTGTTTTCCAAGGGCGGTGATGTGAGAAAAAGCTAATGGCGAAGAGGTGTTGACAAGGGAATAAACAAATAAAGAATGATTAAAAATACACTATAATTAAGTATTTGCTTAATTAATTAAACCCGAAGCTTAGTTAGCTGTCTTTTTAGAATTAGTTAATTGAATATCCCGTCCCCCATCAACGAAGCTGGCCTATCTCGAATTTAGAAAAATATATATATTTATTTACTAAAATATTATAACATTTTAAAAGATAATTCTTCTTTGACTGCATCCGAAATTATTCAGAATACATTGTACAAAAAAATATTATTTTTGAATAGTATATCATGTAAGAGCGTTTCGTTTTACTTGTAAGTTATATATATTAGTCGTTTTATCAAAAATTTCTCATTGTCAACATATTAGATATTTTCATAAATTTAGGTTTGTATCTTTGATCATTTTTATTGTGTGTATGTATATATATATACATACATGTATATACATTTGATCTACACATAGACATTCGAAATTTATAAATGTTTTATATCTTCAAATGGATCAAAGATTCAAAGTATATTGAAGATAATAATGATCTATAATCCAAAAGAGCATTCAATAAGAGGATAAGAGGACAATAGATAGCTACGAGCCTATGCCAATTGCTCAATCACTACAAGACAATATCCGCCTAGCAATTGAATTGTTTCCGCATGTTAGGGGTTGTGCTTACTAACTGGACATTTATGTCATCATAATTAATTTATATTCATATGTATATATATAACAAAAGGTTTGTACTGTTCTGACATCTTTATACGAATCGATCGATCATAGTCTAAATAGCTGATATTTATGAAAAAACTCAGATTGTGGAGGTGGTGAAAACGGGGAACCTTCGTAGATCATATCTACAATGAGAAAGTTCTGATTGAAAAAAAAAGAATAAATCTTTGTTCGGCAACAGAGAAAAAAGTGAGAAAAAGACTTAAAAAGGAAACACAGTGGAAAATACAAAAAATTGGAAAAAGCTTTACTTGTTAAAGCTTAAAAAAATTCACGACGTTGAGGCGAAGAAACGGAAGCTTCTTCCATGACTCTCTCTCTTTCTCCTCATCTCCAGACCAGTCACAATATCCTTAGATTCGATATCTTTTTCTTTTTTTTTCTTCAAAGATTCGATATCTCTCCTGAATATTAAAATTGAATTAATTCATAACATATATTATTATCTGCATTATAAAAAAAGACATATATTATTTACGGTTCTAACTGTTTTTTGGAGTTGAAAAATCTTTGAATAAACATGTTTTTTTGTGTGTGTAGAAAACATGACCTGATGAATTTTCTAACTACTTTGAATTTCTTCAAATCTATATCAATCATTATATTTACCTTTTCGATTTTACAAAGAACGATGACATAATGTATATCCTCACGCGGCCACATGGTAATGAAAATCACTATGAGTTTCTAGCCGATGCTTTGAACTGGATAGTTTACGGAAGATATTAATATGATCAAATACCATACAATAATGTTTTCATAATATAACTTTAGTTTCATATTTAGTTATATGCTAATTATGAAAATTTCACCGATGATGTAAACTAGATCACTCGCTTTGACACACTCGTTTTTACGAAACTTTGTATAAAGATTCAAGAAACATTCTGAAAATTTATTATCAAGAAAAGAAGAAAAAAAAACATTCTGAATTTCGTCGGTTGGTCTAATGGTATTGCATTTTAGAATAATATTTGATATATTTCATTATAAATTGTTTGTGATCATTATTTATAAAACAGAGATTGCTTTTAATTAAATATTTTAAATAACTACACATTTATTCAAAACATGATCTAATTAATTAAACGATTCTCTTTTCACAATGTCGTGCTTTGGCTTCAAATAAGATAAGCTTTTTCCGCTGGGATATGTTGTGTAAGGGGGACAAAGGGCGGATACTTTCAAAATTATTCATATATGATTTAATACCCAAACGAATTGTTTGTGTTAATAGTTAATACATGTATTTAGTCTGAATATTTATGATATTGAAAATCCACATAAAATTTGGATGCACGTGAATATCCGATCTATAGTCTTTTGGAAAATTAATGATTTAACTTTTATAAAAATATTAAAATAGAAATTGCATTTACATACACAAATAAATCTGTGAGGACACATGATAGTTTTTTGTTTGTTTGATCAAATTGTATTAGACAAGATGAGATTGTTCTAATTAGAAAATGAATCATATACATTCCGGATTGAGATACTCAAAAATCATAATGTCTATATGAATGAATATCGGATTGTAGACCGGATGTTTTTTTTAATAATTGCCAGTTGTTAATTAAGCAGCAAAGCATAATTATTTACTTAACCATCCACTTCATATATAATCTATTCTTAAGAAAATACGAGATCTGTTGGTAAAACTTTAAATGATAAGATTTTATGATTATGAGGATCATACCATTTGAAGCAAACGCCCATGTGTACACACAATCATACCCACATTATATAACATATCTGCAAATTAAATAACTGCAGATAATATGTATGCGTTTTTGTGTAAAAATGTCCATCAATTCATGCATAGAATCTAAAGTTTATCCTCGAAAGCAGGAAGGAAGATAAAGTTAAGCATGATTTTGAAAAAGTATATAATTAATTTAGTTACAAGAATTGCAGAAAGTGGGTGACCTTTTTAAAGCAGAAGAGAGAAAATAAAGAGTAAAAAGCTAAATTCTATCTCTCTGCTTTTGGGGAATTTTTAAGCTTTTAAGAATCTTGTGTGGGCATTTAGTCATTATACACCTAAACTTTGATCTCAACATAATTCCCTTTTTATCTTTATAATAAAGCAACAAAAACACACTAACTTTTTCTCCTCTTTGGAAACAGTTTTTGGTTATTAATTAAAAAATAAGAAGAAGTAAAGAGCGTACGACTTATTTAAATGTCACAACTCACAACACATGAACTACAGAGCGATTCGCATAAAAGAATTTGAGAGCTTCATGGCCCAAATCCATATCTTTAAAGAAAAGTTCATTTCAAGAGCCTATTATAGATAACACTTCTATGAGCTCACCCACATAAATCATCAAGAAGAATTCGTATAATTTAAATGCATTTTATGAGAACATGTGCAATTTACATTTCCTAGAAATTTATAGGCAAAACAGTTTCTAATTAGTATAGCGACGTCAAAAGAGCATCTTTAGTTTTTCCTTTTCTGTCTTGAAAACAAACAGTTCCGAATAGGATCCGCAACCGCTCCGCCGCTCCCTGCAGCCGCACCGCCGATAGATGACGTGGCATCAAAGTGGTTAGTCGGGGGAGAAAATAGACTATGCGGACCTTCGGAGACTTTGTTTACCATTGCTGAAGACTGTACTAGCGACACCGATCATAGGACGGATGAGATCGAGCCACGTGGAAGCATCTCCACGGAGGATCATGTGAAGGACGACGAGTTAGAAGAAGGTTTTGTCGTGACGGATCGAAGTGACGATGAAGTTGACTCTAGCGACTATAATCAAGACGGAACGACGCCGTTTTCTACTCCGTGTGCTTCGCCGCCGTTCTACACGCCGTCACCTTCTCCGATTCGTGATGATCGCTCTAAGACGCTAAGTGAAGAGAGACTGTTTGCTGAGATAGTTTGACTTTTCTGATAAACCGGGAGTTGACCCGGTCAAAGATACGATGTCAATCAGGGATCGGTTATGTTTCTACCCGGTTTGGTATTTTATGAGTATTTAACCAAAATATAAACCGAACCCAAACCTTACTGTAAATTTGTTACATATGGATATGGATTAGGGTTGGTTCTGTGATTAAAAGTCTTCACTCTTCATCACACGTGTGGGTTCTTTAGAAACTCATCTAATTTCTTGTAAAAGATTATTTAGATATGAAAATTTCAGCTGACTCAAAATTAAAATGTAGTTTTATTAAAAAAAAATATATATATATATATATATATATATGTTTAAATTGTATTTTAAGATAGAGTGAATGATGTTTATATCCGGTTATAAAAAAAAATCAAAATTATACTAAAATTGGGTCCAGTATTTTATGGATGGGGTCCTAATAAATATATATAAAATACACCAAATGTTTGTTAATTTGTTTTATCAGGAATCTACCAAATCCTATATCTTTTTTACTATTGTTTTTTTCCCCACTTTTTCGGGAGTATTTACGTAACCGTTGAGAAGTATTTATTAGGATGACCCTAAGATCCTTATTTTATTAGGGTTTAATTATAACTAATCTATAGTGAAAGGAAAAATCCTTGGTGGAGGAATCAGAGAATATCAATGGCAGCTCCATGTAAGCACTGGATAGTTCATCGTCAAATCTGCTGTCGATGCAGATCCCCAGTGAAAACGTATGACACGAATAAGAGAGTCGCAAAGGCGACCTCTCTTTTCCCTAATTGTCGTCATCGGATGTATCAAAACCGTCTATGTTGCCGATGCGGATCTTTCCTGGATATTTGGCATTTTGCCCGAGCTTTCAATTACATCGCTAAGTCTTTACGGATGAGCCCTGCGTTCGAGGCGGCTACTAAGCAACAGAAGTTGAGGATAGGTTTGGGAAAGAGGAAGCTTCACTTGGTTCTTAGCTTAGAACACACCCTCATCGACCACATCAACGTGTCCAAACTCTCCGAGATCGATAGGTATCATCTGATCAAAGAAGCTGACTCGAGATCAAGAGATGATTTGTTTCGTTTCCCTAAGGAGAATTTCTATTCAAGCGATGCGTTGGTGAAGTTTCGACCTTTTGTCCGTGAATTTCTGCGGGAAGCAAAGGAGATATTCACCATGCATGTTTTCACAAACTATGACCCTGGCCATGCAAAGAAGGTGGTGAAGTTGCTTGATCCGCATATGATATACTTTGGGAACCGCATCATTACAAGTAGAGATAGCAACGGTGGTTTGAAGTCATTGGAACTTGTTTTGGCGGAACCACGCGGGGTGCTTGTCGTAGACTATGATCATAGATTGTGGGTTAAGCGAGACCACTATAACGTAATTGTCATGTCGAAGTACGTGTATTTCAAAGAAACTAGCAACGAGATTGGGGTCTTAGCAAAAACTCTTAACTTCCTCAAGATGTCTTTGAAAGGAGATAATACAGTTGTGAACTTTGAGGAAAAGCGAGAGGAAATCCCTGATGATGATCATAGATTGTTGTTGAAAGTCGTCTTGAGATCCCTTAAGGTGCTTCATAATTTATTCTTTAATGGAGGATATCAGGACGTGAGTCCTCTCTTTCCCCGCGTCTTCTACGGGCTGGAATTTGCATAATTATCACTAATGGCTTTATGTTTCTCTTTTCTTGATATAATTTCGGTGTTGTTTTCTTTTTAACTTCTATTCATGCCCTCTGCTGGTTTAGTTTTAAGAGTGTTTGGTTATTTCAAAGTTAATGGAACTTAATTACCGTTTTAGGGATGTATTGGATTAAAGATTTTAATTAATTCGGTGGATTTTAGATTTGATGGAATTTCCGGTGACATGTTTAGTTTCAAATAAATAAATTTATCGGTGGATTTTTAGTTGTGACATGTTTTCGGGTGACTTGTTTAGTTTCAAACAACTAAAAATTTATGGGTGAATTGAATTTTAGATTTGATGGAATTTCGGGTGATATGTTTAGGGGACTATTGATTGTTTTTGTTTTTTTTTCGTATGATTCTTCTTCACAACTAAACAACTAAATATTGTTTTTGTTTATAAACGAAAAAAAAGAAAGAAAAATAAATAGATACAATCAAGGAAACGAAAAGATGAGTCTAAACGGATTCTCGTTCAGATTTTCAGATATATTTGAGGGAGAATACTTTATTTCTCCTTGGGTTTAGGGGAAACAAATATAAAGTAGTAGTTCCGTCAAAAAAAAAAAAAAGTAGTTATGATATGAGTATTTTTTTTATAGATATTACGTTGCTGATAAATCATAACTACTTTATATTTTTCTCCGTATGTCATCCTTAACATTGTCCACGTGTATTTTATTTTAATTTTTTACCCAAACAAGGAAAAAAAAACACAACTTATCCGATCCGGTGACTGCCTATATATAACTGCTTGCGAATCGTAAGTAGGGTTCTTTCAATTAGGGTTTAACAATGGCTTGTGTTCATGATATTGTCCGGCATGGATTCTGTAGCCAATGCAGATCAGCTGTGGACACTCGACGCAATGTCCTCATACGTTTCAGTTACCTTGGAAACGGTCTACAATTGCGTCCTGAATTTGTGGGGACTATAAAACGCAATGTTTGGATGAAGTCTCTAAAAGAGAAGAGGCTTACTTTAGTCCTTGGTCTACGCGGCACGCTCTACGACGCCCGCAGAGTTTCACTGCTCTCAGACGGAGAGAAATATCTAACCGGAGAAGTCAACTCAAGGTCTGATTTGCGGCGATCAAATAAAGTCTTCCCAGATTACGGAGAGGCTTTGTTTAAGCTACGACCGTTCGTTCACGAATTCCTACGTGAGGCGAACAAGCTGTTCCAGATGCATGTCTACGAGCTCTGCAACCCTGAACACGCCCAAGAAGTGATATCGTTGCTTGATCCTCACGGAACTTACTTTGACAAACGCATCATTACAAACAGAGACAGCGAGATAAAGAATCTTGATCTCGTCTTAGCTGACGAGCGTGGGATTGTCATTCTAGACGATAAGAACGTGTGTTGGTGGCCCGATGACTTAACAAACTTGTTGCAGATTGCACCTTACCATTTTTTCAAGCACGACAACAACAGTAATTGGATCATGAAACTTGTGGACGTTTTCAAGAAAACATTGTGTAATGAAAGTGACCCAAAGTCTTATGCGGAACAGAGAGGAGATGAGGACGCCGAGGATGGTGGATTGGCGAATGCTCTTGAATTACTGAAAGAGATGCACCGTAAGTTCTTCGATGAAGATGAGGATTCAAGAGATGTGAGGGCGTTATTTTTCCCTTAAATTTATGTCATGGTGTTCGGCTTTGTTATTGTCATTATTTTCATCCTTAATAAATCTCTTTTTGGTTTTGTTTTTTTCTTAGTAATTTTCCACAAGAACCAAAACAATAAAAGAAATCCTACCTGATATTGTATTTATACAACGTAGTCACATGAATACAGACTATACAGTACCAAAAACACAAATCTATTTGTACATTGTGAAGTAAACTTGATTTTGGATATAATACACTAGTAAATGTTAAATGATATTATGTGTATATTTTTAAAATTAATCAAAATATTTCTAACAGTTTGATTAGGATATATTTTCTAAATGTTAAGTGATGTTACGGTATAATACATTTGTAAATGTTAAGTGATGTTACGTGTATATTTACTAAATTAATCAAAATATATTTAACAGTTTGATTAGGGGTGTTAAATCGGATTTGGATTCGCTTTTAGTTTAGCTTATTTTAATATAAAACCTAGGCATATATATATTAGAACGGAAAATCGTCTCGTTCCATATCCATCAGAAACTTTTTGTAACATAACCGTTTTCTTTAAATAATTATTCATTCGACAATGTCTTACAAGAAATTGAATAAGATTTTTAGATATAATACCCGTATTCCTTATTTGAATAATCAATTTTTATAAAATTAATGAAAATTATCCAAAAATTTATAATTATCAAAATTCTCTAGATAGTTTTAAAAATTAGCTGAAACTCCTAAAATACTCGTCTCGAAGTGGATCTTTACTCGTCTCATAGTCAATCCTTATCCAAATTAGTGAGAACTTGATAACTTAATTTACCTACCCAAAATATTTGATCTCGTACCAAAATTCTTATTTCTTTTTTTTAAATAAAAAATCATTTGAGTAGTGTTTTTTATTACCCGAGTTATCCATTCCCATTTTTATACCCGAATCAAAAATAATATTGAAATGATTTTTTATATTTAGATAAAAATTAATATTTCTATATTTTAGAACGAAAAATCATCTCGTCTCGTATTCATCAAAAACTTTTCGTCCCATAACTGTTTTTTTAATAATTATCCGTTCGCCAACGTTTATTTTAAGAAATTGGATAAGGATTTTAGATATGATACTCATCTTTCCCAGTTTGAATATTTAATTTTTATTAAATTAATAGAAATTATCAAAATATTTAATAATTTTCAAAAATTCTCAAAAAAAATAAAAAACTACCCAAAATTATAAAAATACTCGTCTCGAAGTGGATCTTTACTCACCCTCTTCTCATAATCAATCCTTATCCAAATTAGTGAGAACTTGAGAATTGAATTTATCTACCCGAAATTTTTGATCCCGTATAGTAGGCATGACCACGGTTATGGTTATGATTAATCAATAGTTATAATTAATAATTTATTTTAACCATAACTAATATATTTTTATAGTTAACGGTTACAGATATTAACCATTTCATACAGTTACAATCCGGTTACGGTTGAAAGCAAAACAATTATAATTTGAAATACGGTTACGGTTAGATTTTGGTCATCTTTACCCGTATTGTTATCCAAAATTCTTGTCCTGATTGTTTTTAATCAAAAATCGTTTGAATAGTATTTTTATTACCCGAATTATCTATTCTCGTTCCATATCCAAATCAAAAATAATATAGAAATGATTTCTTAGATTTAAATTAATATTTCTTTATTGTTTATTTTTTCATTTCATTTAAATTAATAAAAATATTTATCTCAAAACATTAAAATTTCAGATATTTAATTAAAAAATAATGTTCCGCAATGTAAATTAATAATAATAATTTTTATTAGTAATTTTATATATTAATAACTTTAACTATATTACTTTCATACAAAGAGACATGTTATTGTCATATATATTTGTTATATTTTTAAATAATATTTTTTATTTATATACCTATTAATATTAATCATTTAAGTAAATAATTAAAATTAAAAACAAACAATATTTGAAGAGTGTTAATGTTAGTACATTAAATATATCTATTTATTTTATTTAAACGTTTATATTTAGTAGTCCTATAATTGATTACTTTTCATCACCTTCTTATACAATTTAGTGCACGTGTGGAGTCTTCCAGATTGTTGAAACAATGGTAAAAATATCTAAATATTTTCATAGAATTATCTAGATAAATAATCTAGATTTTAGAGAAGAATAATCTAGATTTAAGATTAAAATATTTAAGATGTTTTGTAACTAGGAGGCTATAAATACCTCTTCCCCTTTCATTTGTAATCTAAGTTCAGAAGTTTGTAACAAGAAAACTTGAGAGTAATAAAAGTATTCCATTTCCTAATTTCCTTTTCTATATAAAAACATTTTTTCCATCATCCTCAAACGTTTAATTTTCCTTACAACATACATCACCAAAAGGTAGTAATTGAGGTCAAATAAGAAAAGATAATGATCCCTATAACACCAATGAAGCCTCCCACAAGCATAGCGACCGGATGTGTGTTCATACACACCGTCATTAACCCAAACACAACCACAACAGATATCATTGAAACTAAAAGGGCCACGGAAGCTCGTCGAAGTATACTAGACTGCAGGTCGAACGAAGTTGGTGTGAGTATACCAAGAAGAACTAAAGCAGCCAATGATGACACAGCTCCAATCCAAACGCATATCTGAAAAGTGATCTTTAGGGGAAACTTGGTGATACTTGCCGGTGGGTTGAGTCCCACCGTTAAGATAATCGTAGCAAAAAGGATAGCTATCATAGCCATGATGACTCTTGTGTTTTGTAGGTAAAGATGCTGATCAAATGCATTTGCAACTCCATTGCCTCCGTGCTCTTCTTCACCCTCGGGTGTTATATCAACGATAACACTTGGATTAGTGCCTCCACTAGCAACTCCAGTATGTCCTTCTCCACTAGCAACTCCAGTATGTCCTTCTCCACTAACACCTCCCGTATGTCCGATTAGCAAATCTGTTATTTCTCCACTTGCAACTCCGGTATGTCCGAAGCTCTCATCTCTCGTGATACCAACGTGGCTGCTTGGATCAGTGACATATCTTCTTTCCTCTTCAATGCCTAGTGTTGGTGCAGTATCCAATAGTCTGTTGTATATAAAATATATCAGAACATTTGAACAATTGAATATAACCATATATTTTATTTTAGACGTTAATATTTAATACTCTTATATTTTATTCTAGTACGTTTCATTACCTTCTTATACAATTTAATGCACGTGTGGAGTCTTCCACATTGTTGAAACAGACTTCATAACCTTTCTTCTGTCTTGGCAGCAAAAAACTGTGTTCCACATCTTCAACATGCATAATTTGACCAAAGCTCTCCACGCAATGAAATTGGCAAAACCTAGAACCTGTGTCCAATGAAAAGAAAAAGCAATTGATTAATTAAACAGAAGGAACATTTTAATTTCTAATAGCCCATTTTAAAAGATTAAACACTCTAAATTACTAATTTACACAAATATGCTTAAGAGAAAACTGAGATTTAGAGCAACGATTACTATGAAATTGAAATAATATTAATCCGAAATGTCAGACTGTGAGCAAAAAGTGAGAATTATAAATTTAGATATAATGATTACTAAGAAATTTAAAATGAAAACATTTTTAGAGGATGATAATGTTCAAGTTATATAACAAGTAAGCCAAGGCAAACATGGGACAGATCTTAGCGTTCCGACTATGGATAGAACTAAAACTTATTTCAGATGGTTAAGTTGATAATTATAGTAACTGCCAAATCTAAATTACCAACATTTATATATTTGTAATCTAAACAAACTATATTTGTCTCAAAATTCTTTTTTAAATACACGTTTAGCTAGAAAATATTTGAAGAGTGTTAATGTTAATATTAAAAATATATACTAACCTGGCAAGGTTGGCTTGACAATTATCTGGAATGTCGGCTCAAAGGTTCTCTTTACAATAAATAGTAATCCATCTAGGATCTCATTGGGCTGCAGAAACAAATTTTAAAGAAAATTTATCAAAAATAAATAACATACATATTAAAGAAGATATATTAAACAATAAGAAAAAATCGGTAAAAGAATTCTTGATCGTGGACGCAAAACCCAATTGTACTCTAATCGTAAAATTCAACGAAACAAATTTACTGCACAAAGTCGAACGAAAGTACAAAGAACAAAGCGTACATGTAACCATAATCACAGAAAAAGAAGTCAAAATTCACTTTCGCAGTACGAATTCAAGGTAAAATAAACAAAAAATAACTTTTAAAAAATTAGAAAAGTCAAAAATTCTTGTGTTTACCCAATTTACGTTCCACGTGCAACAAGCTGCAGTGAAAAGAATCTCCTTAATGCCAATGTCGAAGTCTTTGAGTAATGGTAAAAAAACAATGAAATCCTCTGTTGCCGCCATTAGGAGAAGTTTTATTGAGAGAAAGAGCAAGAATCGAGCAAGAATAGAGCAAGAATGGAGCAAGAATTATGTTTAGAATATTTTATGTCAGCTGAGGTTTGCTAACAAGTAGATTATTTATTAAAAAAAATCTCGTCAGTCATTTTGATATAAGAATTAAAGAAGATTTATAATTGACACTCGTTCAAGTAGAAGGTTTTAAAGAAAAGAAAACGTTGGATAATTGACACGTGTTCGGTGGATATTATGTGGCTAGCTGAGACTAATATATCCAAAAGAAAGAAGAGTTTGTTAGATCATTCAGTCATTTTTGTAAACAATTGTTTCACCTTGGTCTACGGAGGAAGATGGTGTGCTTACGAAGCTTGTGACTAAGTTAGGACCGAGGAATTGGAATTTGATCGCTCGTGGAATCCCAGGTCGTTCTGGTAAATCTTGTCGATTGCGTTGGTGTAATCAGCTTGACCCTTGTCTCAAGCGTAAACCTTTCTCTGGTAAATTCAATTATAAATCTTTCGATTTTGTAGATTCCTTCTTTTGGGTCTTTTTGGATTCATGAGGTTTGGTCATGGTCTTCGATTTCGGTTAGATTTTTAGTGTTTCTTCTGGAAATGTTCCAAGTTATCTTCATTCACATCCTTGAGTTGTTTTGTTTTCTTTGTTCGATTTGTTCGAATGAATTTGAATTGTGTGTCGATTTATTGGATTTTCCTTTTTTTTTTTTTTTGGTAATATTTGTGATCTAATGTGTAATTCTGATTCAATTGTGGTAGAGATTGTGAAGTGAATAAGAACAGTGTTTGACTGTTTTATTGTCATTCATGTGTTGTTATTCTGATCCATTGTGTAATTCTGATTCAATTGGTAAAGTGAATTAGAACTTTGTTTAAGTGAAAATGTGAACTTTACTTTACTTTAATTCTTGAAATTTTTCTCTTCGTCTGCTCTATCGATTTCAGTGGCCATAGAGTAAAAGGAGAAAAAAGATTGTTTTTTTTTTCATAATGAAACTGAGATATAAGATTCGCAGTGTGTCACAGATATAGATAGTTCTCTGAACCAACTTCGTTGTTACATGGAGCATGGAAAAGAGATTTCAAAGCAATGTTAAATTGAACTTTATTGTTATGCACTTTTTGGATTCTCTTGGCTCCGGCATTTAAGATTTGATTCTTTTCATTTCTTCCTGTTTGATCTGCTTGCAGATGAGGAAGATCATATGATAATTTCTGCTCATGCAATTCACGGAAACAAATGGGCCGTGATTGCAAAAATGTTACCCGGAAGAACAGATAACGCTATCAAGAACCACTGGAACTCCACGCTTAGACGTAAGTACTCAGATTTATGGAAGAATGGTCAATGGATGGCTAATTCAGTTACTACTGCTTACATCAAGAATGAAAATGCCGATGAAATATATAATCCAGCCTCAAAACAACAATTTCCTCAAGGAGAAATCAATTCTTCACCAAAGCCTCCAGAGTTGAATGATGTTATAATGGAAGATGCAGCCAATGAACCTCAAGATCAAGAACAAGCTCCAATAGACAGTAACTTGTTTCGCCCAGTGGCTCGTGTTTTCAGTGTCTATAACCCAACCAGCCAGAGAAATGGATACAGGGACCACAATATAGTTCTATGTGCAGGTCCATTGATTCAAGCGGCTAAACCCGATTCATTGGCTGGTAAATTTCTGCAATCTCTTTGCGATGAACCTCAAATCCCTTCAAAATGTGGTTGCAGTTGCTCTGCTTATCCAGCTGGAACTATGTTTCCGCGTAAATCGGTGTTGGGACCTGAATTTGTGGATTATGAAGAGCCTTGTGCAGTTTTCAACCAAGAACTGATATCTATAGCAACGGATTTGAACAACATTGCGTGGATAAAGAGTGGCCTTGACAATGCTGTTGTCAGAGAAGCAGAGCAGAGTTTGAAGATTGATAATCCTCGAATCATGTTTACTGGAATGACGCCTAGACAAGATTTATGTGACTATTTGCTATGAAAATATACCCTTTTTTTTTTGGTTTCCCATTAAAACTTTTCTAACAGTTTATACATAAATATATTTGATACAAGTATTGACTGGAATTCTTTGCCTCTTGTTCTCAGGTTTCAAATAATTTGTACTCATGAAAATATTCTTTTTCTTTTTATTTTATTCTTTGAAGGGTTCATCAGAAAAGTCTTGAATATCTATCGTTTGTTTCCTTTGATTTAGACATGGCGCCGCTTTATTAGTTAAGTAACAAAAAATAAACATTAATTACCAAGTGTCGTTAGCTCGATTGGTAAAGATTCTAGACAAAGCTTAGAAATCGTTGAATGACGTTTGAGATGAAACTAATATTACCTGCTGTATAGAAGTATTGGTTTTTTAGGAGTGTATTGAATCAAAGACTTCAAATAATTTGAGTTTTAATAAAATTATAGATGATTTTGATGATTTGCAAGGATTTAAGAAAGTTTTTATGATTTGATATTAAAATTCTCTGAAATCTCATATAAAACAATGAAATTTTGGCCTTTGTATTTTTAAGTAAGAATCTCCTCTAAAATCTCTCAAGTTATTAAAATTTCAGTACTTAACACATTTTCAATAACATTAGATTTGAAACAATTTTTAAAAAACACGTATTCAATAACACATGATTTTAAGAGACATTTACAAATCATATACAGTAAAACCTTTATAAATTAATAATGTTGGGACCGGAGAATTTCATTAATTTATAGAGGTTATTAATTTATCTATAAATTAATAATTATTAATTTATAGAGAATTTTTCTGAATTTCAAAAAATATTATATAAAAAGTGAAAAAATGAAGACAATACTTTGATGTATTTTAATGCATTTACACATTAGGAAATAATCATTGCATATATAAAATTTTTAATATATTTTGATGCAACTTGAAAAGATAATATCATATATTTTTGATATTTAAAAAAATAGAGATAAATTCTAATAAAATTACAAATTTACGAATAAATAAACAACATTAGAATCATATTCCACTAAAATATCTTATATATATACAATAAATTTATTTGATTATTAATTTATGTTATTAATGGGACCATATATTACATAGAGATTTTGAAAAAAATAATATGTTATTATCTTATCAAAATGTGTCATTTATTACACCGGCCCAATTCAGAATCGAGATAATTTATTAATTTAGAGAGGTTATTAATTTATCGAGTATTAATTTATAGAGGTTCTACTGTATCAAACAATAGTGGAATTTAAATATGTTTTTAAAATTCATGTTAATTTATGGTAGTTTTTATATTTACTACGGAAAAAAAATTATGAAGAAAAAAAAAGAATAAGTTTATGTGACTATTTGCTATGAAAATATACCTTTTCCCACTAAAACTTTTCAAACAGTTTATACATGAATATATTTGGTACAAGTATTGACTGGAATTCTTTGCCTCTTGTTCTCAGGTTTCAAATAATGTGTACTCATGAAAATATTCAAAAGTATAATGATCATGTCAAAGGGTTTCATGAAACTTATTAGAAACAAAATTTTCATCATAAAACGTCATTGTAATTCCGTCTATCAAATGTTGTTTTTGTTTTTTTTCTCTCAACAAGTCCTTGAAATGTTATTTACCTATATTATGTTGTGGATATAAAAATCTTAAGGTTCAGATGTGAGGGGCGTTGTTGGGGTTTTTCTTTTGTTGTGTTGCAACCAATAATAGTTTTTTAGGGATGTATTGAATCAAATACTTCAAATAATTTGAGTTTTAATAAAATTATTGATGATTTGCAAGGATTTAAGAAAGTTGTTATGATTTGATATTAAAATTCTTTGAAATTCTCTGATATTAAAATTTTGGTTTTTATATTTTTAAAAAATACGAAAATTAAAATTTCATGTTTTTAGGTAGGATTTCAAATAATTTATTAGCAAAATTTATAATTCACCAAAATTCATCAAAATCATCTCAAAACTTACAAAAACTGAAACCACTCCAAAAAAAATTTCCAATACACCCACCCTAGATGTTGGATGCAGACATGGGCGGACACACAGAGAGAGGAAAGTAGGCACGTGCCTCACACTTTTTTTTCTTAAGTAATTTCTTTTTGTTTGGTTGGAAAAAAAATTATGTGCTCACTCCATTTTTTTGTAAGTGCCTGACAATTTAAATACAACTGACAATTTTTCTATAAGACCTAAAGATTTAGGGGGTATATTGGATAACGAATATGCAGTGATTTCAGTTTTAGTAAATTTTAAGATGATTTTAATGAATCTTGATGAATTCAAAATTTTGTTATTAAATTCTCTCAAATCCCATAATAAAACCATGAGATTTAGATCTTTGTATTTTTAACTAAAAAATCTCCTCAAATCTCATTTAAAACTTTTACATCCAAATTTTAAAATTGGTTCAATAACAATGGATTTGATTATATATTTTAAAATTATTAATCCAATAACACTAATACTGGATTTTAAAAGATATTTTAAATTTTATGTTTTAATAATACTTAATTTATCATTTTAACTCAAATCTCTCTAAATGCTCAGTTTAATACACCCTTTTAGATCCAATATAAACTAAAGCTAATTAAAAAAATCTAATTAATAAACAAACAAACTGTTTTAACACATCTTTAACCTAAAAGCATATCTTTTCAACCCTTTCTTTTGAAATTTATTTTGCATTTAAATTAAGTAAAGCAATAGTGTTTATCAAATATGGAAGTTAGAAAAGGAAATCGCGCTTATCAAAGAAATGATTTTTCAGGTCGTTTCCGGTTCAGATATTCGGTCTGAGTATTATTTCAAAATGTGCCTCGGGTCAAAAATTGTTTTGGATCCACCCCTGGATGCAGCTGCATCTGGACGAGGAAACGAACATGGGCTAAGGGTAATTAAAAACTTAGATAATTAGAAATATAGAATTAGGACAAATTTCTAGATTTTAGTGATGTTTCCTATTATTTACCAAAGAGCAATAACCGACTGGTTTGGAGTTTGGAGGTATATTCTAGAGACGGCAAAGGTGAATAAGTAAACCAAATAGAAGTCTGGTTAAATAGGTTGAGCAGTTATTGACTTATTATGGGATGGTTTTTTAACTTTTTGGGCCTCTATATACCATTTCAATTATTTTACATTTCAAACCTCTCTCCTACATACCCCCTACCCATCTAAAGTGTACTACTTTATCAAAAAGTATTATGAGCATATATCCGGGCCATATAATTTATATTAGTTCATATTTTATATAAGAAGATTCGAATCATTTCTCTCTACCAACAAAATATATTCCTCTTCACATTGCTTTTCACAACTTGAAGAAATTAAAGTTGAGATATTTTTCCCTTAGATATGTAATTTAGATATAATAACTACATAAAACCAATGTTTTTATATCCGACCCGAATACTGAACCGGGCTACTCTTCGGGTTATCGGGTTACCGGATGAACCGCGGGTTAATCCGGGTCGACCACGAAATAATAAACTAATATATATGTTATATATACATGTATAGTTGTATAAATATATAGTAAAAATTATCAATAAGAAAATAAACTAATAAAACATCACCACATGAAAATAAATTATTTATTATATAATATAATCAATTGTTAAGAAATAAACAAATATTATAATAAATTATATATTATAATACAAGAGAATTTGAAATATAATATTTCATTATGTTGATCATAAGACAAAAACCACAAAATATAGAGAACATTTTATTATTATACAATATATATGAAGTGGTCATAAAGATTATAAATAAATATAAAAAAGATAGAAATAAAAATAATTAGTATGTTGTGTTTGAGTCAGAAAAAATATAAAGGATAGTCTATGTACGCATTTTAAAATTTTTTTAAAAAGTTATAAAAATAACTGTAAAATATTATTTTATTCTTAAAATCAAACATTTTATTTGTATCAAAATTGTTCTAAAATCAAAAATTTAAATATTTTGAAAATTTCTCTTGATCCGTAACTTTGTGAATCCGATTAATAGCGATTTTTCGGATTTTTCTTTTTAAATTATCGGTTTAAAGATTAAACCCAAACCTAAAAAGATCCGTCCGGAATCATCTCCGACGGCCGGTCCGGATCTGAAAACACTACATAAAACAATAGGGAATGGCTGTCACAACTCACAAGTTACTGCCTTGTAAGTGGTGGTTACGGATGTAATTTACAAATACTCTTGACGAATACGAATTAAGAAGTAAAATTACAAAGGAAACAAAAGGAAAATGAAATTCAGAAAGTAGACCGAACCCTCCATTTATTTCAAATTTAGTGGATTTACAATTAAATCCAACCACACACGGTCGTGATTGTTATAATTCTATAATCAACAATATAAGCAGTGAATTGTAAAGATATAGAAACAGAAATAGTATTCCTGCTCGTGGAAGAAGTTTGGTAAAAAAAAAAATGATTGATTATGGATTAAAAGAAAAAAAGCAACTTAACGCCGTCCACATTCTAAACGTTCACACTGCATTTATTAGCCAACGTATACTTCACGGCGTTATCACCGACAAGAACACCAGCAGCTTTGTTTCCAAGATTAATGAAAGCCAGACACCGAACATGGATATGATATTTCCCGGTGATCAACGTCCCTACTTTCCACCTCACGCGTCCATCGGCGCGTATCATCAACCGTACGAATCCACTACCTTGTTCCTCTCCTAAAGCGACGGAGTTATACGGCGCGATCGGAACGGCGGTTCCATAGACGAAAGGTGACCAAACGTTGTCTTCTTTGTGGCCTTGATACGTCGGAGGAATCGCCGTACGTAGAGTGATCTGTTGGTTCCGGTAAGTTGCGTAGACGTGGAGACGGTCGTAGTAGATTCCGATCTTGGAGTTAGGGTTACGAGATGCGAAAGTGATTTGAAAGTTTGAGGTGAGTAGGTTTGGTTGCGAGAGGTTGAAGGCGAAAACGGTGGCGTCTTGGAGGACGAATCTGGGCTTAGTGGGCCTGAGTATGACCCAAACTAGGAAGATGGTGATTAGCACTATTATGATGAAGGCGATTATGGCGCCGCAGAGTCGCCGGACGGCTGCTTCTTTGCCACCACCGTGGTTACCGCAATCTTTGGACATCTTTTATTTACGGTTTTGCCACTGGTGTACTTCTCTCTATGGAATGATATGATAGGAAGAAAAAAATGTGTATGAGAGAAATGGTTGTGTATATTTATATTATAATGTTGTATTAAAGCAAATGTATGCGCTGTGTATAGACTGTAGACTATAGACTCGAGACCTATTAACCTATTTGTAATTTTGATTGTTACATTTAAGTTCTTGTCTATAAGCTTTTTATAAGAAATTATTTTACCTTTTATTTTTGTAAATACGTACCTTCGTGTAGTTTCAGTATATGTTGGAAGAAATGGACCAAATGGTTATATGTGGATATAATGCATTAGTTTTGGGAAGTGGCTTTTAACATTTAGTGAGAGTTTTATCTGGCGCGTCATTTTTTTAATTTATTTGTTGCGATGATGGAAGTTTCTCTCATGATTGATTCGGTTAAAAGACAATTTCATCATTTTTAGTGTAATTTGTGGAGTATTATTTTAGTCGAAACAAGAACATGGCCCATGTGAATATATTCTATAGTTTATTTCTTCATTTGAAATTTGGTAAATCAAAGAGAATTCAGTTAAGTTAATAAAATAAAAAAAATTTAGTTAGACACGTGTCATTTTACTGTTGGGGTTGGTAGAGTAATTTGGCTGATTTTTTTGTAGAAAAAGGTATATATATGACCATATCTTATCATGTGGTTTATCGTGTTCGAAGAAAAATTGGCAGGTCGGCAATCGGCAATTACGTTTTATGTTCCCACGTGGAAAGAAAATTTTAGCATAGTTTCCTGGTTATATCGCTGCCTATTTACCTACTCGATGTCGGTGTTTAGACTTCTTATATCAAAACTTTACAATTACATTTTATTATAGTTTCGAAGAAAAACTGATATGAATTACAGGACAAACAACATTGAATTTCTTGGAAGAAATTTACGAGACCAAGTAACCAACAAGTGAAGGCGACAGGAATCTGAAGAAAAAATTGATAAAATGTACGCAAAACAGTTTTGGAGATTGATGCTAATCATAAGTCATCGATCGGAGAGGTACATATATATATATATTTACGAGTTAAATATCACTGGAGGTACTTTAAAAACCGATAGTTAAAGAGTTTTGTACTTTTTTCGGGATACATACATTTTCTGGCTAATGTAGGTTATTTTATCTGGATGATACATGTTTTGACTAGAAAAAGGTTTTCGTGTTTATATTACTGATTATTGATTAGTTGATGTATATACATATATACTTGTGTTTGGATTTGGATTCTAAATATGACTGAAAAATAATAATAAAAAAGAAAATAATAAGCATACAGGGATTATTAGTAATACACTCAATTTTTAGATTTTTAAGTCTTTGTTTTACTTCGAAAAATCTTTAATTAGTTATCGGAGTATTAAGAAATATATCAAATAACACATCAAATATAAAATGTTTCCTACTCTCCTAGTCGTAGCCACCTATAAAATTCAACGAGGACCAACTTGTCTACAGAACAAGTGAACGCAACGTTAAATCCATATAAATAATATATCTACCCTAAATAATAATATAATTCCGAACATTCGATACACTGTGTAACAGTTTTTTTTCTTGGTTTTAATGTTAAAAACTGTGTAACAGTTTTATAAAGCTTAGCTGCTTAATTATACCGACGTAAGTAATCATTTGATTGATGTTTAGATCAATTTAACGTGTGTACTAGTGAGCATTAGTAATGCTGCATTACATGGTTGTTATGTTGTGTCTGCGTCGGACGTTGACGGTTGACTCGAGAATCAGCCTTTTCTTCGTTTACGGTGGGACCCAAGTGGTCACGTTAAAGGCTACAACTTCTATCCCCACAGCTCAACTAGAGACTTCGAATCTTTCTTAAAGTTACATTTGATCATAATGCAAAGTGTCTTTTACTTCGTTACATTTTCATTTGTTAGGTTTATTACAAAAAAAGACAAAGCACCAACCCTATTATTTCTCTTTTATTACACATCACCAAACGAATCTATATAAATTATGCATATCAATTATATAATAGCCGCCTCTTGTGTGAGTGAGTGCACTGCAGACAATCGCATTTGATTGTAATCATCATAAGTAAATAACTTAAAATGCAATACCATATAGACACAGAGTACTATATTAGCTTCGATGTCCCATACTCGGTTTAGTGTTTAATTATTTAAATTTTATTATTTTCAAATAGCCACTTCATAAATTTGATGGAAGATTTTAACTTCTTTTAATTCACACGATCTATATATAAACGCATAATGCTAATTCAATAAACCTAGAATCCAAAAAAATCAAATTCTATAAATACTCCATCAAATGAATTAAAAGAAGAAAAAGCCTTTGAAAAAAAACTAGTTATATATGAAACATAAAAAGGCTAAGAGAAAGAAATTAAACAAACGATTTAATAAATTATTTTCCTCAACTTCAAACAGACATTATTTATATTTCGCGTCAGGAAATACTCGGAAGGTAACAAATCGGTGTACTAAGTGAACTTTATTGTATTTTTGGTGGTGGAGATTTATCTACTTCGTAACAGATGATTCTCAACCATTTTAAGGCGTAACCGCATGATGACGATATCAAACATCATGCAGGAAAAATAATAATTTAACATAATATTTTTCTTTTCCTAATATCTTTTTATCATATTTAAAATAATTAAGTTTAGCTAATAATAATAAATCTAAAATACAATAGAATAAAAATAAATGAACTTAAGTGACACTCTAAAGTTCCAACTTTTCATATTATTTATTTATAGCCTTCTTAAAATATATAATTGCTTTTAAGTTTTAAAAGTGGAAAAAGTTGAGACTCAAACAATCGTAAAGTATTGACAAACAACCAATTGCAATTGCTAACATGAAAATGACACCATAAACTAATAGAAATATCTTTTTTTTTTTAATAGAAATATCTTTATTCACGATATACTCAAATCTCTTTGATATTTTTCTGCTCCACCATCTATTCACCGAGGATCGATTGGTTGATTTAAAGAATTTTGGAAGTTTTTCCTCGAGCTAAGATTGAAAAGGGATTCCATCTTTTTATTTAGGTCAAGAAATACAAATTAATAATTAATTTAGAGAACCGGTTTCTAGGGCCAAAATTGCCCCCTTAGACAAAGAATTCGCCAAAAAATTGGCAACTGATCATAGAATAATAAAAACAAAAGAGACAGAGAGAAAATGTGAAGCACGAACTCTAATGTCATGAAGAATCCCATGAATGCCATTAGTTCATTGATTCGCCAGAGTGGAGGAGGTTGATTAGAACTTGAGAATAATTAGACACAAAGATAAGAAAAGAATAATTTGACAAATTAAAAAAGTGGAAAATATCAACAAAGAAACAATTAGTTTGTGAAGAATATCAGACGGAAGAAAACTTGAGTAACATATAAGAGATATATGCCAATCCATTCATTGCCAATTGATTTTGAATTGGAAGCTCATTAATCTTAACATGGTAACAGAGCAAGCAAAAAGATTTTCTTTAATCCGTATACACTCAATTTTCTCTTTGATATTTTTTAGTTCCAACAAAAAAATTTTCGACGATCGAATGGTTGATTTAATAACATTTGAAATTCTTTTCTCGACCTAGATTGGAAAATTGAATCTAATATATTTTCTGAGAATTTATCGTAACAGTTTTTCGATGAATTTGTATAGTAAACAATCAAACAATACAAGAACTTAAAGAGAGATATATCCATAGAAACAAGAAATCAAACGTAAACCAAACAAGGAAGTGGTTTAGGCAACAAAACGGCACCGTTTACAGAACTTCCTACAAAACCAACTTTTAATTTCCCACAAAACACCTTAAGCCCTCTCTCACGCGCCGACCAACCATCTGTCTTAAAGGTGACCCAAACAGCCATTCTCAGGTTAAACGTCACCGTTCCGGTCTCTCTCTCTTTCTTCATCTCTTCCCCAACCCAGCTCGGAACTTGAGGTTGTTCTTTCTTTCCCGCCGTTAATGTTTCTCCAATCACAACAGATTTCTTGGTCTCCACGAAAACCGGAGGAAAAAACGACATCGCTAAGAATTCATCTTCTGCGATCGCGTTTTGGTAATAAACGAGTCCTTGGATTCGATCAAAGTAGCCTTTCAATTTCGTGTTTGGATTCTCGATTGTGAGATTAGCCGTCCATTGTGCGGAGAAAACCGGTTCGGTTAAGTTGAAATTAGAAACCGAGAAGTTGGTTAAGGAGAACTCAGGGATCTGAGGGCGGAGTATGAGCCAAGTTATGGTGGTGGAGATGCAAAGAAGAACGACTAAAACGATTAAACCGGTGAAAATTCCTCTGAAGAAACCGGACGAAGCGGGTCTTTGGTAAACCGGATTTTGCTGAGCCGGGTATGATGACCCGTAATAAGAAGCGGGTGGGGCTTGAGCGTAGGCGTATTGTTGGTGATTGTAAGGAGCGTTTGGATAATTTGGGTAAGGGGCTTGGTGGTGATAGCCTGGAAAGCCCATAACCGGTGGGTACGTTTGTGGTTGCTGCGGTGGAGGCGGTTGAGATCGTGGTGGAGGTGGTGGTGGTTGATTAGTATCACGTTCGGAGGTTTGACCCGAACCTGAACCCAGACCCGAATCGGGTTTGGGTTGAGTTTCTTCTTCCGGAGGAGAAGGCATCTTTGTGTCTTTCTCCTCCTCTCTCTTTCTCTCTGATTAAACTTGATATTAAACTAATTTTCTCCGGGGAAGATTTGGAGAAAAAAAAGGGAGGTTAGTGGCAAGCATGAAAAAAAAATTCTCTTTTCATTGGTTTTTTTTTTTTTTTTTTTTTTGGGTAAAAGAATAAAACTAATCAAGTTGGATAAAAATAGTGAATCCGCCATGATTGAGCTAAAATTAGCACTACTGTAATTATTGTATCCATGGATGTTTAACGATAAAGCAAAGCCTAAATCTCCTTCATAATCAATTAAAGCTTCTCCTAATAAACATATTGTATCTTCAATTTTTTCACTTTTGTTTCAGAGATTTGTAATTTAGTCATGGTAATGTGATGGATCTTTTCCCAAGTAACTTTAATAATGATGGAGAAGCTATTATTAGTACTACAGGATTTCACATCTTATGCCCAAGGATATTGCCAAGTCAACACAAATCTTTCAACTAAATTTTAGGGATGCTATGATGAAAAGCATGTGTCCGAAATCCAAAAAAAAAAGAAAAACATGTGTCCTGTAATATTAAAACAAAACAGTGGAATTTATATAACTTACAGAACAAGAAACCAGAGTTACATAGATTTTTTTTTTTTAGATTTTCTTGTGAGTTAGTCTTGACATTGATACTCTTGAACCAAGTTTGCTTTCTTATTCACTAATCTTCTTCGTACATTGTCAAGTCTAGTATCATCAACATTGTGACATTCCCTTGTGAAGTTTTGGCCTTAGTTATAAGATATTGATACCAATTGGATTGTTATTTTCCATAGGCCTTAAATGGGCCTTGATTTGAAGAATATATTTGTTGTATTGACATCCTCAAATCCGGTTACGATTTTTAATACTTGAATTACGTTTTTTTATCTTCTCGCAAAGTCTTGTCTATAGATTTAAAGATTTCGAAGGTAAGTATATGAGTTTATGTATAAGACTCAAAAAAAGATTTTATTGTGAAACGGAGGAAAGAAGTAAAGCTTTTAGAGAAATTGTTTTTGGTATTTTCTTACTATTTTTTCAACAACGGATTTGTTGTCATCTCTGGAGCCTTGAACCTTTTTTTATAAACCTTCAAGGGGGCTTGAACACTAGCCTAGTCAACCCTTGCTTTGCGTGCCATGTTGTTTCATTGAGTATTTCAATATTCTCTAGCAATTTCAAATCTCTGGTCTGTCAACTATTTCAACACTTAGAAAACTTGCACTAGATTTTCTTTGATAAACAAAACTTTAAAAGAAGCTACCATTTTACCTTTGAACAAAAAAGAGAGAAAAAGCTACTATTTACCTATTCTGTTCAATTTGAGTTTCTGTTTAAATAGTATACAAACATAGTTGAAACCAGATCTATCTTAAATTGGCTTGGATCAGTTTGTAATCGCTTGCGATTGAAGTACGCCCTTTGTGTTAAAACATGCAATGAAATTCAAAATCTCGCTCGGTATATGGTTTGATTTGATTTAATGAAAACAGAGCACATGAAGACCTTTAACGAGTTTGATACAATGATGGAGATGATACTCTGAAAAGAACAGGTTGTAGTTATCGTCTGATCCAACCACTCCAACGTCCCCTTGATAAGGACTTTTTAGTTCCTTGTATCCCATCATAATATGGAGCGTTACCTTGAGCTAAAGCTCCCAAAACAAAACAATCATGAGAAAAACAAAACACATACACTGATAACGTGATACAACATAACACGTATCCATAAGTTAACAATATATGTTTTCTTTTTATCTTTTACAAAAAAATATGTATGATGTGAATTTTAAATTCGGATAATGGTATGAATACAAACCACTAAACTGCATGTCTCGATAAACTAACTTTGTTTTAAAAAAACTTTGTCAGCGCTAGAATCTGCTAGTTCAACTCTTAGTTTTTTTTTTTTAATTATTGAAACAATTAAAACCGAAAAAATATATATATTATCTGAACCGAGAAGATGTAGAATAGCCAATAATGTATGGTCCAATATTTCTATATTCCAATCTAATCCCATGTGGTAACCTGTATGAAGCTGTCTATTTTCTGACCATTTTTACGGGTTTTAGCTGTACACTTCATTACCATTTTTGGACCCATGTCAAATAACTTATCTCTACGCTACTCATTTCTATTAAAAATTGTATAAGTACTATTTAGTATTTACATATTCAACCGTGGCAAAATCTATCATATGAGATCCTTCCGTACCCATACGGGCTTAAGACTTGAATTACCTATCAACTTGAATCAGAACACTTCAATACATGTATCCAATTTGATCCTATCAACTTGTATCAGACCACTTCAACATATGTATCCAATATGACCAAATTATGTAGAATAAATCCACATAGAGAAAGACCATGCTTTCAATTTCCCAACTTGACATACTATAACTTCATTATCCGTTTCTTTTACCATTGATAATACTTAATTGACTTAGTGTTGTTCTATTGAACATCGCAATGTTTCTTTTACCATTGGCCCATACCATGGATACACTACATTGACCAAAATTATACTTATCTTGCATTTTGTCAAAAGAACGATAAGTCATTGTTTTCTTTAAATTAAAACCTTTTGTTTTGGCACAAAGGAAGGACAAAGTCATTTTTATAAACTAATTTTAAAACGGCCGCTTGGTTCTTTACGTATTGGTCATTTTTTGACCGTTTGGGAATTAGTTAAATACTAAAAAAATGTTTGATAAAGTAGTTGTTCACATTTCTTTCGATAGATGAACGTCCTCGTTCGGAAGTTAATGCTCACGATTAGTAGTGGGACGAATTTGATAACTTCATATTCAAAAAATTCATTACTCGTCATCTCGATCGGAATCTAGATAATCAAGCATACGTTTTAGTGTTCGTTTGAAATTTTCCAAATTTTGTTTGTTTAAAATCGGACTAAGAAAGAGAAAGTTTAACCGATTAGCATATAAACTTATGTATCTATAGCATATAAGTAATAACCACATAATGATATCTCTGTTTAACATAACTAAAATTTGAAAAAATCATAAGATAAAATGATGAATTTTTCCATTAAAAATATATTTAATTTTGGTAACAGAAATAGAGTTTAAAACACTCATAAAATAAAAATGATGAATTTTTTCATTCAACTATAATCTGACTTTTGATAAAATATAATATTTAATTTTGGTCATTAAACTGAATAAACCGTGAAATGGCTAAATATAAATTCTACAAAATCATGAGATTAGTCAACTATTTTGAAATGGTGTATATTACCTTTTTTTATTATTATTACACGGGTTACCAACTTACCAGAACCACAATGTTTTACCAAATGAATATTCTTTTATCACATAATTTAACTTATCGACTATGTCACTGTGTGTTGAGATTTTTTTTTGGTTAAAAACAAGCCGGCGTGTATCTCTACTGATTGGAACATACATTATAAAATAAACATCCTTCTCTAGACTTGAATCAATGAAATAACTAATCAATTAAATCAAATTAATTATTGCATATACTACAGTTTATGTATTTATACTGTTTTTTTGTCAACGTACATATATGTAATTCTATGCTTAAAGTTTATTTAATTGGCTGTAATATATGACCGCCACTCAAAGAATGGAAAGGAGCTATTTATACATAATTAACCCAAATAAAGAAATCCTCGAGATTATAATCAATTGTCAATTTAGATAAATTATCATTTTGTAGATAGAATCCCTGAATAGTAAGCATATATATAGTTGCAACTTGCTCATTATTCTGGGTCGTGCTCATGACTTGCCTAACTTATTTGTAATAATATCTTAATCGAACAACAAACTATTTTACTTCTGTGATTCTGTCATAGTTTTATATATTTTCCAAAAAAAAATATGATCATAAGAATCTAAGGATACGAGATTCTTATGTAGCACACAGAAAGAAGCAAAAACATAGGTGGCAGAGAGACCATGTAAAATCATTTGTTTATTAATTAGTAATATAAGCTGTAAATCATTTGTTTTTTTTTTGGTTTTAACTTTCTCTTATATGCAAATGTTAATCACAAAGATATTGCCATTGAAAGATGTGACTAAAAAACCAAAGTGATCTCTAGTAAGTTGATTCCTCACAGAAACAAACAACCCACTTTTGTTATTTTCTTATGAGAAAGATGGTATATGCGTGTACCCACTAACATAAATCTTCTCAACATGTGGACGAACCAAAAAAAAAAAAAAAAAAAAAAAAACTTGTGGACATCCCTAAAACCATTATGTAAAATCTAAGGTTGCTAGAGCAACTTGAAATTGAATCCGCATTCATAACTTTTGTTTTGTTATTAAATAATATAGACTCAAAACTTTTGTTAGAAATAAGCGAAAGACTCTGTTTATTTGATGATCTCTACAATTATGATTTACAAAACTATTTAAAGACAGATTAGTTGCTATACTCTTTAGACACTCCTAAGATACAAGATAATAAATCTTAACTAATATTTGACCAAGAATTGTGGACCGAATATTTTATATTCGTAACTAAAATCATTTAACCAAGTGAGTCTTAGATTGATGTTTTTTCCTAATATTTTCTAAAGATGTTCAATTGTAACATCGATACTCGTTTAGGAGGAACGTCAATTCTTTCGGGAAAAAGGCCACAAACGGATTCCTAGCTGAGAGAGATTACCAACAAAGACAAAATATCAAACTTTCACTACGGTTTAGGCATTTGCAAATAGATAGACATATCCATTGGCACCAAAATCAAAGCCAACGTAGATGTATATGAAAATAAAAGGAAAATTAACTGAAAATATAAATATAGAAAATATTGTGGAAACACCTAGAAAAAAGCTGAGCATAACAAGGGAGTATGGGTCCGAAAGTGTAAAAAAAAAAGTACAAATCGATTAATCCAACAGTGGACCGTTAATGGCACTTTAGGTTTTGTCGGCAGCAAAACATATATAAGTTACCAAAAACAGAACAAAAATCTTGTTTTTGTCAACAAATACACTACCTTTCGGTTCTACCAGTAATTATTTACTATAGTTTTGGAATAAGCCTGCCAATTTTAGTTTTTATTTTATTTTTGTAAAATAAAAATAAAAAGTCAATGTGTGTGGCAAAAAAAGAGGAGGAATCAGCAATTATAGCATGTGAGTAAAACTAAAAAGAGACACAAAGCAGACAAACTATTTGCGTTCACCACCGCCACAACCAATCCTCCAATGACTTCGTTACTATTTACACTTTCCTCGCCGTCATTGCATCTCTTTGACAAGTCAACACTCTTCATACGTCTCACTTTTTCGTAAAATCATTTATTATTTAGTTTTTTTTGTTATCATCACCAAAAAATAAAAAGTCAAATCTTTATACGTTCCTTGTTCGTTCTATAAAACAATACAATAATAAATAAGGACAGCTATCCAAAACAGCTTACAAATTTTGTAATTTCCGTGTTTTGACTTTTGTAATAATTCTGAATATTTCTTCTATTCTTTATATTTAAAACCCAACTCTCCTTCCCTCTTCTTGCTAACTTATTCAAACCAATTCACATCTCTCCCAAATCACAACTACTACACTTTTGTAGCAAAAGTTTCATTTTCTGAGATTCGTTCGTCGATCTATTAATCAAGTTTACTTCGTTTTCATATTTTTTGGGGCGTTAAATGGATCAAGAGATAGAGATTCCTTCATTTTTCCTCTGTCCGATCTCTTTAGATATCATGAAGGATCCGGTGATAGTTTCCACCGGAATAACCTACGACAGAGACAGCATCGAGAAATGGCTCTTCTCCGGTAAGAAAAACACATGTCCGGTCACCAAACAAGTCATAGCCGAAACCGATCTCACCCCAAACCACACTCTTCGCCGTCTGATCCAATCTTGGTGTACTCTCAACGCATCATACGGTATCGAGAGAATCCCAACTCCAAAACCTTTGATCAGTAAATCCGAGATCGAAAAGCTCATCAAAGATTCGTCATCTTCGCATCAAAACCAAGTCAACTGCCTCAAACGACTTCGTCTAATAGTATCGGAGAATACAACGAACAAGCGGTGCTTAGAAGCGGCAGAAGTTCCGGAGTTCTTGGCAAAGATCGTAAGCAACTCTGTGGATACGTACAACTCTTCTTCGAATCTCATCGACTTGTGTCAATCAAACATGTTGGAGAATCGATTTGATTCATCAAGAAGCTTGATGGACGAAGCCCTAAGCTTACTCTACCATCTCGACACGTCGGAAACAGCCCTCAAGAGTCTTTTAAACAACAAGAAAGGAACAAATCTTGTGAAAATGTTGACGAAGATTATGCAACGTGGGATCTACGAGTCAAGAGCCTATGCGGCTTTGCTTCTGAAGAAGATTGTCGAAGTTGCGGATCCAATGCAGATCATCTTGTTGGAACGGGAGGTTTTCACTGAGGTGATTCAGATCTTGCATGACCAAATCTCTCCCAAGGCGACGAGATCTGCAATGCAGATCTTGGTGAGTACATGTCCCTGGGGAAGGAATAGACACAAGGCTGTGGACGCTGGAGCAATCTCGATGATAATCGAGCTTTTAATGGATGAGACTTTCTCATCTGAAAGAAGGAACTCGGAGATGGCGATGGTGGTTCTTGATAAGTTATGTCAGTGCGCAGAGGGAAGAGCTGAGTTCTTGAATCACGGTGCGGCCATTGCAGTTGTGTCTAAGAAGATATTGAGGGTCTCACAGATAACTAGCGAAAGGGCGGTTAGGGTTTTGCTTTCGGTTGGGAAGTTTTGCGCGACGCCGTCTTTGTTGCAGGAGATGTTGCAATTGGGAGTTGTGGCAAAGTTTTGTCTGGTTCTTCAAGTCAGTTGTGGGAGCAAGACTAAAGAGAAGGCGAAGGAATTGCTTAAGCTTCACGCTAGGGTTTGGAGGGAATCACCTTGCGTCCCAAGAAATTTGTATGCATCGTATCCTGCTTGAACAGCATGATATAACAACATATATGCTTGATTAATTCTCATCAGATACAAAACAATTCTTTGAGAGTTATTCTTCGTATAAGTTCATTTTAAAGCAAAAAATAGAGTGTTTATTTTTGCTCAAACTCAGATTTTCTTTTGTTTTCGTTATACGTTCGAAATGTTCATCATCATGTAGATAACAGTGGAATTAAATTGAAATTATCAGAAACGGCAAAGAAATAAATGAATTCACAAGTTACATGGCTAGTGTTTCCCACTTGCTTGTCATTATCGTTGAAGTCTAGCTCTTTCTTTAACAAAAAAAAATGCTAGCTCTTTATTTTTATTTTCTTCTCTATTTTGTTCATTAGTTTCCTACAAAAATAATGGAGAACATCTCTTTCAACTTCTCACTTTTATTGAGTGGATAACCTAAAAGATTACATCATAGTTCTTCTATAAAAACCACTACTCTTAGAGATTTGTATGCGTTTTGACCATTTAATTTATGACCAGAGAAGTAACATTGCGAATGTTTATGTCGTTACGTTCTACATCTCTAATCCACTATTGGTTTATGGGTTTCATTATATATCCGTATCGACATCGACGACTCGATCGTGCTTTCATTCGACGACTAGTTTTTGTTCTTTTTAATATATATATAGGGTATGCTTTATTACAGAATTAAAAGACTTAAGGCTTTTTTATTTGTCTCTTTGGCAGCAAGACTAAACGCTTTGTGTTACAATTTACAAATGAAGCTGAGCTAGCTGCTATTAAAGATGAAAAGTTTCCTATTTCAAGAGTTTCTTACGATTTGTTTTCTGATTCGTAGAAATCAATAATTCTTCATATACATATGTGCTAATTTTGTCTTCACTCGTCTTGATACTGAAATCATTTTTTTCTTCAGATCATTCAGTTTTACGTTAATTAACTTATTTTAGATTAAACGTGGTAAAATTATTTTTGAAAAATCTTTAACTTATACAGTTTAACGATCTATAGACATATCAATATCGGTATCATGTAGATGAAAGGCAAAGAGAGCTGAAATGTAAAAGATTAAAGAAAATGTTTTGAATTAAATAATTAAGCTTTTTATTTAGAATATAATTTTGTTTCTGGAGACCAATATATGAATGAATTCAAAGCACGTTACTGCAATTTTATATAGCAAGAATCTCTGTATCTATACACCTCGGTTCTAGCAATCAGGGAACATGGTCTTGATGGGAACATGAGTACAGTGTCGTTTTACGTGGGGAAATTATTTTATTTTGGGGGATTTATATAAGTTAAATATAAATTCCTAAGGGTTCACATAAATAATCCCTCAGATAATTTCATTTGGTTTACATTTGAATTTACGCTTCCAACAATGCTTTATTTGTTTTCATATTCTTAAAAAGTTAGTTATATATTTGATACAAATACATTTCATAAGAACATGCATTAAAGTAAAAGACCATTCAAAACAACAGCATATATATGTTATTATGTTAAAGATTGAATGAAGATCTAACACATACGACCAGCAACGGATGTAGTGTTTTTGTAGTTAAAGATCAAAGTGTAGCATCGCGATTTCTCATTTGATGCCTCTTTTTTATAATTATTCTAATTATTTAAACACTAAAAAAATATAAATTAGATCCGTTTATAATTACCCGATTAGGACAAAAAAAACGATAGCAGCTGAGTATTGACCGCCAATTCGCACTTTATTTGGCTATATCACATTAGTTATTGGCGGCTTGTATATGTTGTTACATAGTTTTCTTTGTATATAAATCAAAAGTCAGATCTTATACGAGCAACCATGTCGCAATCTAAAAAGAGTTAAAAACTACGAAGTTGGTCCTACTCCTCCCTCGACTACCACTTGCACTCGTAGTTAAGCGTATGGAGATTATATCCACAATTGACAAATATACAAAATCTTATTGGCCAATTACAATGTTAAAAATATACGCACGTGATGTACACGCACTTTGATGGTGGTAGACCTACTCAAATGTGAACGTAGAGGACCGTATGATAAATGGTTAAGAACTTTTAATTTAATGAATTCCATGTAATGTTCAAATGTACAAGGACGTTAAGTAGACACGGAGACTTTGGATTACATGGACGTGGTTTAACATTGACTCGTCCCCCTTTTTTTTTTTCTTTTAAAAAGTGTTGTTTTATGTCATAACTGTGATTTTGACAAGTTTAGAGTTATATTCGTATCATTGAAGGTTATTTATCAAAACTTAGTTTTAATCCAAAATCTATTTTATTTTAGGAATTTATTTTATAATCTTTGGATTTATTATATATAGTGATAAAAACTTATATTTTGTACTTATTATTAATCAATATATGTATATATATATATATAATAATCGACGAAAAAATAACATCTAATAAAAATACTAATCTCGCGCGCGCATCCAATATAGATAACTTACATGGTGCGTACATATAGAGGTATGGGACTGCATGATGTATACTGTATTTATGCATGTACATATATCTTATAGTTATACCTTTGTATGCATGCCCCAAACCTTATACTATTTTACTCTTTTTATCTTCATAGTCGGATTTGGTTGAACAACATGCGTTTTTATTTAGTGATTTATCTAATGGGTTTTCTTCTATAAGGGTATAACTATATATTGCAGGAAATGATCTAATTTGTATTTTATAATTTACTTGATATTGAATGGGATTAATTTCGTACTTGGATAATGACCAACCAAAAAAATCTCATTGCGTACGTAAAAATTAAATGTGGCTACGAAGTATTGTTTTCCATTTTTCCTTAATCATATGTGTCTTTGAGCCGTCATGCTCATGCACGTCCTAATTCGGATCCTTCTACATTGCTTGTTAGAATCAATAACCAAGTATATACGACTAATTAAGAAAACAAATTTCAAATTCTTACTTCCCATCCAAATTACTTCTCCTTCAAAATGAAAGTTTGGAATCATTGGTTCCTCTATCTACAAGTTTCCCCAAAAGGTAAAGGTTAAGGCTAATTCAACGGTTTTAATAGTGTTGTTGAAATAAGCTTTAATGGTTCAGTCTTTAACAACATTGCTATAGAGCCTTTAGCTGGGACTTGGGAGAGCTTGTGTATAGAACAGACAATTGGAATAACCTAAAAGTTTTGTTGGTTGAATAATTTGGTAAACTATCATACCTGGGATATTGACCAGTAGATCGAATCCTCTTTTTTTTTTTTTGGATAAACTTGGATTCACGAATGGTAATTTCTTGTATAAAACGATATCCCATTCATTTTTCATGCTGTTTTAAAACTTTAATTTACTGTTTTATAAATATTGATGGTTCTTTTTTTTTTGGCGTCGTTGATGGTTCTTAATTTAACTGTTTACTAACACATCATATTTATATGTTTATTGTAATTGGACAATAAGAAAATAATAGACTATAAAACACATATTGTGTGAGAAAACTTTAAAACAACTAACTTGATGAAAAGGAGATCATACTATTTAGTCAGAGTTAGTAAACCTTCAAGGAATTGACGTAGAAGTCAAAATAATTATCTCATAATTAATCAAGTCCTATTTTTTGTCAACTCTATCTCATAAGTCTTTGACGAACTAAATTACGACTTTGTGATGAATAATATCATAGCGCTTTTGATCTGTCTATGCAATTCATCATGTGGATATAAGAATGTGTAACCTCATCTTCATTCTCAATGGTTCACCCAGCTTTTGTTTGGAGGGAAAAATATAATCAAGCATGAAAACCGTGTCTCACCTATCTATAGCTGTCGCCGGCTCGCCACTATTTATAATTGAATCTTCATCTTAGACTTTTCTATCATTTTTTTTTGACAAATAGACTTTTTCAATAACTTTTTAAAGTACTGATATTATTGATTATTATTTTATTATCAAACAATAATATATATATATATGTATTTATGATAAACAAATTTAAATTTATTTTATCAAAAAAATTTAACTGATTTTTGCTATGATAAAATATGTACAGCTTTATGGTTTGATTCATGCAAACATATTATATTATTTATAATTATTTTTAAATTATATAGTCTGCTTGAAATAGTGAAAATTCATAATTATTTTCATTTTTATAAAAGTCTTTTGGTCTAGTGGTTGATCAAAATTTTGTATACCATGTATGATGGACTTCAATTCCCACAAATTTTTCTATTGTGGTTGTAGTGATTTGAGAACCGTTAATTATGGACCTGTGTATTACATGGTAAATTGTTCGTCATAAAATTGTGCATAAGGTTTATTTATCGGTGTATAGGATAAGATTAAAAAAAAAAAAAAAAAAAGTAAGACAAAAAACATTTTTGAAGATAGTGTTATGAGTTTCTAGTGTTATATACATTATAAAATAATTATTTTTTCTTATAAATAGATCTCTATAAAATAAATTTTTAGTTTTAGTAATTAAAATACATATAGTAATTTCTTATAAATAGACTTTTTTTTTGTTGTTAATGGGTATTGCTTTGCAGCAGACTTGGCAATATAGTAATAAGAGTTTACTGTCTTTCTTGGATCAAGTGGAGATGTATAGGCACGTGTGTGATTCACGAAACTCGATAATAAATAATTTTCCAAGTTAACTTCTTTGCCTACCTCTGAACGCAACTTGCGTAATTTTCTGTATTCATCTAGTCCACCAAATATACATATACACTCCTTTTTTTTTCTTCCATAAACTATCTAAATCTCTTTATTTTATTTCTTGTCAAATTTAGTATTATTAGTAATTATGAATCTTGCTGTAAAAAAAAGTAATTATGAATCTAATAATGTACATCCAAATACTAGCTCAAAAATAGAGGAATACCTCATACATATATTAGTCTTTAAAATTTTCTAATTTTTGATGTAAGATAATTTATACTTTTAATGCACCCTCTTCATACTCCGAGTTGGATATTTGAAACATGAAATTTTTGGAATTAAACATCCTCCACTGACCCACAATCAAAATTTGTATCTACTTTAATACCATAATAGAAAGTGTAGACCTAACTTACATCACTACAAAAAAGCATGTTGCATCATTTATTTTGTGTATTTGCATTATTTATAAGTGATACAAACTAATTTTACATTATTTATGTAAATAATTTTAGAAATAATGATGCAAAATATTTGTATCAGTTGAGAAAAATATTGCATCATTATTGTAACTGATATTAATTTACATCAATTACAAATAAATGTGTTAAATTTGCATCAGTTACAAAAAAATAATGTTAATTTTGCATCAGTTAATATAAATGATATTAATATTTGCTATAGATCTAACAATTGATGTTGCATAGTTGTATCATTTGTTTGTAATTAATGTTATAATTGTATCGGTTGTAAACAATTGATGCTAAAATTAATTAATTTTTATAATTAAATTAAGTTAATCAAAATATTAAATATTATTAAATTTATATGATAATATGTAAATTTATTTAAAAAGTCTCACATATTATTTAATATTTAATTAAAATAAATATGTTAAACTAATTATTTGGTGATAATTTTATTTATAGAGAAGCATTTTCTCTTCATAACTTGTTTTGGCGATGTGTGACAAATGTAAAAAACAAATTGCATCATTTTCCAGTGATACAAAATAACAATTGATGTTAATTTTTATTTTGTCTCTTTTCTTTTTAACTGATGCAAATTAAAATAAATTAGTATCAATTTTATTTAATTGATGCCAAATAACATCACCTATTGTAATTGATACTCATTCTTAAATTTTGTATCGATTGTTAATAAGTAACTTAAATTAGTATAATTTATTTGATTGATGAAATTTAAGTGATGCAACAAACCTTTTTTCTTGTAGTGCATTCAAAAACTAGTTCAAAAATAGAAAATTACCATACATTTATTTCGAAATCTGCCAACTTTCAATGTGAGACCATTTCCAATTTTAATAAAAGTATATATATATTTCGTAACTAAATTCTTGAGCAAATTAGACACAACGTCCAACAACATTCGAATAATGCTGAAAAAAGTGGGTGTTATGGTGGCGAGGTCCTTCGTTTCTTGAACTTGAAGAAATTATTTTCACACCTCTGACACTTGTTAGTATGAATTAGTCTTGCTCATATGTCAGAGCTAAGAAAATTTCATCAATACATATAGTGATATAGAATTGGGTTTCACATGTTAGACGGTCTAATCCTTGATTAATCACGATCGGGCTAAACTGCGAAAAAACATAACAAAAAATATGTTTGTGATGAATCACATGTTATAAGAAAAATAAAATCAGATTTATCTGATTAGTTATGAATCACGAGTTAGATTGTGGTTTTTTCCCGTTATCTATATAAATGTGTGGATATACACATATCTATCCTATATATGTAATAGTTCATATAATTTATGTGTATGGATATGTTTCAACCAGCAGGGAGGGAGCTAGGGTAGTCGGTATGGGTGCAAATAAAAATATAAATATTTGATATTTTACATTACAAAAAGTAACTAAGAGAATCCTCAACCAAGAGCTTGGTTAGAGTATCATTAGCTTAATTTAATTATATATTTAATAATAATTAATTAGTTGAGATTTGATTAGAGACTGTTAATATTTTTGTGTCCAATGGTGAGACTCATATGGAGTTCTAAAGACGGAGAGAAGAGAAACAAAAAATTGACAAATGAAATGAAAAAAAAAATATTCTTCTACACTCGTGATACATGGTCCAATAGAGAACCGCCGCGTGTCCGGTTGATACGTATCAACCAGCTCCTCTCACAGATACGTATCAAACGATTTTGCCATTTTTTATTTTTTTTATTTAAAATTAAATGTTTGATACGGCAGAAATATGTGCGTTGGCCTTGGTCTAAAATGACAGAATGGTAAGTCATGCACCAACTAAACCATGAGATTGGTTCAAGTCTCCATTTTATAATATTTTGTACCCTCTTAAAGATTTGGCTGGCTCCGCTATTGTATGTTTGTGTATATATTTGTTATGTTGTGAACGAAATACTCGCATTTTCACAGAGATCCATACTCCGGCTGGAAGTTTATTCAAAGTTATTGATTGTGAAGTGTGCAACACTTTTTTTTTTTTGATGTGCAACACTTGCTCCACAAGAAAGCATATTCCAAAGTTTTAAGGATTTTCTCCAATTGTGGTTTCGAAATTCATCTTCTCGTTAAGTTTATTGTTCTTGTGCCCCGATCTTGTTTACCCTGAAAAAATCAATGTTATTATAAATTTATAAGTCACTTCTTGTTTCTTTCACGCTAATATAATTGTCCCTTTATTAGCGGGACTTAAAATTTTTTTTCCCTTTAATTAAATATAAAACCAGAAAGTATACCAAAATATATATATTGTTATGTAGGTTTTCTTATATAAATTGATTTTATTATACACATTCTCAGCAATCTGGATTTCAATACAGTAAAACCTCTACAAATTAATTAACATTAAGACTAAGTTATTTTACGATATTTTATTTATTTATTGTGTTTATTAATTTATAGAGGTGATATTTGAGTCAAACTATCAATTTTGAACTAGAAAAAATGATTGATTTATCAAAATTTTATTTGAAAAAAAATAATTTATAGAGGTGTCACTGTATAACTATATATATATATATAACCCACAAATTTTATGAGCTAGCCAATTGGGCCAATTCCGTATATATATACTCTTATCGGAGTTTATCGGATGTCTCCCAATGGACAAATATGACATATCATTTTTTTTTATAAACTAGACCAGATCAATTATTTTAACATCTTTTATCATTGTGATGTAAAAAAACTTAGAAATATCAGAAGGAAAATCCCTCTTAGTTAAAAAAAATTCAATAAAAACAATACTTCTCATTTTAACAAGAGATCAATAAATACTACTCGATTTTCTTTCAATGGATGTAATTTACTCAAAATGGAGCTGTAAGAAGCGTCGGCAATAAAGATTATATAATTGAATAGTTATAGAAAGGAGGTAAACTAATTGAATAGCTGTAAGAAGCGTCGGCAATAAAGATTATATAATTATATAATTGAATAGTTGTAGAAAGTAGGAACAAATATGCTCTTTCTCTGACACTCCCTTTTGGAGAAAGATCTACGCACACATAGACCAGACTCCAGAGATACTCTTAGGCTCACACGTGCAGCCGTGATACACGTGCGTCTCACTTTCTGTGAAATGCAAGTTCAAGTAACAAGCAAATCTCAATCAAATCCAAAGACAAGGACCTCCCACGTGGGATTCTTGGGCAAATCTTGAAAATGACTAATTATAGCATCATATAGGTCGAGAATCACCAAAAAAAATAAAAAACTCTATAGCCTAAATCCTAATACCCCCTTAAATTTGTACTTAAATGACCGACTCTCTTAATTACATGAAAATGATCAAGAAGATTTCATATAATTGTGTATATCATATGTATTTTAGGTACAATAATACAAATTAAGCCCCATTAATTTATATGCATGTATAAGGATGGATCATCCATCGGCTGAGAAATTAAAAGGGCTCCAACTTCCGAACAAGAGGTTGGTGGAATCATTGGATTCGTCAGCGAAATGAACCACTGGTTCGTGCACAGCCTGAGCCGGAGTCACACCACTAACGTCTACATGGTTATGACCAATCAATAAAGCATCAGACCAAACACTATTAGTGTCTAAAGAGAGAAGCTCTTCACCAGGAAATGGAGGCAACCCATTATAACCACATTCCTCCACAATGTGTTCCACCTGATGACCATAATGATGATGATGATGATGACCATCATTGATGTCCATACTCCATGAGTGGTCTATCGAAGCGCCGGTGAGATTATCAACCAGAAAATCAGTGGTGGCTACTCTGGCTAAATCACAATTTTCTTGAAGTATAGATTCGTCAGGCTTTGGATTCAAGAAATTTGCATAAACAAGAGCAAGATCGATGCTCGGCGAACCACCACCGGAGCTGCCAGAATTAGCGGTTAGGCCGGTTTTACCGTTATTACTTGAGGAGGATTTGGGGCGGCGGGATTTGCGGCAGCCACCGCCTACGGGAACGTTTCGGAGAGACCCACCTTTTGTCCAATATCTTCGACAGCCTTTGCAAAAGTAACGAGGTTGAGTGAGGCTATAGTTGTTGTAGTAACAGAACTTTGTGTTGGAGGATCCACATCTTGGACAACTTGGGGTTATCTCCGCGTTTGCGTTTGCGTTTGGCCGCCATATAAACGATGACGTCATGGCCTCTGTTCTCTCCATATCTCTCTCTCGTCTACTCTCTCAGAATAAGAATGTATTATATACGCATGCATGAATGTGTGTGTGTGAGAGTTTGTGCATGTGGGAGAAGGTTTGACACGTGGAGGTTGGAGAGTGGAGGAAGTGTGGAGGGAGCAAATGCCTCGTAATGGTGCACTCAGTGTTGCTTCTTGGAGGAGACAAGGTTAAGGGTTTTTGAATCTTTGATATAAGTATTTAAATACTAGTATTTGTTTTTATCATAAGATATGAATAAGAAAATGGTTAACTAATAGATCGTCTTGGAGATTGTTTCGAAGCGAACTAAGAAACCTATGGCTTCTTTGGAGAGATGGGTTATTGGGTGTACATTGAGCTATTTGTCCGGCTTAGTTAATGGAGACTGCACGATTCCTATATACTACTACATATTATATGTATGTCTATTTTAATTTGTTAGATAGGTCTATTTTAAAAATATATCAATAATATATGGTTGGAATTAACCATGCATATAAAACATTTCTATTCACATTACACACGCGAGGACGATGAAGATTTGGTGGTCAAAGCCGTTAAGAATCAGAGCTTTACATAAACGGATCAATATGTATTCATAATACTATATAGTATGAAAATGTTATGGAAGGTGTGCGTAACGACCTGCGAACAAAATTTAAAAAAACAAGAAGGTGAAACAAGAAAGCACAAGTTTTGAAGAACAAGGACTGTCTTTATTTGTATACTTTGACTTAAATTTATTTGATTATTTACCCACAAAAAAAAGGGGACTTGGAAAGGAAAATCTGAATGGGAAAAAGAGCTTCTTGGATCATGTGAATAATGGCAATCTCCAAGAATCCTATGTGAATCTTACGTTTTCTATATATTTTTAAAAAATCCTGAAAACTAGCTTACCTTATACACTATATTCAGAAATTAGATCACCATCATACTACATGTTGGTTTTAGAGTAATAGCTTTACTTTAGAAACTCTTGCAGAAACTCATTGAACATTAATGATAAAGATTGTTTTAGAATCATAATAACATAAATCAAAAAGTCTTGCATAAAACATGATGAACAACAATATAATACAGATTGTTATGTAGCATATCATACGTTAGATTTTTTTTTTTTTGGCAAATTGTAAATATTTCATTGAAAATGAAAACGGTTTAGGGTTACAATCGTTGATCATAGATCTAAAGAAATGGTTCCATGGCCAAAAAAGATAAAAACATGGAAGCATAATTCACAAAAACACAACTCATTCCATCCACTCAATATAACCACAAGGCTAATGGAGTTAGATGACGTGAAAAACGATTTTGGACATTCTTCCGTGTTGCTTTGCTGGGGACGAAGAGCGAGCACACTTCGTAGAAGCTGAAGGTCGCAGGGCCAAAAGATCTAGAAGCCTTTCACTGGAGATCCAAGACTAAGCCGTCAACGGCAAGCAGTTCCATGAGCTAACTCAGAATGAAATCTCACTAACTAAGATCAGCAAACGGTGTGAGCTATCTCCATGAGCTCACCCCACCAAGTTCTCTCCCCGAAGTCGGCTAGTGCTGAGCTGAAAAGAAAAATTACACCACACCAAATGCCCATAGCCTTACTAGCTCCTCTAGAACTCAAAGCTAACACAAACAACAACAAACACTTAATGTGTCACCAACCACATCTCACAGTAACAACAAGTAAGACACAACCAAAACCAGAGCAAAAAGCAAACATCTAGACAAGAAATCCAAGGATGCTAACAAACTGGAGATGGATAGGCAGCCACCACCGGTGGCCAAAACATCACCAAAGCAACATCGATGGAGCTGACGGGAAGCCTGATTGGAGGAGCCACACCGAGACGCAAACACAAGACTCGCCACAATGCCAACTCTCCTAAAAGATCTGCTGCTGTCCTCAGGCAGATTTGACCAACAGAGAAGCTAACATTCAAATGCCTAGTGAAGAAATGTCGAGGCATACGTTAGATATGCTAATTAATTTTACTACGTCTCCATTTCCTCAATCTCATCAACAGCCATCTGATTTCCATTTCCATAACCCATTCTTAACCTGATCTCTCTCAGATTCTCCACCCACGCACTGTAACTCGACCTCCTTGCCAAAACATCACCAGAAACATCCTTATTCTCCACCAATGTATTCGCATAACTCTCAAACCGATCAATCTTTTCCAATAACAAAGATCGCCTCTGCGCATCAATATCTTCTCTTGTCACCTCATTCAAACACTCTTTTGCTTCCTCAAGCTTAGCCCAAAAGCAAGTATCCACCCACGCAATGTAACTCGACCTCCTTGCCAAAACATCCATAGAAACATCCTTATTCTCCACCAATGTATTCGCATAACTCTCAAACCGATCAATCTTTTCCCATAAGAAAGATCGCCTCTGCGCATCAATATCTTCTCTTGTCACCTCATCCAAACACTCTTTTGCTTCCTCAAGCTTAGCCCAAAAGCAAGTATCTTGCGTAGAGCTCGCGTTTCTGCTTCTGGAACTCTCCTCACGCTCTCCAGTTTGTTTCCACCATTTATCAATAACCTCATACCTTTTGGGTCTATTCCCCTGATCCAAGTAATGCCCATCATGACTCCTATTTCTATGTTTGTAGAAAAACGCAATATCAAGTGGCTCGGCTAAGAGTTGATAAAACTGTGATGCGTAAACCCATTTCTTACTTCGATGAAAATCAAAAGGTAACTCATTCGTCTCCACCATTTCAAGTACTTTATCCCAAAACCTAGCTAGCTTTAAGCGACTCGAGTTGACCCTATAGTCTCTTTTCAACGAATGTCGTTTAAAGAAATCGTAGTAACCGAGCTGCTCTTCGGATGCATCGCAACGATCTTTATACCATTGAATCTCGAGTCTTGCTGGCAAAACTTTAGCAAGCTCATTAGCTAACTCAGCTGATCTCAGAATCGGAGCTCGACCAATTCTTGTAGCTGTTTCAATACATTCTTTGACTGACACACCACTTGGATCATCATTAGAAAACCCTAGAGCTTCTACGGCTAATGCAACACCAGCTTGGTAGCTATTATCAGAGATATTCCCACCAAGGAAGCTTCTAGATTTGAGAAATTGGTGAGAAAGTGTGAACACATAATGTCCGTACCTTTCTTGTTCCTCGTTGTTTGGAGTTCTTGTCGTGTTGAGCAATAGAAACATCCGACGAACAGAACCAGCATTGTCTAGACAGACACCTCCATTGTCGGAACAGAAAAGATAAGTTCCAAAGGGCAAGAACTGATCATTGCTGCTTCTGGGAACGTGGTCGTGTATGGAGACCACATGGTAGAAGTTGTGGGCTAAACGTGAGCTTGAGATTGAGGTAGAGAGTGATTGGTTTCCGAGCAGAGGAGAGCCGAAGGTGATGCAGAGGAGGCGGAATGAGCGCTGAGAAGGTTGAGAGAGAAGCCAAAGTGCGGTGAGAGCGGCCAATGCGCCGCCGGTTGAATGGCCGGTTATCACCACAAGCTTTGTTCCTAATTCCAGTTTTAACCGTTCCTTTATCTGGACGTTAATTCAATCGATGTTATGGTAATTTGGTTAATTAATCGAGATTAACAAGACCGAAACTAATTAGAGAGATACTCAATCTTATAAATCAGATATCTATATTACTTCTTTCTGATTGAACAATTTCCTCTATTAATGTAAACAGATTTGGAGACTAATTTGCCCATTATTTGGTTTAACTAAAATCGAATATAAACCGGATAAAAGTCCATTTATAGTCGATTCTTGTTTTTTTCGCATATTTTTTCATTAATCAAAAAGAACATGATACAAATGTTGTTTATGCTAATAGATGTCCAAAAATGAAAGCACAATAACATATGGATTGGAATTCATAAGAAAAAATTAACCTCTTCTACAAGTGAGGAAAATTGGGCGGTTCTTGTTTTGCTACTAGAATAGAATCAGTAATCACAATACTAAAAGAAAATTGTTTTTATTCAAGATCTTCATCTCATATATAGTAAAATACCAAAAAAAAAATACCAAAAAGAAAATGTTTTGGATGAAAAAACAAAAGAAAATGACGATGACACATAATCATGGGTTTAAAACTTGTTGAGCGCACATTCAAAAATCTTGGCTGAGGCGTGTTAAGCATAAAGCTACCATTAACATTTAATAGTTTTTAAATCACTTTGGGCGGACGGACTTGGCATCCAAACCAAAATTCCATTTTACTTGCTTATGATATCCGAGGTGACGACAATGTCGTATTATGATAATCTAAATGGTGGAAATAATTGTGTCCACGAATCTTTTCAAGATTTCTTAATTAACAAAAAACATTATTTTAATTTTATCTATTGTCTATTGTCTATTGCCTATTGGGTTGGTGGTGATACTGATACTCTACAATAAATAAATAAACTCTATTTGGTTTATAACCCATTACAAGACTGAGATAATGTCATAACGATATGGTCATTTTTTGCTCTACAAAGTAGCAATAGCCAAATATGTAAAGCTAACTTTTTTTTTTTGGACGAAATATGTAAAGTTAACTTAGTAAAGAAAACTCCACTTTTCACAAATCCAACGATTAAATTTCTGTTGGAATTAAGTTAGTTATGTTATTTTTTTCCCTTTCTGAAAGTATTTCTCATAAAAGCATTTATTGAATTTGTATTTTTTATGTCAACGTCTTAGTTGAAATATCAAAGGAAGATAATAGATAAATCGGTATTATTTCATAAAAGTTAGAAGAAAAAAAAAACAAAGAGAGAATTAACAAACCTTTAATTGATGGAAGAGTTTGAGTAAGGCAGCGTCAACCATAGGAGGAGGCTCACCGGAGACTAAGCCAGGGAAAAGTCCATCTCCGGCGACTTTCAAGCTCACGAGATCCCCCAATTGTATCATCTCCATCGGCACCGTCGGTAAAGCAACATACGTGATTCTGGCGACATGCTGAATCTGAATAATCCCTGTGCTCTTCGCGGCGTTGCAAAATCTCCAAGAATCGGACAATAGCGTAGTCGAGATTACGAACGACGCATGTAACTCACTCGTCTCGAATCTGCAATCTTCCATGACTCTCTGATTCGAGCAGAGAGTTACAGAAAGATGATGTCTTTTTCAAAGATTCTATATAAATTTTTATGTTTTCAGGGTTTTTATATTACAAGAAAGTGTTTCTGAGTGATTTCTTGCTTACCTTCCCATGTAATTTCTTGCTTACCTTCCCATGTAATTTCTTGCTTGTTGGCTTTTCTTAGTCGTCTCAAAAGTCTTTCTTAATCACTCATTTGTAAATATTTCATTGTTTTTCGACATAATAAATAGATGCAATGAAATGTCCTTTTTAATCATTGTTTAAGCACTATGTAGGGACAAAATATAGTAATAGTACTAATAAAAAAAGCATTTGATATATATCCTTTAACCTTAATGGTTTAGACTTAAGCACAGATTAAAAAATCTCGCGTAAATGTTTTGACAAAGATGAAAGAGATCATGTAACCTCTTTTAAAGGTTCAAAAAAAAAAAAAGAATGTCTTAAAAAAATCCTTTTTTGCATACTTTTGATATACCAACTGTGGTAAAGTCCTGTCGATCTTTCATGGAAAGTTACAGATAAATCAGCCAATATGTGTAATGAATGACAGAGACATTTCTTTTGGCATAGAGATGGTAATTATCTGGCCCATGTAAGTCTTACAAGTTAGACTCACCATGATCCCCAATGTCAGGAAAAAACTGAGAATAATCATTGTAGAGTTACAGTCTAAAGTAATCTTGTTATCAACTTCGATATTTTCATCAACATGCTTTTTTGAAAGAAATATAGTAACACCAAATTATGAAGCCAGTTCTAAGCAAGTCGCCATTAGAGAGGTTCATTGTTACAGTTCTAAGCAAGTCGCCATTAAAAGGCTCGGTGGAGAACAAATAGAGTACAAAATGCAAATCAAAGCTTTTTCAGAGAGCATTTACATACTGTAAACTACAATGGTGTTAGGACAAACAAAGTTTTTTTGTTTTCTACTAAACAAACATATTAGTCAATCAATCTAAGACATGACTTTAAGTTATGATGAATCAAATATGCCTCTTTTGACTTTAAGTTACGATCCAATAACTCAATTCAGTTCGAAAATACAATTTATAAGCTAACAGAATATGTATAACAGTATAAGTACTAGTTAGATTATGCAAATGAACAATAGATTAAAGATAGCATCATTTCAATAATTTGACAACCAATGAGTAGCGGAACGATTTCAAATTGTTTTGTTTTGATTCAAATTTAAAGACACAGATTCATCAATTACTCGAAATAAAATAAAACTGATATGGCTTGGAATCAGCAAGCCTCTTTAATCTGATGAAACCCTAAATCACATACCCTCGTCGGACGAGGACGCAGAAGCTGCGGCGGCGGCGTCATCGGGATCTTTGGTTGGGTCAGATTTATCAATGGAGGAGCGAAATTTTTCGAGGAAAGGCTTCAAAGCGATCTCTATGGCTAACCACCCAAACGCCAACGCTGCAACCACTACAGTCGCCTGTTTCGTGCCCGAAGTTTTCCCCATCGCTGTGTCGTCGTTTCCTCCCTGGAAACGATCGACGGTTTAAGATTAATCATGGACGATGGGCTTGAGGGTGATTATAGTGGGCCGGTTTGGGCTTCTCATCAGACAAAATTAGATACAGACTCAAACTAATGGGCCAGTTTGGGCTTCTCATTAGATAAAGTTGGATACGGAAAAAAAAAAAAAAAAAAAAACTTACATAACAGTATCTTAATGTTATGATGATTAGGATGTACAAGTGTCAGTACAAAAATTCAGCTCTAATAATAAAAGTCTGCTTAAATGTAAAATTGTTCAATGATAATTTTGTCGCGATCATTGTTGATTTAAACATGTTTGTTTTTTGGTTCAGTTTTTTCCAGTTATTTTAATTTTGCCCACTCCTACGTATAAAATACGATAAAAAAAAAATTGGAGAAAATTTACCAAATGGATAGACAAAAACTTAATTATTATATACCAACTCACCACAAGAATCTTATGTCAGAAAACTATTTAAAATGGGCAGCGACCAATTCAAACTTTCGTCTTAAATTTCTCAACGACGACTAATAAAAATCTGCAATCTAAAATCTTCCACTTTGCCTGATTTCAAATATTCAATACATCACAGTCATCGCCTTATCAACTTTCCTGGAAATTCTCGTCTCGTTTTTGCACTCAGCTATTCAATCAAGTTAATCAAACCGACCGGCTCAAACAATCAAACCCACCGATAAATTGCAACAAAATAAATTGGGTTTCTATTGTGAGACAAGTTCATAAATTTGACCGATTCAGCACACATAAAAATCTGGTAATTGACGTGGTTTGGTTAACCCAAGAAAGTGGTTTAATTAAACGGATTTGTTGGATAACGTGTTTCGGTTCACACATTAAAAAAACCCCGGTTCGGTCAACTTAATTGGCAAAGTGCATCACTTGTATTTTCAAAACCGCGTTTAGTTCGGACTTTTCATCTCTACTCGGTCCATAACTCAAGATTATAAAAACTCTTCTAAGAAACTCAATATTGAGCAAAGAATTTTTTTTTTGTTTCTTATACAAAATTCAAAGAAATTTCTTGTATCTTCAGCTATGAACGATCTTCTTTCCCGCTCGTTCAACCGCTCCGTCGCGGACGATTCATCACCACCGCACTCACACAACATCGAGATGCCAAAAGCGAAATTCTCCGGTGGAAGTTGCCATGGTGGAAACAACCTCGATAAGTTCTTCCTCGACGTGGAAGAAGTGAACGAAGACCTTAAAGTGCTTGATCGTCTTTGTCACAGCCTCCGATCGAGCCACGAGAAAAGCAAGACGCTCCATAACTCCGAGGCGGTGAAGGAGCTAAAGGAGAAGATGGACGCTGACGTGTCGGCAGCGTTAAAGACAGCAAAGCGCGTGAAAGGAAATCTAGAGGCATTAGATCAGGCTAATGAAGTGAACCGGGGTTTACCGGAAAGCGGACCGGGTTCATCGTCGGACCGGCAAAGGACGTCGGTTGTGAATGGGTTGAGGAAGAAACTGAAAGATGCAATGGATAATTTTAATCAAGTGAGAGAGACAATATCGACTGAGTACAAAGCGACGATCCAACGAATGTATTTCACAGTCACCGGCGAAAATCCCGACGAAGATACCGTTGACCGCCTTATTTCAACAGGTATTATTTTCTCCTATGTTTTTGGTTAATTCAAAATTTAAACGTTAAAGAGCAAGAACATTTGTTTGGTCAAATATTTGTTTAATTATCGAAAATTTAGTTATAAGAAATTGTTAATATTGAGGGTATAATTTATAATTGCGATGATTATATATGGTTAAATCATGATATTGATGAAAATAAATTGATTTACAAATTGTAGGAGAGAGCGAAACATTTTTGCAGAAAGCGATACAAGAACAAGGTCGAGGTAGGATTTTGGACACCATAAACGAGATACAAGAGAGGCATGATGCAGTGAAAGACATTGAGAAGAGCTTGAACGAGCTGCACCAGGTGTTTCTCGATATGGCTGTGTTGGTTCAGCATCAAGGTGAACAGCTCGATGACATTGAAGGCAACGTTAAACGAACTAACTCGCTTGTTCGGTCTGGTGCGGACCGGCTTGTCAAGGCAAGGTTTTATCAGAAGAACACGCGCAAGTGGACTTGCTATGCCATTTTGCTATTGATCATTATTGTTGTCTTAGTTGTGTTGTTTACTGTTAAGCCTTGGAATAATAATAATGGTGGTGGTGGAGGAGGTTCGCCTCGTCAAGCCACTCCGGTGCAAGCTCAGTCACCGCCACCTCCGCCGGCCCGGCGGCTACTTCGCTAATATTTTTTTGTTGGAAGGTTCTCTCGGTTACATGGGGGCTTTCGAGTTTTTTGTGTTTATTTTATATATCTTTTGCAATGTTTTGATTGCTCTGTATATATTATGAAACACAATAATGAAAATTTCCATGGATTTAAATTTTCATTAATTCATTGATATGGTGGTAGAATCCCTTAAATTAGCTAAAGTTAATTTGACATTAAAAAAAGTTAATTTGACATTTAAAAATAAGAAACAATTCACGAGTTAACATTGGCGGCCGAAGTCATAAGAGGGGCTTGATTTTAGTCAAAACAGAAAGATATAAATTGACTTTATATGGGCCGTAGGAAAAGCCCATTAGTCCAAGAGAAGAAAATAGTTTTGTTGTGTTTGTGCGTTGTGCAATTGTCTCACTCTCTCTCGCAATGGCGTCATTGAAGATGATAGGCAAGTCAAATTTAGGAATCTCTCAAAACTTAGTTCCTCGATAGATTTTCTTCATCTAATGTACACAATTCTGTTTGAATTATATGTTCTTTGTTTTGCTTATCTTCTGATGTGTTGTATGTGTAAGATCAGACATAGCCGTGAACTTCACAGGTTAGTTGAGGCATTTCCGCAAACACTTTGTGAACATATCGTTGTCTGATCAAATTATCTTCTAATCGTATGAGAATTTTCCAACTAAATGTTGTGGGATGAAACAGATGGGATGTTCAAGGGAATTTACCATGGCAAGAACTGTCATGTTCCTGACATTGCCACCGTCTTGAACCGAGCTTGGTCTGCTGGAGTCGATAGAATCATAGTTGTCACTCTAATCGAATTTTCTTATTAATGATTAGAAATGATAGAATTTGAGTAATTCAAATGTTGAATTTCTTGAACAGGTAACTGGTGGGTCATTGGAAGAATCAAGAGAAGCTCTTGCCATTGCCGAAACTGATGGTTTGTTTGTTTTTTCAGATCTTTTTCTCAGAAAGTTTCAGTCTTTTTTTTTTAAGTTTTGTGATTGAGGATTTGCATTTTTGCAGGCAGGCTGTTTTGCACGGTTGGGGTTCATCCAACTAGATGCAATGTTAGTTTTCTCGTACCTTAATGTCTCTTTACTTTGAAATTCTCAGAGTTTAACATGTAATCAAATTCTAATCTTCTGCTTGAATCGTTCTTTAATGTAGGAGTTTGAAGAACGCGGTGATCCGGAGAAGCATTACCAGGATCTTTTTTCATTAGCCAAAGAAGGAATGCAGAAAGGGAAGGTGATATTACTTATATATCTTCTAATCTAGTAGATATTTCGAATTGATTTAGGTTTGATATCGCTTTCGTGTTGATCAGAATCAATATCATTCTTGTAACACTCTTCTCTTTTATGGTTGATTAAGGTGGTAGCAATTGGTGAATGTGGATTGGATTATGATAGGCTTCAATTCTGCCCGGTTGATATCCAGAAGAAGTAAGTTTGGTCATAAAATTTGAATCTTTCACATGTTTGATTGTTTCTTTACTTAGAATATCTTCCACGTTTTCTTTCGTGACAAAGGTACTTTGAGAAGCAATTTGAATTAGCATATGCTACAAAGCTACCGATGTTCCTACACATGCGAGCAGCTGCTGCAGATTTCTGCGAAATTGTTGAGAGAAACAAGAACAGGTGAACTTTCAGGCTAATGTTTTCTTGACTTGGGTTTACATAAACTTCCTGGAATGCTTTTTCAGTCATCTTAATCCATTCTCCATTATCCACTATTAGGTTCACTGGAGGAGTTGCTCATTCATTTACTGGTAGTGCATTGGACCGCGATAAGCTTCTCTCTTTCGATAAAATGTACATTGGTAAAGACTTCCATTATTTCCTTTAAGACTTTAACTCTCCTTGCCGTTTATTGGATCTTTTTTTTTTCCGGAGTATCTTGAATTACTATTGTGATCTTTTGTTTTGCTGATGTGATTCTATTTGGCAGGTGTGAACGGCTGCTCGTTGAAAACAGCCGAGAATCTTGATGTGATGAAAGGAATACCAGTAGAGAGGATGATGATTGAAACCGACTCTCCATATTGTGAGATCAAGAACACACATGCCGGAATGAAGTTTGTAAAGTCGACTTGGCCTTCCAAGAAAAAGGAGAAGTATGATCAAGAGTCCCTTGTCAAAGGCCGTAATGAGCCGTGTTTAGTTCGGTGAGTTTAGCTTTGAGAAACCCTTATCAAATCCATAGACGTATGCCAGTCTCTAGAACAACTCTTAGGCAATCATTTTGTTTTCCAGACAAGTTCTTGAGGTGGTGGCTGGCTATAAAGGACTTGGTGATGTTAATCAAGTTAGCTCAACCTTGTACCACAACACTTGCAGGCATGTTCTCTCTCCATTTCAGTTTTACATAATTTCTAGATCAGTCACAGAGAATAACATTTAAAGAAGACATTAAAGAACTGTTCTTGTGTAAATGTTTTGTTCTGATAGATCGTTTCTATATCTGCAGAGTTTTCTTCCCACAGGACTTGGATTCGGCTGCAGATGCTCTGCTTTCCGGTCATCATGAGACCGATTAGCAGTAATCAAGATATGTTACATTACACCATTTATGGAACCAAATCATTCTCAATAAAAATTACAAACAATACATCTTGTTTTCCATCTCATATATTGTCATCTTCTTCAGCGTCAGTAGAACACAACACAATTATAAAGCAACAAAATTTTCATATTTGGCCCTCGAGCTGATCAGTTTGGAACTTGTAAGGAATCTATTGTTCTTTTGCTGCTTCATGTACTGACATTCGAAACCAGCTCGCTGCTCTCTAGACTTTCCTCTTCAGTCTCTCCTTCTGCTACAGGAGGAGAGACAGTGGCTCTCTCTGAAGCTAAATTTAGCCTCAACGCTCGTCCTTCAACTTCCTAAGAACCAAAAGCAAAACCCAAACTAGTGAGTCTCAAACCCAAATCACCCAACCAAACCAGAACAGGAGGTAGAAGCCTTACCACGCCATTCATGGCACTCAGAGCAGACTGAACATTCTCTGCAGACTCAAAAGAGATAAAACCAAATCCCCTAGACCTCCCAGTGTTTCTTTCATAGATAACTTTAGCACCAAGCACACCAGGTTGATCAGCAAATGCATCTTTCAAACCTTGTGAGGTTAGATTCCAACCAAGGTTTCCTGCATAAATCTTGTGAGGACTGTCTACATAACTCCGGTTATTATCACGGATTTTGGTTCTCATTACTTCTCTCTCGCCGCCTCTTGGCACCTCCGGTAAGTTCACTTTCACCGTTCGACCACCAATTTGCTACAAAATCAGCACACAAGAGATCAGAAACAATGTAGAGCTGAATCTATCTTTGATCAAAATTGATGGAACTTACAGAGCTATTAAACATTTGAATTGCTTCTTTAGCTTCTTCAATGCTTCCCATTGTTACGAATCCAAATCCTCTGCTTCTGTCAGTAACTTTATCATACACAATCTGCAACAAAGAACAATGCCAAATCAACTATTGAAATCACTATATGAGGTTAGAGATGAAGAAGATGGTAGAATATGTAAACCTGAACATCGACGACATTTCCAGCTTCTCCAAAAAGCTGAGAGAGCTCAGAAGAAGTGATTGTGTAAGGTAAATTCCCAACGTACAACCTCCCTTCTTCACCACTCGCTTGCGTCGTCTCTTTTACATCTGCGTCTTCTTCCTCTACTTCTTCTTCTACTTCTTCTTCTTCTTCTTCTTCTAACGAAGACTCCATTTCATCATCGGCAGAACTCGCTTCGATATCGGCGGAGCAGAAGAAGCGGTGGCGACGGATATTCGAAATGAGGAATACCGAATTAGGAGAACTGGCAACGAGTTTGAAGGATTTAGGTGTTAAGCGATAGACGAGTCGGAAACTAGAGTTGGACGAGAATAACGGATTTAAAGTAGCGGCGGAGGAAGCGGTGGCTGCGGCTGATACAGCCACGGCGGAGGGACAGTAGGCTGACGACATTTTCTAAAGGGCTTTGAGGGAAGGAGTGGATTTTTTTTATCGAAAGGGAAGGAGTGGATAAGATATATTTTTTTCCTCGACGACTTGTTAGGGAACTTTTGTTTTTCTTTCTCAAATTATATAAACACTCAAAATTAATTTGAAAGGAATTTAACACGAACAAATTTATATATATATATTAATATATGATTTGCCCAAAAATAATAATATATATATATTGAATGATATTTTAAAAACTTAAAAATAAAATCCCGGAAATGATGTTCTAATCAACTAAATATTTGAATATAACCGAAGTGATGTTCTAATAAAAGAGATAAATATTTTACCTAAACTAAAATTCCTCTTCTTTGCATTGGCATATGCTTTTTAGCTCTTAACTATAGGTGAAGTCTTAACCAAAACGTGTAATCCTTCTTATATTCCAAAATCCAAACTCGTAGAAATGACATTTTTATTGGGTAATATTCTCTTAAACAGCACAAAATAAAGATTTTGTCTCAAATTTAGCATAGATTTTCATTAAAACCACATATAGCATTTATATTAAAGAGCATTTTTTGTTTTTCTCATCGACAAAAGAATCAAATCTATTAAACATCTAGGAAGAGCGGTATTTTTAGGGCGAGTAAAGAACGGTGTTTGAAGAAATGGGAGAAGAAGCGTCTCGTGACACAGATAATTCGCCTTCCGGGCAAGGTAAGCATCAAGTTCTAGATTGACTTTTGGGAACAAACAGAGGTTTCTATTGTGTTAATGCAATGATGAAGATTAATTCTGTTTGTAAAATTTAGGGATTTCTTCTTCATGGTAGATGACGAATTCTTGTTGACTAAGGAAATATAATATGAGATACAACAGACTTTGAGACTTTTGAATGTTGATGGTTTAATTAGGAACTTGGTTTCACCACTGCTGACACAACGTGAACGTATTGGAAGTCTTTCCAGATATTAATTAGGCGAAAAGTTTCAAGACATGCAAAAATTATAAAAAAATATACAAATTAATGCAACTAATTCAGACTTCCAAATACATGATGCTCTCAAAATCATCCCAATTAGTCCTATGCAAAGAATCGGTATCAAAAGAGCTGTGCTGTGATTGGCTGATTAGAAACCCTACTATCGTCTTCCTCCTCTCCAAATCGAAATTGATATGCATTGGCACTCCAGTCTTAACCACGCTTGCTTCTTTCAACATAATCTCACCCTTTCGGCTAGTACCATGCATCAAAAACTCAACCTCGAAGAGGCCACATTCACCAAATTTAAACTTAGGCAAAGCAAAAGTCTTCTTGTTCGACCATTTACTCTTCTTGGCATCCTCGACAGCCCACAAGTCCATACTACCTTCACTCCCTAGACGAGAGTAGTCAAAGATAGCAACTTTTCCTCCGTAGTTCATGACATTCGTGGCACGCGTGTGCCAGACTATGCCAGCCTCAAGGGGTAATTCAATCGAGTTGAACTCCTCACAAGTCAAGTCAAAACTCACAACGACACATGTGTTCTTATCATTCCAAGCTCCATAATACAACACACCGTTGATGGAAATACCTTTTGAGTAAGGACGATGAGGAGGAGGAGGAGGATTGGTGCTTCGAGTGCTTCGCCATGAAGCTCCAGGACCAAGTACCAACACCTGATGCTCGGATCTCACTACTCTCTCTTCATTGCTCACTTTCCAAATTGTGCTAAGCACTTTGTATTCATCTTGAATGGGATCACATCCAAAGTAGTTCCACATATTAGAATCATCTTCCAAAATGCTTGATCTAACTAATGGCAATTTCACGCTCTGCTTGGTGGTAAGGTTACAGATCTGCACTTTTCTCCCAATTCTGAAACACGTCAAACCCCGAAGAGCGTTTACGAAACAACCTCCCATTCCCGGCATGGTCAGATCTTGGTTAAGTGCACAAAAGTTACCCTCCGAGTTCGTGTTCTCAGGCGACGTTGAGAGCAACGCATAGTCGCCACGGCCGCCCTTGTCAACTAAATACATGAAGTGACGCCGTTGACGCGACGGCGATGGAGTTTCAAGGAATAAATTAGTCAAATATCGGGAAGAGATGAGGGAAGACCACCGCTTTGAGACGCACTTGAACATCATCAATGAATACGCCGGCAATCTCGCCAGGATCTCCATCAACACATCCTCAGGGATCTCCTCGGCGGTGCTGGGTTTCGAATCGGGCTTGAAGAGGGCTCTTATGTTCCTTCTACCCTTCGACCGTTTCATCTTCTTCCTCAACCCTTTCACAGCTCCCATAGCAACACTTGTGTTCCAATGTCTGTCCTTTTTGTCGTAAGTCAACCCTAAGCATGTACTTTATAGAAAAACAGAACAGAACTGATTATCCTAAGATCCGAAGGAATTGTACTATGGCCCTTTTGTCACGTAATAACTCTTACCTTTTCACTGGCGTAAAAAAAGGAAAAAAAAAAGAAGTAAATCCTACCTTTTCCTTTTCCATTCTAGAAAAGTAAATCTAGCCCAAACCCAAGATATATCACAGGCCTTCTCTACCTGGCCCAAACAGAAGACAAAGAAAAATATTTTAATCATTATTTCTGCTTTACCTGTCACAGACTCACAGGTTTATGAGTTTTTTTCGGGAGATGTAGTTTTTACATTTTTATCTTACGGTGACTTTTGTACTGCTATTGGCTTATATTCATGTAACTGAGTCACCATTCACTTAGATGACTCTAGAATTATCTAAACGACGTTATTTTCTCAAACTGATTTATTGTTGGATTTAAGGTTTATAATTGTGTTTCAAATTGAATAAAAGTTAAAACTGGATTTTAAAAGTGGTAGAACTACATTTCTAGTTGGATCCAGTTTAATAGAAGAAAGTTATCCATCCATTCTACTTTGGTTTGTTCGGCTCAAAAAATAATCATTTACATTATTACTTCTTTTTTTTTATCACATGTTACAAGATTATGGAATTCTCATATCCGGATTCACTTTGGTCACGTGTGAATAATCATTGACACGTGGGAAATTGTGACCTCAGCATTGTACACGCTACTTCCATCAATTTACCTGCAGCATAAATATAGCGTCAGTTAGAAATTATAATTTTTGCAAACAGTTTATTTTTTCCTGATGTCAATGTACTTATTAACTGTAGTATATAATACAGTAACTAGGATTAGCTTTTAAAATGATTGATTCTAACTAATGCTCAAATAAATATATTTATAAGAAAAGGAACCATTGAACCGAAGACAAATTGAGTTAAGAAAATAAAAAAAGGCAAGTTGTCTTTAGCAAGTATCAACCAATATGACTAGTTCGTTCTTTAGAAAAAATAAAATTTAGAAAAAAAGAAAAGAAAGAAAGAGAACACTTTTGTGATTTTTATTTTCACTTTAACATGGGATTCTTTATTTCTTCGTCGGTGGATCATTAAATAGTTATAAATCCTAATTATCTCCAATCGATTGTTGAAAAATAATATATCATACGAAAAGTTTGTTAGAGAGACTGTCTCCATTCTCACACGTCTGTTGTTTACTTAGTACTCTCTCGTTGAAAGGCTAATTATATATAACTAATCACTATTACAATGATTTAATTATCTTTTCCATTTAATATGGCAAAAACCACACATAAAATATTCCCTAATCAACATAGGCTATTCTAGCTTTATAACTTTCTAATAATGTCTAAAACAAAACTTTGTATAACTTTGTAAAAAAAAAACTATTCTTTTGTAAGAGTGTATGTATTTGTTTATAATTAGATAATTAGATAACTTGGGGTTAAACTGTCAAGATCAAATAGGTTAAGTACAATATTAAAAGGCTAAAGATTAATCAAAAATGATTACCTCTCCTTGGTTTACCGGCTTTCTTCACGACAGGAGCGGCCGTTTTCTTCTCGACCGGAGTTTCTTCCTCCGGGAACAGAACGCCGTCAATCCCCTGAACCGAAATTCTTCCATCGGTATAAATATCAGGATCGAACAAATAAGCCGAACCGTCACCATGACCGAACTTAACCGAACCATCTGCCTCCTGAGCCTCTACCTTATGAGGAAACCGAAGTGAATCGTACCGGACTTTCCCAAACCGGCGTACGGAATTGTACATACTCTCTTCGGTTTGGTATTCCGGTATGATGTGGTAATACACAATTTGCTCTGGAGCTCCCGGTTCACTCAATTGGTCCGTCGTTAGCTTAGCCATAGCTTCGTCGTTTGGAGCTAACACGGTTAAAACGTAACCTTCCGACACGAGCCGACCCATCTCCGTGGCTAGAGAAGTGAGATTGACGAGAATATCTGCCATTTCGTTGTAGCCACCGTAATGAAGAAGCGTGTGGATGAAATCTTTAACTTGAGCCTCTCCGTTGAAATGGTGGCGGGGCCCACCCGGTCCTGGTGCCGGGGCCGGAGCAAGTGACGGACCGGGTGACATTGCGTCGTAAATTGGGAGAACCGGTGGAGCTCCGGCGGGAATTGGGGACGGTTTTTTCTTGAGACGGTGAGTTCTTGGATCGACCTCCGGTGCTCCTTCGGGTAACACTGCGGCGATTGATCGGAGACTACGACGGCGGTTGAAATCTTCTTGAACGGAACGTGGGATTAAAAGACGTTCGATTCCGTGGATAATTCCGTCGGGTCGGGTTAAATCATCGGGTTTGGTAATTTCAGCGGAGTTGACTTTTCCGTTGGTGAAGTGGAGGTGTTCGTCGGAGAGAGTACGGTGGGTGAAGACGTCGGAGAATTGAGGAGAAGTGATTCTTTTGGGAAGAATGTGAAACATCAAGAGAGATTGTAAAGATTTGAGATTTTTTGGTTGAAGCAAGAAAGATTTGAATTCAGGATCAAGATTACGTTCTAAAGCATCGTTACGAGGAGCAAAGATTGTGATGTTGTGTTGACCAACGGCTTCTTCTAAGGTTTGAAGGAGAAGAGCTTTCTCCACGAGCTCTGCTAGTTCCGTGTAGTGAGAGTCAAGAAGAGCTACGAGGACGGAATTGGAGTTTATTTGACTCGACCCGGGTTTATCGGATAATGCGGTGGTTATGGAGGTAGTCACAAGGAAGAAGAAGAAGATGAAGAAGAAGAGGAGCTTGGAGAGGCCAGCCATGGCGGTGGAGAAGGAAGTGTCGGCGAAATGAAGAAAGAAATGGAGTTTTTGGTTTGTGAATAAAGAGAGACTGAGATTGTGATGTGATTGTGATTGTGACGTTTCTTCTTCCTTTTTATTTTTTTAATTGTGTTTCATTTTCGTTAATTATATAATGATTTTTTTGGGTGGGTGGATTTAATTCTTTCTCTAATTTCTATTTGTATATATTTTAGGGGAAATAAATTGTATGGTGATGTCATTTAAACTTGAAGCCAAGGGTTCAGCTTTTTAGGGATTAATAAACAACTCAGCTCTGTCTTTGTGTTTGAGCATCGTGTGTGTCGGTTACTCAAATGCACACATAATTCACGTTGCCTTCAAGTCTAAAACTTTTCATTTTGGTGTTTTCTGTAAGAAAAATATACTTCTTCCGTTTCATATTAGTTGCCATTGTAGATCTTAAAACTTGTTTCATATTAGTTGTCGTTTTATATTTTCAATGCATATGTTTGACAAGATTTTCAACTTTGTTTCTTTCGTTTTATTGTCCTGACCAATGAAATAAAATCAAATAAACATTAATTAGGGATAAAATAGAAAAATCAAATATTTTTTTAATATGTGTGAAACAACCTTAAACGACAACTAATTTGAAATGGAGGGAGTAGTATATATATTTATTGGGTATGTAGAAATATGAATATTTATGTAGACAATGAGTTGAAACTCTAACATTATTAGCGTCATTGATTGAAGAAAGACAAATTTAACCATACAAAAAAAAAAAATCACGGGCATATCAAACAAAGTGTCGGTGACCATCGAAACTCGAGGGAATTAGCAAGAAAATATAATTAGAAAAAAATCAATAATATATTTAAATAACTTTTTTTTAGCATGAAAAAAAGATCCCCTCTCAAAATATTGTAGGACATTTCATTTTCTTTAAAAATCATTGGTATAATGTTGTGATCATAGAATGCTCAAATAACTCAGATGTTCAGTTTCGCAGTGCATTCAATTTAAATTTTACAGAATAAATGTGGTACGTGATAAGTAAAAAAGCTGATCCCGAGCAGGGTTCTCATGAGAATATATATCTACCTTGGTGTTTACGCCAAGCCTTAATTAGAGTACGCATTACTTCTCGTACATGCCGTAGAACTAGCTAGAAATGGCGATGTTTCGCTTGCCGTTAGTTTCTTCGTCGCCTTCGAACAGATATGTACCTTTGTTTTGAAGCTCCTATCAAAATCAAAACTAAAATAAAACTAACCCAACAAAATAAATAAGGTAAACGTGCCCCCCAATCCGTAGGTCATACTGATCAAGAATTTGCTCATGACCAGACAGACTTTTTCAAGTTTTCAAATATTAGTTTCATTAAAACTTAACAAGAATATATCCCGTGACATGAAAATTTGCTTCCAACTCCTTTCTTTGAATAAATATTCTCCAATAGTAAATTTACTGAAAAAGTATCTTGTTCTAATGTCTCTCTATATAATGTGTTATCTGCATATGTAAAGATGTAGTTTTGATTTAATGGTTGGCCTAGTGATTGAGAGTTTATATAGCTTTCCTGACAAACACCTGCCACGGAAATTGCTAGACTATAGTAGGCGTAGCAAGAATTGTCTGGGATTCAAATTAAATTATTTACAAAACCTATTGGATCACTGATTCATCAACATTTTGGATACTCCGTTAGAAACGTTTAGCATACGTTAGATCATCCAACTTTGTAAATAGCGTTCGTAGTAAATGGAATGTAAAAGATGGAAAATAATTTCTGTACTTGTTTATTTTTCTAAGAAAATGGAGTGAAAAAAATACGATGCTTTGTCTAGGCTTTTCTTTTCTTAATAGGAAAAAATTGATTAGGCAATAATTTAAGAAGAAATTGCTTCGGAAACTTCTCTGTTAGATGCGAACTATATGTGGCCAATTTTGATTCGGAAGATCTTAGAATTCAATATTAGGTGCGAGTTCTCTCTCTTTCTCTATATATATTATCACTTTTATTTGTCCTCTTCTTTGGACTACGTACCCTATGATTGCTTCATACTTATAGAATTATTCAAAATTGTAAAATATACGTCTGTATGAAATTATATGAATCATGGCATTTAATGAAACAACAGACATTTATATTTCACACAGCTAATTGGTCTATGATCTGCACGTTATAAAACGCAAGACAATCTGAGAAACAAATTGCATAAAACTAATGTTACTCACTGGAATATATATACTGTAAAGTAGCCAATAAAATATAGTTTTCACATGTTTTGGAGATTATTTTAGATTTTGGTCAAGGATTCACGAGTTATATAAAGAATGCTTAAATTGTTGTATTTGTGGTGTTAGTGAGGAGAAAATCTATTGAAAGAAGAACAAGCTTCCCAAACAAAACCGAATCAAAACTTGCATAAAACTCTCCCCCAATCGAAATGGTCTACAATGAATTGGGCCGTGAGCGAGTTCCGCTACCCACCATCGGCCCAGTAAATATGTCTTGGAAATACATGGCTAGTCATCGCCAAAACAAAAATATGATTATGACATGTAAGTTAAACGACTAGGCTCAAGAGTCAAGATGGTGATTAATCTTTTTTCTAAACTAATAAGAACCTTCTATTTAATTAGTCCCTTTTACCCTCTGTTTATGTCGTCATCCTCGCTTACGGGATGATGCAAAGAACATTATAATTAAGAATCTTTGGTTGGACAAAATATGCATGTCGTCACGTTGTAGTCGTCAGACGATTAATATATATTAATCAAATGACCAATTCTATATTCTCGTAAGCCACATTTTAATCTGTCCTTGTGACCCTTCGGGTTGTTCATGATACCCTTTTTCATTAGTTTAAAATACCACGTTTCTAACAAATTGCTATTTAACGGTTATTTATATATATCTCAAATCTTTGAAAAATCTTGAATGTTTGATAAGTCTGTAAGGTTCTGCTGTCACTTTACTTCCGACGACTTATTAGTTTAACCTTGACTTAGTGAAATATTGCTTTCATACGTTAATGCAAAGATAACTTAAAGTAAACTGATTGAAAAGGTATATGTGCTTCAATGCTATCTTGACTTTTTTTTGTTTCTGTTAAGACAATGTTATATATCTGACTTCAAGGTTTATTTGTCCCCAGGCTCTTCTTTTTAAACTAGTTATTATTCTTTGACCAAAAAAATGCACGGACCAAGAAACCAAACCTTGATGTTTCCATTTTTTTAAAAACAAACTTTCCAACATTAATTAAAATTTTATCCAAGCTTTAACAGGTATATTTAGTGGAATATAACGAACAAATCAACCACCACTTAGGATGTGATACATTGCAATTTGCAAACCCCCAAACTAATTAAGAAAAAATATACACTATTAAAAAAAAAAAAGAATAGACTACTTACTATATAGTTTTGACATTCAACTACTACATACATATTAACCATCATAATGAGAAACTTGTGTAATTAAGAGCCAGCGCAACATATGTACGTAAAAACCCCTTCAGGCTAAACCATAACAAAGGATTAAAAAAAAATCAGAATAACGGAAATAAGATAATTAGCAATCACATTTTTGTATTTACACAAACAAAATATTTACAGGTAAAACCCATCCAAAAAAAAAAGACAAACAAAATTAAAAATAAGATTAAAAATTTGACCCAGGGAAGACTTGAAGGTTTTACCCAGATTCAGGATTAGAGGAAAAAAAAAACCCAAAATTAATTATGAAATTCAAATCAGTTACATAAGTTTCCTTTTTGTACACAGAAAAAACCTTCAGATAATTGCCGCCATCTTCGAATTCGATTGCTTATCAAATTTGGCTTTGGAGGAGTGTCTCCGGCGATACTCTTTATTATTCCCCGACGGCTCCACCACATCCGCCGCGAATCTCACCTTCTTCTTCATCACCACATTTTTCTGCGATCCTGTCTCACACATAAAAACACAATTTTCAAAATCAAAATCTAAAATAATAAAGATAGATCAAGAAATGCAGAGAGGATATATAATTCTTACGAATTTCGAATTCGAACTTCTCCATGTAATCAGAGAGAAGACGCTTATGAAATTGACTCGCCAGAAACACAACGCTTCCTGAGACGGCGAAAACCGCCATGAAACCTAAAGAACTCTCCATAAATATCTCTCTAAGGGTTTTAAAATATCTTCTGTAATGATTTAATCGGCGATCGATCTGAAATTCTCCGTCGATGTATGGATCTTAATAGGGAAAAGATATGAAGGAGAAAGGATCAGGGAACATGATCGGAGAGAAGAGGCGGAGAAGGAGAGAGGAAGAAAGAAACGGAAGAAGCATTGCACCAGAACGACAGAGAGGATAGAGAAGGATGATGATGGCTTTTTATATATACACAGTTTTTTTGTTTTTTTTTTTTAATTTATTTTTATCAGTTTTAAGTCTTTTTCTTATTATTTGGTCAACAAACAAACAACTCAGTTATATATTTATTTTAACTCAATCGATGCATCATAAATAAGTAAATCCAATTAATAAATGGTTAGTTTTTTTTAATTTTTTTTTAGTATTTTGTAATTATAAAAACATCACCATTCACCAATCACGATCAATTATTTGTGTTTTAAACAGTGTGAACTTCTCTCACTTTCTTTTTATGTGTTTTCTTTGTCTTTTGATAAAGTACTTTCATTTTTATGTTTTAAATAATATTGTGAATTGTAGTCCGTTTAGCGTTGTAAAGTGGTACAAAAGTTTTTGCCAAAAATTAAACTCCTTCGTTTCCATTTTATTAGAATTTTGGAATAAAAACGTATATATTAAAAAATATATTTTTCTTCACAAAAGTATTATTTAATGTTTGTTTTTGCATAAAACTTGTAAAACACCTAATATTAATTTTCAACTCAAAATCATATATATTGGTCAAATGATAAATTTTCTTCTAGAAAATAATAAAACATTTTTCAAAGACAGAATATTCTTCAAAACAGGTTTGTCATATATTAGGCTCAGTCTTTTTATAAATTTTTGATTTTGCTTTTCTTCTCTTTAAGGCAAGAATCCTCAAAACTAGATTTTCAATGTATACTAGTTTATATTATGTTTTATTCTTAACTTAGAATCTTGTATTTACATTTTAAAGTTAGAATCTTGTATAAAAATAGAGATATACAGTAAGTCTATAACTGCCAAGTCTTATATAGAATGAAATCATTTCGTATTTGTCCAATGGGTGAAGGATAGGAAGTGTGCTTTCTATATCAAGAATTAAATGAATTTCATAGGATAACATAAAAAATAAAGAGAGATGAGGACTATATAAGCCAATATATAGATATGGTTGGTTTTGACATGTGGTTCCAACAACCCCTTGTACGTGTGTGGTGACAAGTGGTGGGTTCGGCCTGATTTTTTTTGTAAAGAATTTGTTAGTTTGGGGAAAATATATGAACCAGAGAAAATGGAATATATGAAGCAGATAAAAAAAAATCAAAACTTTATGTTATCAATTTTTTAATTTCTATGACCCAAATTAAAACCAAACACATGAATGGAATCGTTCGATGTATTCAGTTTCAAGTTTAAACGCTATTGGAATGATTTTGTATGATGGATGTGATGGTTTGGTATGTTTAGATTACTTGTATAAAGTTTCGTTTGTTTTTGTTTCAGTTAAAAATTAAGATTAACTAATATTTGTTTCGGTTTTATTATGGTCGACTAACTGAGTCGGTTTCCAAGCTGAATGTTTCTGGTCTTGGTATATAATGCATCGGTTCATTGTATTCACAAACTAATGACCTAAATACATATAGTTGCATTACTAGAACTTTACAATTAAAAAAAAAAAGGTGAAAGGAAACGATTACAAGATAGGATAATCTTGTCCAGAGAAAAATCTACTTTGTCATTAGAGAGGTCTATTAACATCACCTTCTTTTTTTTTTTTTTTTTCCCAATACTCGTTCCTTTTTAAGACCAAATAGTTAAAATTCATTATTTCCCCTTTAGCTATGCTGACCAAACATCTAACTTACAAGGAAACAAATTTTGTAGTAACATGCCATGGGAGAGATAAATATTCTAATAGCTCAGTGGTAGAGCATTTGACTGCAGATCAAGAGGTCACCGGTTCGAACCCGGTTGGGCCCTCTTTCTTTTAAATTTTTTACCCTCCGTAAACCTCCTCCGCCCAATCTCATCTTATTATTATACTTTTAAAAATTATTTTCAAAAAGTTAAAATCAAAACTTAAAAATCCTTTGTATTAAAGGGAAGATAAAATCATGGAGAATGCTCATACCAATTCACATCAAGAAGAACAGTCTCCTATTCAGAGAATCCAACAACTGTTATCATCCTTCACCTCTGATTCCTCTGACCATATCTGCTTCACCTTCTCCCACACCAAATCTCCTTCCTGCAGAAATTTCAAATCATTTGTCATATCATTCAAGATACTAAATAGAGCTCATCTTATCTGAGAATCTTGATGATACCTTTGAAGTGAATTCGACAGTAGTTGTGCAGCATTTACGTTCATCCTCTGCCAAAAGTAACAAACGATCAATGTTATATAGAAAACATAGGACTTGGTCAAATAATCATCAAAGATCAGACTGCAAAAAAAAGCCTTTTAATTACCGCATTGCTCCCACTTATCAAACTTCACAGTGCATTGTCCAGGAGTGGTGTCTATTACCAGAACCTGATCAACCCAAACCCAAAACGTTTTCCCTTTTCTGTCACCATAACACTTCCTCAGCTCATCAATGGTGTCTCTTAGAGATTTCTCTGCACCTGATGGATGGATAAAGACAGCAGCTGGAAGCTGAAAATGTACCAAGAAAAAGAGTCAGAGAGAAGTTAGTTTAGCAAACATAAAGATGGATTCCATTCGCATCTAATTTACTCACACATGACTCTTTGAAGTTGGCAATGTATGTCTCATAGTTCTTGATCTCACCGCGTCTCAATCTCTCGTAGAACAAGCAAAATCTCACAACCTCATGACCAGGATTCGCAATATCCGTCTTTCGATTCAAGAATTCAGAACCATCTCTTGGAGAAAGATTTGGACCAAGATTAAAATGACCAATGGCTTGAATAATCCCATCCGCACACCTCTCGGTTGAATGTATAACCTTTGGATTGTCTAAAGCATTTTCAGAACGCCACTTCAATAGCTCTTCTTGAGAATTACTCACCATGACACCATGAACACGGGGAATGCTAAATAGTTCAGCATCGTGTTCAGAGTCACCGCAAGCAAGAGTATTCACCGGGAAAATTCCCTCACCCTTCAGCTTCTTGAGAAGATACTCGAGAGCTTCTCCTTTTCCCGCACCTTGCGGTATAACATCTACATTCTTTCCCCAACTGTAAATTATCTTGACATCCAACTGCAAAATAAAAGACAACACAATCATCAATAAAAATTTGGTTTCAACTTTCAAGTAACAAAGTTTCCACATAAGGATAATAAGACTTAACGCCACGTTTCTCCAGCAATTGTGATAGTTCCTTGGTCACTGGTTCACCTTTACCTTCATCAATGTAAAAGCTGACCTTGTGTAGCCTCTGCTCAGTTTTTGGCTGAAGAGTTAACTCAGGGAACTTGCTAGTTTCTTCTAGAACTATTTCCCGGTTCCATTTATCACTGTTCAAGGTTTCAACCCAAGCATCATCAGGAACCATAGAGTTACCATAAGCTATCTCAGTTCCTATTGATGTAATGATAATATCAGGAGTCAACAAAGGTTTCTCCTTTCTCAAATTATTATAAAGAATTGGTGATCTTGCTGTTGAGAAGACAAGAAGAGAGTCACGGCGATAAGATTCTTCCCACAATGAATTGAACCTGAGAAGAGAGAGGTTCTCATGATCTTGATGATCAACCTGTAAAAACGTGAATCACATCAAGAAACCTATTTTTTCTCTGAAAAAAAAGACAAAGAGAGTTACATAATCAGATTCCTACCATGGTATGATCAAGGTCTGATACAATCATGAGAGGAGGATGAGATTTCACCTGCTCCATGGTTACTAATATAGCTATGTCCTGTGAATTGGCATAGAAGCAAATTTATTGATGATCAGAATTCACTACTATTGCTATACTGAGATTAAATGGTTTCACTATTGGTAGATAGAGCAAAAAAAAAAAAAGTATCTAACAAGCAGTACAAGATTCAAAACCCAGTTCAAGAATCAAAAAACATAAAATTCCCCATCAAGTGTTTCTACAGAGATTTATAATTTCAAAACATGAAGAAGCAACGCATTTGCTGCATTTATCGGAGTAAAACCTCAAAAAAAAGAGAGAGTATAAATCCAAATTAAGAAAAGAAGGTAAGAAAACCTTGTGTAAATCGCTTCTTCTTCTTCTTTTTCTGTAATCTGAGGAGAAAAAGGTTTCTCTTTTTCAGTTTAAAGAAGAAGAAGAATATAACTCACAAACTATTCCGCGTGTTGGACGTACAGCGATAGTTCAAGGACCACGTAGTTAATGCCGCCCCATCCACCCATAAAGCCAAGATCAACGGTCAGGATCTTTTATGCAGAAAAGAATATTTGTTTCTCTCTTTGTTCGTTTCTGTTAATTAGTTCAGAGAATCTGCTATTGAAAGATTGGCCTTTTCACCTTCCTAGTCAAAAACGCTCATTACTTTTTCTTTTAATAGACTTGAGGTTTGGTGAATATTTATTGAGATTTTTGATAAGTTTATACTTTATTTTAAAATAGTTTGTGTTATATATATATATGCAAGAGTTAAATTATATACAAGAGTTAAATTATATACAAGAGTTAAATTTATCTAAATCTTATGATATATATCTAAATCAATTTAATTCTTATTAATTGGATTTTTAGAATACTTTTTGTTTTAGGCATCGCAGACTTTACTTCATAATATGTGGACACCAAATTTCATAATTTGAAAGTGTAAAAGGAAAACGAACAATATGGAATTAGCATTATCATTTATTGTATATGTATCACTACAAAAGAAGATGAAAGAACATAACTACAATAATTTTGTTTTGTCTAACAGATGATCAATAATCAGGATATTAACGACATTGTATGTTAAGCACCCGACATAAAAAAAAGTGCTAGAACTTCGAAATTATTTTAAATGGTATATAAATGTAATATTATTTTAAGTTGCAAAGACAATAATAGCCCATAAACAATTCTTTTGGGCCAAGTAGCATAAATTTGAGACGGTTTGCATTGTGCATGTTTTTCAAACCGAGCCTAACCTAACCAAGCTATGTACGTATATGTTTTTTCATGTAATTTTTAGGATAAGAGAAAATAAATAAATACGAGTGTAAAAAAGGGGAAAGAGAGTTTTATATTTATGAATTCTGATGCCAAATTATATAGGGGATAAATATAAAATATTAAAATTTAATTAGTGAGTTATAAATACACTAGCATATATACTAGGTCATAGGTTTGTAAAGAGGTTTTGGAAACGCAAATTTGTGAACAGTGGGATCGTCTTTATGTGTTGCCATCGCAAAATAGATGAGGAAAACGAAAAAGAAGGAGATGATCCTAACCATGGCCTTACCAGATATCCCTGAGGAAGTGTTGATCGATATTCTGATCAGATTGCCGGTGAAATCTCTAATGAGATTCAAGTGCGTCTCCAAGCTCTGGCTTTCCCTTATCATCTCTAAATACTTCACCAACCTTTACCTTAATTCTTCCTCATCAAGGCAACGTTTGTTGGCATATATAGTGATTGAATACAAAGAGAGCCACTATGCGTTGCTCAAATCATTATCATCATCATCATCGAGTCATGATCACTCAGTCTCTGCATTCGACCAAGATATGACCATGCCGGGAAAGGGAGAAGGCTACTTAGTGACCACTGTTCGTGGCTTGTTTTGTTTGAGAAGGGGGAGGATAATTCGGATTTGTAACCTCAACACGAGGCAAGTTGTGAAATTGCCCATAATAAGATCTGAAGTGTTAAATTTGACTTGATTTCTCAAGAGTTAAATTTGATTGAATTACCCAATGAGGTTCGCATCTTGAAAATGTCAAGCACCGTAGTCATGAACTACAAAGGAAAACTAGCTGTTTTTGAATATTCGAGTGTTTTGAGAGATAGTATTCTGAATCTTTGGGTTCTTGAAGATGCTGACAAGAGTCGATGGTCGGACAAGAAGACTTTTGTTTTGCCTGTTTCTCAGATGAGTTTCGTCCCTAGAGATCGGTTGGTGATTGGTGGCACTGGTCGCAGTAGCGAGGTTTTGTTGGCAAGGGCAACGCTCCAGCGGGATAAACCAATAAGCATTTTCATGTATCATTTGGAGAGGAATGAGATAACACGAAGGCTTGAAATAAACCCATCATTACTTAGTAGCTTTAAGATGACCAAATTGTTGCTGACAACTTTTTGGGATCATATTAGCATTATGTATTTGAAAATATAAGAGATTGATAGAATACCTGTGTTTTTTTTTTTTTTTTTTAAATGTAAATGTTATAATCGGCCTTTGGTCCCCAATATGAGTATGCTCCAACAACAGAATTGTATGATAAATAACTTGTTATGGCAAGTGCATGTATGCGTTGTCAAACGATTCCATTCCCGCAGAAATCGTGTTAGATCGATCGCGACGATTCGCAAATCGATGAGGAGAGATCGCGACTTCAACTTCAGCTGGAAGAGATGAACCAGCTCGAGTCTTCGTCGGCGAATGTTCAGAATCCGGTGAATAGTTTCGATTACGAGTTTTCCTTCCTTGTTTCGCCATTGTTAAGAAGATCGGAGCTCAATTGTATCGTTGAATCACAGATCGAAGCTCGCAAAGGTGATTTGGAGATTTCTGAGCTCAATCGAACACAAATTTGGATTCCGATGAACAAATGTATGGTGAAAACGAAGAGAAAATGACAAGAATCGATGAGATTCCCGAGAAAATCAGAGAAAATTGAGCAGAAAATGCTCTGATACCATATTAGCCATTGTAGATCGAGAGAGAAAATTGTATAAACTCAGCTTTCTCATTAATGATCTCTGAAGTTTGTTACAAACCTATATACCATCTACAAACTCAGTAAACCAACAATGTACCGAGATTAAACCATAATTAAGATAAACCGGACATTCCAGAGTCCTTAACCAAACTAACTAATCTATATAACTATATACATGTTAATAAGCATAGTGTTTAGGGGTTTTGCAGGGTAACCTCTTCACTTGAAGCAGAAGCATAGTGTTTAGGGGTTTTGCAGGGTAATTTTTGAAACAGAAACAGATTCGGACGAAATGCGGAAATTGGGAGAGAGTTTCGAATATGCGTTTCTGGAGGGAGAATTTTTTTTTATTTTAAATCTGGTTCGAGGTAAACCGAAGACACAGCAACAAACCGGCAAACTGAACAACCAATTTTGTATGCCAGTGTTGGTTCGGGTTTCACTTTGGTTAACTTTGTACTGAAATAGTTAATTGATTCACTTGATTGTGATTGCTGATTACTGGTTTCATGTTACACAAAAAGCCACATTCTGACTATCTTGAATTAATGACGAGTCAAGATCTTCTTCAAGTATCGAATGAGATCTTTTCACTCTTATTATTCCCTTTCGAACGAAACCAAACAATTTATGAAATTGATAACTAAAACCAAATGGGTTTTTATCATCATTGCGTCTCCAATGAAGATCTCAACACTGCTTAAGTGAATGGTGTACTTATTATTGTTATGACTGGCTCACAAAATCACAGTAAAACAGAAGAGAAAGAGAAAGAGAGTTTTTTCCATGCCGGAGATTCAGAAGCATGATCAGTATCCCCAGTAGTCATTACGGATTTCGTCATCAAACTTCTTTTTGAGCTCTGGGTGCTTCTCAAAGTACTCATCTGCAGTCATGGTGCTAAGCTTTTTCTGATTACAACAACACATACAAAACAATGATCATTATATCAGAATTTTGAGCTCATAACATACACAGTAAATTGAACTTCAAATAAGAGAATTTGTTTTGTATGGGAGTACTTACGCTAATCTCTTGGACATCAGCAATTTCTTTTTCCAACTTTTCAGACTCCTTGAGCGATTTCTGTTCTGCTTCTTTCAGTTCCACCAACTATATATAGAATGAAACATGGTACAAAAGAAACAACTAAGTTAACAGAAAATACCTCATATAAGAGAAACTTAAAACAAAAACAAAAATAAGCAATCGAGTGTCTCAGCTATTTTTGCTCACCAAAGCATCAAACTTTGGCTTGAATTCAGGAGTAGTTTTGTCAACGAACTTAGGAATCTCAATGGCTGCAACAATAAAATATACAACTTAGTTTCTTATAGTCTCCTTTGGTATATCTTTCACAATTCCAACAATAAAATAGGGAAAAAACGACTATGGGAACTTCAGTTTCAGCCCTTTAGTAAGGTTTGAGAAGAACCGAATAAAGCCAAGCACAAGACTGTCACCTTAATAAACTACACAACAAACTAGTTGAAAGGATAAAACATTTTTTGCAGATACGCATGAATCATGGTAATTAGAAGCTTCACTAAATCTCAAGACCACTCAAACACTCAAAAGTTTCATAAGAAGACAATGTTGTATTATAACAATAAGATTTGCAGAAAAAAAATAGAACATACTGTCATAAAATTCCTTGTACTTGTCCACAATGCCAGCTCCAATACCCTTCCTGTAGAAATCCCAATCTATGGGTTCTGGCTCCTGAAGCAAAATCAACCAAAACAAAATTCGACATTTACAAATGCAAATGAAAAATAAGCAAAGATCAATCACAATATTATCTGATTTAATACGTTTTAAAGGAAATAGATCTTAACAAATTATATATCTGGATCAACGAGTATCATCAACAACACTCTGATATTGTAAAAATTCGTCATCTGATCCAGAATACTAATGTGTCGAATCGAAGTGATGAAGATCTAAAATTCCAAACTCAAAGAGTGAAAAAATCGGAGACAAATCAGATCGAGAGAGGGAAATCAAAAGAGAACCTGACTGAACTTGGTCTGGAGCTGTGTGTTAACCTCATCGAAAGCACGGCGGAGGTTAGAGAACTCTCTACGAGCCTCATCGGTGACAAGGACCTTAGCCATCCCTTCCCAATCAATAGTTTTCGAAGCTTTGAAAGCCACATCCGCGATTTTCTTACCGTTTCCGCTCATTTTCTCACTCTTTTTTCTCGATTTTACCTCAGAAACAGTGATGAATGCGAAGAAGAGGAAGAGAATAAGAAAAAAGAAGATGTAAACGTCGTCTGATCCGACCAATGAAGGAAAGCCCTAGAATCCCTAAAAGGCTTACAGGCCCTTTTGTTTTATCTTTATTTCCATTTTAACCCTTTATTATTTAATTTATCTAAAAAACCCAATTAAGTTTCAATACTTGTATTTTAGATTATGGTAATTCGTACGTCATATGTTCTTCTTTTTGTAAAATTCACATTCTTAGGCTGTAATAATCAACTTAAGAAGGAATCCAGATATTATTTGGTAAAACATCAATCTTGATTAAACTTGTCTGCTCATTAGTAGAAAGTTACAGGCGAAAATCAGATGTTAACCAATTAAAAAATAGAGATCAAACGAATAATTAAGTTTGTAGCAGTCAAAAGAATAATCAAAACAAATCAAGCCAATAGTTATAAACAAAGACATAACAAAACAGAATCTTCTCTGAATTCACCTCTGCACCAGACTTTTGCCTTACCAACAATGTCAGATATAAACTATATCCATTCCTCTGAAAAAATCTCATGCTTAAGCAACAAGATTAGTATCTTTCTTAGCACCATTGCTCTCCAGCTTCGGGGGACCTGAAAACCGCCTTACAGTCTTAGGAGATCCCGAGAAAGAAAGCCGCTTTTTTGCTGTCTTCTCTGAGCTTAGAGGACTAAGGTTTGAGAACCGAGCTCTTGCTTTGGCGGCTTGTGTAGGCGCCATGTAGCCTGGAACTGTCTGAGAACGACGACTACTGGTGAAGCTTTCGTCATCTCTAGTTGATGGAATTGATCCACAAATGCTATGCCTACGGTTACAAGGTTGTTCTGATTGGATACTCAACATGCTATTTGAGTCTTCTTCACCACTTGGGACTTGCCTCACTCTCGAGCTTGACCCTCTTCGACTATTTGGTGTCTTTCCTTTTGGTGAAAGGTTTTTGCCTCGTGGAATCATCTCGGACATGGCACGGCTTGCTACACTAATCACAGAAGAGTTTTTGTCAGCATTGTTTGGTGTGAGTGTGGCTGACTGGTTTTCGTTTGGTCGAGCAGCCATCCAACGTTCTAGCCAACTCCAACCCCAATGCGGATTGTTAGGGTCCATGAATGTCTGAGAACCCAATTTAGTTGAGTTTTTCAATGTATTCTGCATATTAACAAGTTTTCACCATTTTGAGATTCATAATGCTTCTGGTCTAAGGACACTACTAGAGTAAGATTGAAAACTAGTTTGATACCTGATGAGTATATGCATATGCAAGTGCTCTTTCTCTTCTCATTGTTGCTACTTGCTTGTTCACCATGTTTGCTTCAACTTTCTCACGGGACAATGCACTATCATTCCAATTTTCTCCAATCTATTTCACAAAACGTAATACAATCTTTAATTTTGTAGCAAGAAACAAAATCTATAAACATCTTTGAAAGGATTTGGTTACCTTATCAAAATCTTTATTGTGTTTTTGTTGGAGCTGTCGCGTAAAAGCCTGCTTATCCTCTGACAATCGGAGCCTCCTCTCACGAATCTGATATTGTAATCTAGCTAGTGTTTGCATGCTTTGCAATGTTGATGTGGCTTGACGTTTCACACATTTCCCCTGGATTAAAGATTTTAGTGTCACAAGGCCTCTCAACGCACGCAATGCTCTCCTTGCCTGAAAAAGGAAACCCAAAAAGTATGAAATTTTTTCTCCCAAAAGTATGAACTTATAGTGACTAGATTTGTAAAAGTGATGAAAACAAAACTATACCATATAGCCTCTGAATGCAGTCTGAATCTTGATAGCTGCAATCTCTTCCTTTGTTTTCCCAGGGAAACGTGATAATGCAGAGAGACGAACAACTTCAGCAGCTGCAACGGCTGCCTTAGCAGCTGCAGCAGTTGCAATAGCCACAGAGTAAGCATGTCTACTCTGTTGCTCCTCAATCTCCATTAGCTTTGCGTCTTTGGCAACACTAGGAGTATTGCTAGGCCTTGAATCTACTTCACCAGAATTAGTAACATCCAACTTCTTGGATTTACCAAACCATCTCTTGACCTTATGGGGCTTCTAATGACATAAACCAATAACATTTTCAGTGTAAGTTTTACAAATTCATCAAAGGCATATAAACAAGCATTAGTCTTTATAGAATCAAATAACCAAAAAATGTGAATAGTCTAAGAACCTGTTCTTTCTTTTGTTTTGGTTCTGGACTTAAAGCTTTCTTCACAGCTGAAAACCAACTCTTACCCATTTTTTTTGTTCTGCAAATGCAAACCTCAGAGTTAAATTCATGAGCCAAAATGATATAAAATGTTAAAACTAAACCTAAGATTCAAGATTTCATCTTTTTATCCTGAATCTAGAACACTAGGGGAAACATTGATAACATGAATACAAAATCAGAGCTTTAAATGGAAATGTATTTATAGACTCACAGATTTATAAAACAAGCTCGGATCTTCTTGTGAGAGACAGAGAGAGCAACCAAAGGTTTTTTTGAAGGACAAAAAAACTCGGAGAAAAAACCAAACCTTGAAGGCGTTTCTCTGTAGATCAAAAAACAGATGAATTAAATAAATTTCAGTTTTGAGAAATGCAATTAAAGACACAGAAACATGTAGACACTTGTGTAAGTGCGTAGTAAACACGCCTACTTACACTTGGGAAGTGGCAATTATTGAAAACCGGAAGAGAAATCCAAAAAATAAAATTAAAAAAATTCTCAGAGTGACCAAAAGAAACGTAAAGTGAGACTCTTTCTTAGGATTCAGACAAGAAAGAGAAATGGATATGGAAGAGTGAAGGGATCTCAGATACCAAAATCTGGTAGAGAAAAAGAAGGAAGAAACAGATCTTGAAGAAGAAGGGGTCCAAAGGAATGAATGAAACAGTGTCCGTGACAAAAGGTTTTATAAAAAGTATAAAATAGACCTTTTCTTCATACCTGTACTACTGAATTTTCTGTAGTGGGAAAAGTTTATTGGTTTTTAAACCATTTCATTACTTGGCTTGCTTATTTATTTATTTAATTATCGTATATTGGATTGTGTAGCTGGCTTTGTGTGTCCCTTCTCTAGCGAACTGGTATTTGTTTTGAGTGGTTTGGTAGGTTTTATTAAAGGATTATTGAGCTCAAAATACATAGATTATTTAAAAATTAAGTTTATAGTATTGGTTTTTTCTCTTCTCATAATTTTTTAAAATTAATGTCCTTATCACAATTTAACGATTATAATTTTTTAAGATCAATGTCCCTATCACAATTTAACGATTAAATATTTGTTTAACGATCAAATATTTGAGAAAATCAGCTCTAGTTTTAAACAGTTAAATATTTTATTAACATGACATATATTCCAGTCCTAACAAAATGATTATCATGTTATTCATTTATTTACTTTACAATATATTATTATATATCTATAATAAAATTAGAACAAATTATGGTTTAGCATGTAAATAAATTATTGCTTTATACAAAATATAAATATTCAAAGTTAATATAATTCTATGGTTTATTATTTATGAATTATGTCATGCTAATAAAATGATTATACATGTTATTTTTTTACTTACCTTGCTATATATTATTATATATCGATAATAAAATTAAAACATGTGAAATGTATATTTATCATGTAAATAAGTGATTAGTATATACAAAACATGAATATTCAAAGTAAATATAATTCTATATTTTGTTATTTGTGAATCATATTATGCTAACAAAATGATTAATATGCTATTTATTTATTTAGTACTATATAAATTATTATTATAATAAGATAACTTTAAATAATAATATATATAAAATATTAATAAGGTAAACAAATTTACTAAAAATAATACTTAACCGTTAACAAAATGATATATATCACATTAACAAAATAATTAACCGTATAAATTAGAGCTTATCTCTTAAATATTTGATCGTTAAAATAATACTTAACCATTAAAATTATGATAGATGTATTTTGGTCTAAAAATTTATGAGAGGAGATATAAATAATTAATGAAAAATCATTACCATATTTTTAATTTTTAATTATATGTTGGTGTAGATTGTAATTTATTTTTATTAAATTAATTTTGGTAATACAATGAACATTAATTTTTCTATTGACGAGCAACAAAAATATAATATCTGTTAAGACTTTTTTCTTATGCAGTCTTCTTATCCTTCTCTGGTTTAAATTGTTCAAGTTTTTGAGATTGAAGAAAAAGTGGATTGCACGTTTTGTCGGTGGTGGGACTATAAAACTACCTTATCCCATTATCCGTCCGTGTTTACATAATCAAATGCAAAAACTAATTAAATTGGCATATGAGAAATGTGGTTTTTAGCTTTAAGTTTTTTTTAAAAAAAAAATTGGATGCGAGACAATTTTTTGATGTTTTAAAAATTTAATCGAATTGATCTGTTTGACTGAACTAACTTAGTAAGGCTACAAAAGCAATTAATATCGATAAGCGGAATCAACTCGTCGTTTGATTTTTTTTGTTTTCTATCTATTAAGCATTTGGAGAAATAGTTTGTCGTTTTTGGATGAAAAACTAAACGTCCACCAACTTCGTGGGGGCTCTTCCACCATCATGATAGCCATTCCTATTTTGGTTCTTGAGAATTCTTGTGGAATTTTGTGGGGATTTTCTTTTGTTGGTTGCACAAAAAAGGTTAGTTTCCAAAATTAAAAATATTATTTATTGATACTCTCTAAATAATTTATTAACCAGTAAACAAACCAAAAGGGCATTTGGTCTAGTGGTATGATTCTCGCTTAGGGTGCGAGAGGTCCCGAGTTCAATTCTCGGAATGCCCCATTTACTTTTCTTTTTATTTTTTGGAGTAATAAATATCTTAAACAAAACGTATTAAAAAACTAAAAGGGAGAAGAATAAAATATTGATAGATCCTATTTTCTTGGATAGTTAGGAGTAATTGCCCTTGAGTAATTTCTCATACGAGAATCTTTCTGCCAAGGTTAACACTGTTTAAAAATAAAGAGAAATGTTACAATAACCTGTAAGTATAAGCAAGGACAAGCTAATATGTATTTTGATAAGAAACGGGTAAGAATCTAGTTAAAGAACCTCCTCACCTACTCAATTTAGGATCAAAGCTCTTCTTCCTGAGAATAAATCTTTATTGCATATGTTGCCTAAATAAGGTCGATTCTCATATTTTATGCAGTGAGTGTTTTTATAAGAGCTTTTATTGGTTTTGGGTTCTAAATATATTCAAAATTATTTTCATGGTTTTTAATTCATAGATAATTAGATTTATTGATTAATAAAAATAAAAAGATTTTTAAAATAAAATAAAATAGTTATAACAACTCTTGTGAAAACCCCATATAATAGGGTTTTAGCTTTAATGAATTAGTAAACAAAAGTAAAAAAAAAAAACTGACGTTAATAAGATAATTTTAGGGGAAAAAAGAAAAGAAAAAAAATATCACAACAAAATCTCTTAAAAATTAGTAAAAATAAGATTCTCATTTTTCTTTTAAAATGAGCAAAAACCATCAAAAACTAGTTTTTTTATTTTTTAGGAAAACCATTTTTTTTAAATCATGAATGGCTATAAACTAAATTTTTGAAAAATCTAAAGCTAAAAATCACTTCAAAAACTATTGTCATTCAAAGCCTTAGTTTTTCTCTGTAGATATACCTCAAAACCAACGTTGCTGATGGTATATTGATACGAGATTATCAAAATGGAAAAATCAAATATGAGGATGAAGCATGAGTCTTCAGCTGAATAGGTTTAGAAAACTGCGAGAACCCAGGAGGAAATCGACCTAGAAGTTGCTTTGATCAAGTCTGATATAGTGTGAAAAATTTGCACAATGGAAACGGAGATGCCTCCATTTTTCAGTTTTTCTGTATAGGCATGCTTCAAACAAAATTCTCACATATCAACAACTAAACTACTGATCAAAACAACAAAAGGTTTGAAGAACTTACCATACGCCAAGCTCGACGACTCGTAAGACTCCCACACATTTTGTTGTGATATTTTCTTACACCGATGAATGATTGTATCAGAAAAATCACAACCGAGGAGAAGCGTAATATTGGGTTGGCTTTGTTAAAACTGTCTCCGGATGATCTACATAAAGTGTTGAGTATAGTTGCTCAGGCTGACCCGAATTTCCAACCTAGAGCAGAGGAAGTGAATATTGAGATGGACGTACTGGTAAATCTCTTAAGTGAAGCCACCGTCATTTGAGCTTTCTGGTCCGAAGACAGGTTTTTCCTTTTTCTGAACTAGTTTTCTTGTATGCAGGACGAACCAACACTATGGAGGCTAAAGTTCTTTGTGAGAGATGCATTGGAGAATACGATGAAGAAGGAGGAAGAGACCAAGGCTAGAGCTATGAGTGGGACACAAAAGAAAGAGGTTTCGAACAAACGAAATGCGACTAACAAGTTAGCCGAGAGAAGAACCAAGCGAACACGCGTGTGAATCCACAATTGCTTATGAGTACACAAGACCTGAAAAGGAAAAATCTTAAATGAGAAAAAAAATCTCCTTTGTATATATGGTGATGTAGTAGTGTCGTTCTAGAGCCTGGATTTTACTAACATTGGCAAAATGCAAAATCTATACATACATATATAAAGAAAAAAGCTTTTGCTTATATGATTCTACATTTGGTTGATTAGATACGAATATAAAGAGATTAATGAATTGGGAAGCCTCAGGTTTATAATATATAAACTCGCTTTGAATTCCTCTGTTACCATCGTCTCTCTTCTCGATCAGAATCTGCAAAACAATGGAAGAATTAAAGGTAAAAAAGATTGAGAATCCAGCATTGGACATTAGTTTGGCAGAGAGATCGATGTGGTTGATGAAATGTCCTTCTCTCGTAGCTCGTTCTTTCGAATCTCTTCCTTTTACCGACGATCTTCTCGCTAAAGTCATTCTCACCGTCGATCCTGCCGCTCCCGAGGATGAAGAAACCCGAGTACATTATTCATTTCACTTTCTTTTCATCTCTGCTTTTTCTTCTCCTCACTGCATGCGTATCTCGTTTTAATTGATTGTTCTTCAGTAATTGCATGATTTCTTCTATTTAGGCTCTTCTTTGGTCCTCTGAGAAACTTGTTGTATTTGGTGAAATGGGTTTTGTGAGTTTTGGAGATATCGAGTGGTTATCCTCACTTTGGTCAAATTCTCTGTAATTTGAGATTTGGGTTTAGTGTATAGAACCATTTCTACAAATTTGAGATCTTTTATGGTGTCTACTAGATTTCTTTGACTCTATGCAAAAGAATTTTGGTAATTTTACGTTTGAACTTTCTTGCTCGTCACTTAAAACTGCGAGTTTCTTGGTGTAAAACATGTTATTCTTTTGCCTCGCAGTTCGTAATGGAATTAGCTCGAGCTGAATCTGGAAACATGCCAAAAAGTTACATTTTGGATATGTCTAAGGATTTCATCCCCTTGAATGCTTTCGCTGAGGCTTCAGAGAGTAAGTATAACACTTTTTCACACATTGTATTCACCACAACGGCTGCTTCTTATTTGGCATGAATCTTGGGTTTACTTTTGTTAGAAATGTGGGCTGTGTTATATCTTTGTTGTTGTGGTTACATTTATCACATTATGGCTCATTGGTTGAAAGTTTAGCATTGGTCTTTTTACTTACAACCAAGAGATAAGCCTGATTTTGTCTGACAATTGTGTTGATTTTCTTCAACAATCTTATTTGTTGTAGGAAAGATGTCAGTAGAAGGTAAGATTAAAAACAAATTTGACATGAGGCCTCATAATGAGAACATCGAGAGCTATGGAAAACTGTACCGTGAAAGAACAAACAAGTACATGGGCAAAAATAGACAGATCCAGGTTGTTGTAAAGATGGTTAAATCAATCAGATGTGTTGGTGACTTTGATTACTAAACAAGCCTCTACTGCAACTTTTTCCCATGATCATGTTTGTGGTTTCTTGACCAGGTCATTGATAATGCCAGAGGAATGCATATGAGGCCAATGCCGGGAATGATCATCCCCACCGCAACTCCTGTATCTATTTTTATCTCTTGAAACACTCATCTTGAATTCATGGCTTTGTAAATCAGGAAAAGAAGAAATTGACAAACAGGACATCTGAAATGAAGAGAACAAGAAGGGACCGTAGAGAGATGGAAGCGGTCATGTTCAATCTCTTTGAAAGACAATCAAATTGGACTCTGAGGCTGCTCATTCAGGAAACTGACCAACCCGAGGTATGCTGAAGGAAATTACAGACTTTTTGTATAGTGCTTCATTGTGAGATTCAAAAGAGGAATAAGAAGACAAATACCAAACAATCAATCAGAGTTAGTGTTGCTTATGAGTAATTGTCGCAGCAATTCCTGAAAGACTTGCTGAGAGATCTTTGCATCTGCAACAACAAAGGAAGCACCCAATAGCCGTTCCTAGAGATTTTAGGACCCTAATCCAAAAATAATAATACTTTACATGATTTGTTAATACTAATTTTAAGATTAAAATAACTGTAATTAATATATTTTCTATATGATTATGATAATGAATTATGAAATTTGTGAATAATATTTTTCTAAGAAAAAACTATAAAAAGATCATAAAAGAAACTAAATTGATTTTTTTAAAATTATGTTTGTAAAAAATAATTAAAATAAATTATTGGTAAAATTTATAAGTAAGAGTAATTAAAGAGTGAATGAAAATAAAAAGTATGGCAAATACAAAAAATAAACATGTATTGGCCACAAAAATTAATTATGAACAATGAAAGATTTAAAAAACCAATGATAAGGATTTGAAACTGAATGGAGATATACTTTAAGGTAACTTTAAAACCATTAGATCACTAAATATTTTGATATTTAGGGTCCTAAAATTTTATAAATAAAACAGGCTCTAGACGAATGTTTAAAATTGTCCTTCCTAGACACTGCCCTGAAGCAACCAAGGAACTTATGAGCTGAAGCCCGAGTACAAGAAAACCACACAGGAATAGATTGGTCAAAAAGGTTTCAGGGTTTGGATAATTAATTGATAATAATTGATTATCTAGTGGAAGTTTAGCTAATTAGTTACTTCAATTGTAACTGCTCTTCATGACTATAATAAGAAAGGAATGTTCGTTCAAATACTATGCCTTAACTCTTCACAATATCACAGCCCATCTTTTTTTTCTAATGTTTTACAAAGTAATCAGTCCCCAAAATAAGAAAAGCTTGTGGCTTTACTTGTGCTTTAAGAAACTTTTCACTAGAAAAGTAAAGAATTGGATACCATTGCTTTTTAAAAAACAAAAATATTTCATTTAGAAAATATTCTAGATTCACTCATAAGATAAAAGTTTTAAAACTCTTGAAATTTGGTGTTTAATAAGATTTTAAATAACCGAGTTTGGTATGGGCTTAACCCGGAATAGGTTAATAATGTATGGCTCGGATGTGATTACTGATTAGTGATTACTAAGTTAAGGATCGGTCTATTTCGGTTTGGTTCAATAAATTGTCCTTCCAATTTCTGGTTTTTATTAACTCGATTTGAAAGGGTTGTCAAAAAACAAAATTGAGCTCAACCAAACCGGTAACGATGTCTTCGCCGCCGCCGGCGCAGCAACGTCTTGGCTTGCCATGGCCCGAGCTCAATGATGGTCTAGCATACAAGGATGTTATCTCATCTTCTGAGTCAGGTACTGACTGATTCAGGATTCAAAAGTGTCGATTTTTAATTGTTTTCGTTCTTTTTTGAATTTTGTGGAATATCTATGGTATACAGAGTTGACGACGTTGTCAGATTTCTACTCCACTAAATACAAGAGCTCGGCTCCATTGCTAGGGTTCTTCTCTTCTTCCTCAAGTTTTGTCTATAATCTCGTATTTTTATGTTTCATTCTTTAATGATCTTACTTTTTTTCAGGTGGATTCAACGAATCCAAAATGGACAGGTTTGCTCTTTATACCAAATTTCCACAAAATTTATGTCTTGACTCTGTAGAATCTGTTACTCATTTCTTGTGTTCAACGTTTTGTAGATACAAATTGACGGGGAAGTTGTTAAAGATCCCAACACACTTCTTAGGTTCAGCTAACAAGTTCTTTTTCCTACATTGATTTGAACACTTATGAATTTGGTTAGCTTTTATAGAGGTGTCTCATTTTCTTTTCTTTCACAGGAGTGGTTCGAAGTTAGTTTACCATAGGCTTCCTTGGAAGGAACCTGAAACGCCATACTTGCTAGAAATTTTGTATGAAGACGATGATTTGGTAACTTCCCGCTCTGAACAAAACATTGGAAACTCATGTCTGTAGAGGCAAGAAAATTTTATGTTTTTAGATGTTGGATCGTTTGCTCTGATACCATGTAGAGTCTGAATGTTTCTATATTATCGAAGGAGAGTGATTATACATATGTATAGAGTTACATAAGAGAGACTAATGACATTTACATCCTTTACATATATACACTTAAAATGTCGAGTTGTTTCATTTGCTTTTGATGTGATTTTGGTACTTTGTGAGATCATTTTGTTCTCTTGACTTATCTAGTTATCTTGTAAACTTGCAGTGATTTGTATAAATTTTTGGTGGATATCATAAATTGTAATTGTTAATGTGCAGATCGCGTTAAACAAGCCTTCTGGACTTCAAGTGTTGCCAGGTGGACTTTTTCAGCAACGGACTTTGTTGACACAACTGCAGTGGTGTTTTAGTCAAAAAGATTCTTCTATCAGATCCCGTGAATCACCACACCCTGTCCCTGCACATCGACTAGGTAGAGGAACATCAGGTTAGTCTGTAGAATTGTTTTTTTTTTTCCCTTTTCATTTGATCAAATAAGATTTTAGTATTCTCAGCGCCTTTCTAAATGTTGCCCTCTTCACTGGATTTATCAGTTCGCATTGCGAAAGCATCTCTACTATGATATCTCATTATTTCTCTACTAGGGAAGTTATTAAGATATGTTGTTTTCAAATTATATCGTTTGGTTTAGTGGATGGACTCTTTTTTCAGGTATACTTCTCTGTGCGAAGACAAAGCTTGCAAAAACTAAACTTGCAGCTTATTTTGCAGAGGGAACATCTCTTGTTGGGTCCGGGTGAGTTTTAACATCATACCTGACTTACTTTTTGACGCAGCTTATTCTTGAAAAGGTCCTTTGTCTTATCTGTAGGTTTTTTCAGTCACTGATTCGGGAAATATTTGTTTCTAGAACTTAGTTGATCAGTGCTATATCATATAGATTGTGCAGTCTCCTGTTTTACCCTAGTAAAGGTCGCTTAGCATGTAATAGTACCATACCTTATACCTAAAATTTGACAGAAGAGGAACTTGGAAATTGGAATTACCTGATGGGTGTAAAGTTCCAAAACATAACTTATTCAGGGAAAAAGAAAACACAACTAGTTTAATAATATAGCAGAGAACGGGTATGGTGCATTTAGTTCTTGTTTCTAATTTTAATATCATCTGTGTTAAAGCCCTGTTTGCTGCTGATTTGGTAAAGCCTACAACACACTGGATCTTATACCTTTTCTATATCAATGATCACCTTGTCTCTGCAGGCCGCAAGAGCTTACATGTTAGAGTTTTTGTATCTATACTTTCACTACGTTCTTAGGAAGTTAACTATTTATTCTTACAGTAACTTGGATCAAGAGTGTGGAACCGGAAGAAAAATATCAAAGATATATCGAGCACTAGCGGACGGTATAATTGAAGAAGACGAGGCAAGTCCACTTTATTGTTTGTGTTGTGGATTCATTTCAAATCCTTTATTTATGCTCATATATGTGATTGAGAAAGTATCTATTGACAATGCTTCTTGTTTATTTACATTTTGAAGGTAGTTATCGAACAGCCTATTGGAGTGGTTCGGTATCCTGGGGTTGCAAAAGGATTATACGTCGCTTCTACTGAAGGTCAGCTCTAGTATCTTATACCATTAGCTACAGGGACAGAATAATCCACATTTTCGTGTTTGTTTTGTTTTTATGATTGTTCTGCTTTTCGCTCTTATCAGGCAAACCTGCTCTCAGCAAAGTATATGTTCTGGAGAGGGACAGACAGAGAGATTGCACGCTGGTTAAGGTTTTTCTTTCCTTTCATCTTATTTTCCGTGCCATTGTTTTTATACATCCCACTAGCTTTCGCGCTCGCATGTCACACAAGGATAACACAGAAAGCGAATGACAAAAACGAAGTTCTTGAAATCATCCTGCTTTATGCAAATAGGTGGAGATACAATCTGGAAGACCACATCAAATCCGGATTCATCTTGCATACATTGGACATCCCTTGGTAGGTAAAAGCTTCTATTTCCTTCTGGTCTGTCACACTCTTTGAGCTAGTATTTTAGTCCGTCCATCATTATTAAACAAAATGTTGGATACTTAGATTTTGTCGCAGCCTTACTTATGAGATCAACTAGGCAATCATGGAACAACCGAACTGCTGGCTGGTGGTAGGAAAGCTCAGTAGAACATTGAATACAAAAGGATAGAATCATGGTTTGATGGATAAAAAAGACCTTAGTCCCACGTGATGATTCAACTAGTTATAATTGTATGAGCCATGTATATATAGTAGCAGTCTAAGACATGAGTTGCCTATGGCATAGACAAGGAGTATATGGTTACACGTAAGGTTTCATTTGGCAGTGGTCTATGAAATAGGTGGTGATGTTTTACAGGATCTCAGTGCAAGTCAGCATACATGAAACTTAGAAACAGATAGCTTACTTGCTGACCAAAGTGCAGGTGACCCTCTTTATGTTGCGGGTGGACAACCACAGTGCTTTGATCCAGATGGTGTAGATGCTGCTTCTGCTTTTGCTGAAGACGGGTACTAACTTGGATCACTTTTTTCCTACTTACATTTTCCAATACGTTACTAGATTCCTTGAGATGACCAAATGTAGGAAGTTAACCTAATTTACAATATTCAAGCTAACCAAATGTAGTATGTGGATTGCATTACAATAGGAAGTTTCTTGTGGCGTGGGGATTGGTATGTAAAACTAGACGCTATCATCTGTGGTAATGGTATTGACTATTGAATGATGAGTGCACTATGGCTGATTATATTGCAGGGGTTATCGAAGGCCAAATCAGGCTGTTCCTGGGGATTGTGGATATCATCTGCATGCTCATCAAGTGGAGCTACCAAACCTGTTGAATACTCATAAGGTAACCCACGTAGAATCATCACACTTGAGCCACAGTGGTCAGAATCTGTGAATGTCTTTGCAAAAGTTGACAACTCTTTACCAGATTGCTTAGTCCTTCTATCTAAATCAGTCATCACCATTCTGCAGGTAGTAAAAATCATGGCGCCGCTACCACCAATTCTCCAAACAAGTTCCGAGGTAGAAGAGAAAGGCTTTTCCTCCTGCAAGTGAAGTTGAATTAGTCTTCTTTACTGGACAACATCATCAGTTCAAGTGTTATCTTCCTTGAAAAACATACAGAGAGCTAAGCTTAGCTCTCTCTGTTATTATCAGCAACATTACAAATACAAACATCAGCTATCAATTTTCTGCAGGCACCTAACTTAAGCTGAACCCAAAAAAAAAAAAATGCCTATATTAACTGACATTCTAAATAAATAGAAAAAGAGAGGTTAAAAGGGATATAATACACAGATAGGATGACAAACAAAGAATATGTCAATCCTCCAAAACAAACTAATAATGACCCTAAGAAAGCTTTTGATTCACGTTGCCGCCTCTGCTACACCATTTACACCTCTCCCTACGTTACCTTCATCCATGGCGCTTGAGGCCTCAGCACTACCTTCGTTATGCTTCCGAAAGCTCAGAATTCTACTACTAACATCCAGCTGAATCTCTTTGCCATTACCAACTTGCTGCTTAAGATGCATGGAAAATGCTTCGGGGCAACTTGCAAGCAACTTGGCCGACTCTGGCAAAGATGCGAGCCCGGTTTGAATTCTGTTGCCATCCCAGAACCCGTAGCTCGTAATGGGAACATTCTGAAGGTGTTGCTGATTAATATACTGATGTCTTGTATCATGGTCTGTGCTCAAGGTTGATGATGACCTGACACTTGCGCATTGATTCTGCTTTTGTTTTATTCCATTCTCATCAGCAGTAAGTACTGTACCAAACAGTTTCACATCTCCATTCTTATCAAGTCTCTCAGTATCAGACAAACTAAACGAATGACTCCTGCTGTGACCAGATCTGCCTTCTTTATGGGAGACTGCTAAAGGCTTAGCAGCTAAGCTAGTACACTTGTTGAGTGAGAAACCTTCACCTGTACGTTGGGTTTTCACGATCAAATCAGATTTTGACCTACTTATCCTGCTCAGATCTTGGGTGAATGATCTCTGACGAATTTGGCAAGATTCCGCATTGGTTGTAGTTAGTTGACCATTCTGCTCAGGGTTTACATGGACTAAAACCTGAAGCCTCTCATCCAAATTCAGATTGACCTTTGAACACTGCCAACCCAAGTTATGTGTTTCGACAACTTGTCCAACAAGAGAATTTCCTGACTCAGACTCTGTATGGCAATTGGGATTTCCTCGTGGTACACTGACGCCTATAGGATTTCCCGTGTACACCTCAATCGGCACATGGTGCAGACACTCAGGGTACCTGAAACCTGAAGGTGCCGGTTCAGCCTCAAGGCCAGAATTTCTGGTCCTGTTTACAACTTGCATCACTCCATCCTGATTCTTCGAAGTATGGTTAGGTATTGCAGCACCTTGACCTCCTGAGCCCTTTCGTGGGCTTTCTGTAGGGGTTTCAATAACAACATTGGAAAGAACACTTGGGCCACGATACAAGGGCTCAGAAGATACAGCAATGGATGTTAAAGTACCTTCATCGATTTCCATTGACAGTAGATCATTGCTCGTGCTTTTCCCGGTAGCCTGACACTGGCTCTCAACAGTATTAACGCCCAAATCTCTGAAAGATTCTGAAACTAGACCCGGGAAACCACCATTAATACATGCATCGTTCACGAGATTCGTACCATCTTTCAAATGCAAATATGTCAGCCCATTCTCTTGCTCTGATATACTAAGGCCGGCTTTCACATTTGTAGAGCCTGAATTATTAGCACCATCCTGATTCATGTTAAAAGGTGAGGTAGGCGAATTCAATCCCATCTTGGCACAAACTCCATTATTGCATATGCCAGAGTTACTCTCCATAGCACAAGGATCTTCCAAGTCGCTTCCACCACCCTCATTGCCATTATCAACACTAGCGGATGTGCTTACATTTCCAGATCCAGACTGTATAAATTCCAACCCAAGGCATTTCCGAACTTTGCTATAGAAAACCCTACACTGATCCTGAGACCTTGTCCCGACAAATCTCGATATTGAAGCAAAATTCTTGCCAAATAGCGAGAACCCCTGCATAAAGGCAGATCTTTCATCATCTGTCCAATGAATAGGACCCGTTTCCCCACAGCTCTCTTCTGAACATGAGTCATCTTCTTCATTGTTGTTCTCGTTATGTGTAGTATGAGATATCCGAGGTTTTTTTACAACAGGATTAAACTTCAGATGATCCATACACTGCTCTCCAGAGCTCACAGAAGTCCTTAAGCAAGAATTTATCTGCTCTGATGACAAAGGACCAACAGCCAAAACATCTGCACCAACAGGTCTCTTACGAGGGAAATCAAAACTGTAGGAGCACCCTTCAGAGTTATTTCCATCGTGCTGCAATGAATTCGAACTGCTGCAACCTCTAAGGGTGATCCTTTTCGGAGAGATCTGTCTTGTTGATGCAACCTTTCCCGCGTTTGCTGCTATAATGGAGACGGCACCTAAAATATCAAGAGAGGCAGCCCCCATTTCACGTTTCCACTTTTTACGTGGTGCCAACATGTAAGTGTGCTTCCCTTCCTTACCAAAAGCTCGCTGCTTCTTTATTTTCCCAAAAGAATCAGACTTGTGGTTTTTGTAGTAGTAATCAATACAGTCCGCAGTTGTTTTTTGGGTAAGATATGAAGCAATCTTCTTGAAGTCCTTCCCGTGAATTGCTAGCATATTCAGGAAAGTCTCTTTCTCCTCTGAGGTCCAAGGATTAATCATTGTTCTTTCCTTCTCAACGTCACAAGGATCTTCAATCAGTCCATTGCTAGAGATAAACCTTGACTTCACCCTCTCTTTCTCATCCAAAATCATAGCAGGCATTCTCAAAATGTCTCTAAAAGGCTTAAGATGGGTACCCGGAAGTAGCTTTTCCATATAACTTACAAGCTCTGTTGTGGGGGATACACTATCCCTTCTTGGAGCTGCACATGTAAAGAAACAGTTATTAACCTTCAAAATTCGATAAAAAAATATTTTACTAGGCAATCATTTCCTCTGTATTGAGATATTTTCTAACAGGCTCAAGGCAACTGGAAAAATATTATATAGTATCTGTTTGGACTATACCTCCTAGTTATACAAGCTAGGTGCTCAAATGAATATTACAGTAGAGACAATATTAGAATAAAACCCATAATCTAACCCAAATTAACATAGCATTACCAAAATCCAACAAACTAGTTAGCATGGAATGACTTTGAACTTAGCTTGCAAATAAAGAATTATGTCCATTATTTGACAGCTCCGGTCCGCAGAGAACAAATTGCATCATGGTTTCAATCCGCTGTATCAAAAGTTCTCAAGAATTGTAGATGTTTTTTTTTCTCAACAACTCACGCTCCCTTGAAAAATCATAAATTTCAAGTCCCTACAACTAAAACAAATTATTTACCAAAGAAAAACGAAGATAATGCTCTAAAGAAATACATAGCGCAACTGACACCTTGCTATGACAAGATAAAAACCGAATTTTACCCCAGACAAAGACAAACCATGAGAAGCTCATATCACAGCAAAAAGAAGAGAGAAAAAGAGATTTGAGAACTTTACCTGAAGAAGAGAACCTCAGGCGTACAGGTTGAGGAACCCTCAGATGCCCTCCATTTTTTGCATTCGGATATAGTTCTGCTTTTTTGCTAGACTTTGATTGGTACTTTGTTAAAGCTAGCTGTTGCAGATCTTTCTTCCATGAGAGCTGAAACGCATTAAACTGAAGAAGCAAAATTTTCTCCCTAGCTCTCAAAAGCTCTATCCTATCTGCAATTTTTTCTTTCACATGAGAATCAAACTGTGTTTGACATATGGCAGGGAATCTTGAGTCATCAAAAGAACTGAAATCTCTTGGAAGCAATTCATTGAATACTCCCAATGATTCACTGGCATATTTCTTATTGGAAGACAATAACTTAGCACAGAGTAAGTCTTCATTGGAGGCCATGCTATCATCATCAGCAGAAGATAGCTCAATAGCTTCCTGATTGGTAAAAGCAGATGTGTTAATCTCTTTGGAAGAAGCAGCTACCTTCATAGACGGTATGGGCAGCATATCTTCATTGCTTTCGACAGTGGCAAACGATTGGGATAGAGATTTAACTTCCCCCGGACTATCTTCAAAAACATCAACAAGAACCTTGGCTGAAACAGCCTGATGAACAGAAGCTCTCACCAGTGTTTCATCTACAGAGGAAGCTGCTGCCTTAGGACCCAAAACACAAGTAGCTTCTTGCTCCTTGGGCACATTTAAATCTCCCTCACAAAAGTGTGAACTGGGTAATCCAACAACACGACAGTGTCTTCCACCTTCAAGCTTAAGGGCCCTATGTTTGTTTTCAAGGAGATCAATTTCTGATTCAGTCATCTCCACAGCTTTCAGAATATCACATTT